>CM007317.1:171344-207641 GCA_000333855.2 Endotrypanum monterogeii | reverse complement strand
TTCGTACGTAATAATATACTTTTACTTTACTTACTACTTCTTCTTTACTTACTTCGTCTTCTTTCTTACTTCTTCTCGTAGTATTAGTTACTACGTATAGTATATATATATATATATATATATATATATATATATCAAACGTCAAAGGCCTTCGCTTCAAATATCGAGGCTTTAGAGGGCTCCACTTGTGCACTACTATTTTTTTTTCAAAGAAAGTTATTCATCGGAGAGCAAGAAAAGAAAAGACAACAAAAATGTCGTCGCCTGACGAGAGCGTCGCTTATGAAAGCGACAGTGACGTTTCTGAGATGGACCCCGAGTCGGACATTCTCGCACCAGTGCAGCGTCGCATTGAAGAGCAGCTGCGTAAACATCTGCTGGAATTGTCGCAGCAGATTCACGAGACCAGCAATGAGTTATCAAGTGTAGAAAAAGAGCGTGAAAGCTGTGGTGTAGACCTCTATAATGCCCAACAACATTTAGCACTGCTGCAGAAAACCCTGGAAGGGTATCACGATAAGCAGGCCACAATTCAGGAGCAACATGAAGAAAGGCTGCGGGCTCGGGAGGAGCTTACTGCCGCTACAGAAAGCACGCAAAGGAAGGTTGACCAGATGCAAAAACAGTATACCCACTATCACGATGAATTGGCCAAGCTGACCGAGACTCTAATGAAGGTAGAGCGTTTCAATCAGGAGCTGAAGGATGAGGTAGAGCTTGAGCGTCGTGCTGCTCACAAAACTGAGGATGACATCACTAACTTGGAAAAAGCGAAGCTGCGGCAAGACGCGCTAATTCTTTCAATGCAGGAACGCATCAAAGCACTAGAGAGCGAGAGCGCAACGCTTGACGAGCAGATAGGTAGCCAGCGTGAGGAGACCAAGCAGGCCCGTGAGACGTTGGCCGATGCCACATCGGAGATGGAGGCCATTGTGATGGAGAAGCAGCAACTCGTTCAGCAGTGGAGGAGCTCTCTTATCGGCATGCAACGACGACAGGATGCGGTACGAAAGGCGGAGGAGGCTCTTCAGCAACAGAAAAGTGACCTCTTGGTGCTCGAGAACGAGATTACTGGCTACCGTCGTGACATCGCTTTAACAGAGACAGAAAATGTCAAGCTCACAGAGTTCGCATCCCGTATTGATAACGATATTGCCATATTGCAAAAGCAGATGGACACACTTCTTGCCAAGAAGGAAAGTGTCATTCAAACATATGCACTTTTAGAAAAAAGCATCGAAAGCGCAACGCAAGAGCGCAAAGCTGTCGAGCAGAAAATCAAAGCCAAGACAGTAGTGCTAACCGAAGTGGAAAAGCAAATTGCAAAGCACGCCAAAGCCATTGTTGACATGGAGAATGAAATGCTGATGCATCTGAGCAACAAGACGACGTTGAAGCAGGAAAGTCAAGGGACGCTGCACGACATCCAAAAGATCAAGGATTCGATTCGAGCCAAGGAACAACAAGTGACTCAGATGGAAAATGAGTTGGCACGTATTCGTGTGGATACATTACAGTCGAAGGCGTATAATGAAACACTTGCAACCACCTTGGCAGACCTTGAGAAAGAATTACAGTCCCGTAGTGCTATGATAGAGAAAATGCAGGTTGATATCCGCCGTCGCAACGACGAGATCGATCGTAAGCAAAACCAGCTCGACAACCTCAATCACCAGTACGACCATATTATGGCAGCTCACAACGGCACGGATGGCGAGCATGTCGGACCGCTCGAGGCGACAATCAACAGTCTCACCAAGGCTATCACTACCATGTCTACCGAGAATGAATCCCTCCAGCAGGAGTGGATCCGGCTGCAGACGGAGTTGGTCAACTACAAAAGCACCATGAACAATATCAATGAGGCGATCCTCGACGCTCAGACAAAGGCGACCATCTTGGCACAGAAGAAAGACCGCTTGCTGTCCAATATCGGCGAGGGGAAGCAGCAAATTGCAAACTTGCAGAGCAAATCTAATGCGATGCATCTAGAAATGAAGCGGGTCAACACATTACTTAGTCAGAACAACGGTGCTCAACGCAACGCTTCTGATGACGTTTTTCTCCTCGAGAACGACCTGGTTCGGCGGCTTGAGGAGAGGAAGCGTGAGGCCATTCAGCTTGAGAAGAAGGTTGACGATACTCGTCAGAGCAAGTCGGACATCATTGAGCAGATCCTTGCTTGCGAGCGGGACATCATGTTCTGGGAGCGGAAGCTGCAGGTAGCGCGGGAGACAGAAATGGCTCTTGACCCAACTATTGGCTGCGCTGAGATTGAAAAGATGAAGAAGGAGATTGTGTTTATGGAGCAGCGAATGTCGAGGCTGCAGCGCGAGCAGAGGTTCCTGATTGAAGAGATGCAGAAAATGATCGATCACCGCGAAATCATTCGGACTAAAGGCAAGGCGATTCAGATGGCATCTGAGAAGAACAAGCACAGTCGGACGCGGCTTGGTGTGGAGAAAGAGAACACGCGCCTTTTCAAGGAATTGAATGCGAAGCGGCAGGAGTCGCGCAGGAAGGAAACACTCATCAAGGAGAGCATGGCTGAAATGGATCGCACGACCGCCGATGTGAACCGCATCCAGCACGAGATAAGGGGTTTAGACGCGGAGATAGAGGATTTACAAGGTCAGCTGGATGCTGCCAAGAAAGAGCGCGATCGCTCTGAGGAGGAAAAGCGCCTGCGGCAGAACAACTTCCAGCGTCTGCGGGATGGCGAGGCTGGCACCTACCGGCTTTCTTGCTATCCCGAAGAGTCTGCGACAGAAGCGGCGCGGCTGGATGAGGGACGCCGGACGATGGTCAGTATCATGGAGGAGTTGTCAGAGCAATTTCCTAACCTCGCTTCGTCTCTCCAGGACCTAATGAGGAGCGTATGACAGCGTTACCTGCCACGGGACAGCACCCTAAAAGTGACATGACCTAGTTTCTGGAGGGACAATCCTTACGAGTTAGTGGCAGGTCTGCTCTCCGCCCTTTTCTTCTGTTTGCAGTTAGTGGATGGAGCAACTCGCTTATCGAACGGTTCTCAGAACATATGCGAAGGCAACCCTCTAGTACACAGTTCTCTCATGTAGTTGTTGATCTGCGGCCACTAGTTCTCTTGTTTTTCATCGGTATCTTTCTTGCTTCAGCTATCTTTTTTCCTCTTGTGTGTTTTTCACGACCTTCAGGGACTTTCGGACACCTTGTTTTGCTGCCCTCTTCGGCGAGCACATATGTATAGTTCCGCAGCTACACTCGCCCATATATATATATATATATATATAATATGAGACTATGTTTACAATCCTTTTGTTTGTTTTCGATATGTTTTTTCCCCCAATAGCCCCCTCTTTCTCATGGGAGGGAGACAAAGAAAAGTGAATGCGGTTCCCAAGCGCACCTTGGGCTAAAAAAGAGCTTTGAAACACTTGCGCAGACTAGGAGGCTGACAGCGAGTCAGTGTCGCCATCGCTTGCAGCTTCCACCAGCGGAAAAAAAAGTAAATGAGCGCAGGATGTTTGCTTGTTTCCTATTTGATCCATTTGGGGATTTCGCCGACAGCCGCCCCCCCCCCCCCCCCCACCCCACACACACGCAGTGCTGGCTTCCTATTCCTCACGATCATTCCTGTAGGTTCAGGCGACTCTTTTTTCGGCGCAACTTGTGTGGCTTTTATGGACATGAATGGGTCCACAAGAGCCTGTGCGTGTGTGCATACATACATGTCGGGAGGCGCTACGTGTCTTGGAAGGGGTGTCGAGGCTCTGTATATACTCTTCGCGCAAAGGTCTTCAAATTCCCTCGCTCTTAAACTTCTCAAAAAAAAAAAAACGCAGGGTTCAGAAAGTCTCCTCCCTCTCCACAAAGCGGAAGCAACACAGGGTACCGCGGTACTTCTTTTGTCAATGGTTTGGTAACCGTCTCTCTTTTTTCCCCATCTTGGTAACCGATTCACACGTTTTTATTCTTTTGCCTGCTTCTGTGGTACAGATTACCGGATCGGGAAGTGGGAAGAGATGGCGCTGTAGCCTGTAGCCAAACAGAATACAATTTCGAAATCGGTGACTCCGCTTTTGTACTGGTTGTAGGGCAGGTGCCCGCGCCGCATTACATCTTAAGCTACATCTGACCTGCGTCGATTGATTCTCCTCCTGCGGCGTCCGCTTGTGGCAACACCTTCTCACCTCGTTTTGCTTTTCTCTCCACAGTTTTAGAGGAACTAATTATTGTTTACTCCCCTTCGCCCAGAGGGTAGCGGGTTTCGTAAAGTGGTGTGCTGGTGTCTGTGCATCTTTTTCCTCCCTCGCGCGAAGAATGCTAAATGGTGTGAGCGATGTCTTAACCCCGTGGACTGCCCCACGCATACTTCAGATAATGGAGGGGGCTGCGGTGTCTCGCAAGGTGAGAGGTGACGGGTCTCGTGGCGGCGTACAGGCGGATGGCGCGGCGGATATCGAGGGCCTTTTGCAACTTGCAAATCAGTTGCCAGACGTTGCAGGACGTGTTATGGCGGCGCCACTCTTCGCACAAAGGCCGTTGGTGGAGTCACAAAATGGTGCCGCTCCCCTGGACCAGGCATCATCGACGTCTATCATCTATGAGGAAGCACGGGTCATGTGTGCTGCTGCGTTGGCGGTGCACAGGGGCACCCGGGGGGAGGAGATACCGAGCGATGGCAGGCCCTCGACCGGCGAGCAGTCTCCTCGCGTGCTCCGTCACAGCGAAGCTCATACAGCGGCAGCAGAGTTAGA
Source organism: Endotrypanum monterogeii (assembly GCA_000333855.2). Taxonomy (NCBI): domain Eukaryota; phylum Euglenozoa; class Kinetoplastea; order Trypanosomatida; family Trypanosomatidae; genus Endotrypanum; species Endotrypanum monterogeii. Next base: position 202,902 of record CM007317.1, on the reverse strand, counting down.
GGAAGTGGGGTTTGCTGCGGAGTTTTCAGATCCTTGTATCCGTGGCTCGTTTCCGGACGCTATCGCAGCGCTTCGTCACGTTCTTCCTGAGGTTGAGGAAGACATTCCATTGACCAGTCATGAGGCTACTGTGCAGGTAAAGTCCCAGCGTGGTGCGCCTAATTTATTTCTAGATATCCTAAGCTTTACTGTGAGTCCCCCTTCAGTCTCCTCCGCAACTCCTCCTCTGAAAAACGTATCCTTACCGCATGTCATTAGCGACAGCGGGTCAGGCGCTTCACATCGCCTGCATCTGGTGAGGCCGTCCCGCTCAGCGGCATCAGCCGAGTCACAGTCGCTCGTGTTAGAAACAATACCACCTCCCACTTTGATCCCGATTGAGGCCTATGGTCCTCCAGGTCATGCTGTGTTCGATGGGAGCTGTGTGGCGTATACCTTCTCCGCTGATGAGAGGAAGGAGTTGTTAGCTTCCTTGTGCACCGAGCCACCTCCACTCCAGGTGTTCAGGAAAGAAGCGGAGGTGCGCGACAGATCTGGAAATGTAACCGAGCGTGAGACCTCTGCATCTCTCTTTCTTGGGACCGAGGCAGCTGCTACAGCCACTGAGAAAGTTACTCGCGGTGGTTCTCTGTTCCCCACTAACCAAGGTCCGAAGGACCGTTGTATCAACAGTGACGATGGTTGGAGTGTTTCCTCAGGATGGAGCAGTCGTAGTCACAGCGAACTTCCCGACATGGACCATGACAAGTCAAAGGAAGAGGCGCCACAAGAGAAGGAAGTGGCCGATTTGGCCAACGGTGAGGTGAAACCCCCTACTCTTGCGGCCACCGCTGCCGCGACTGATCCCACCTCTGGGGTCATATCTGCGGCTCGTGTCCCTGGAAGCATCAGTACAGCTCGCACGTGGATTGGCGATGATGATCATTTGGTGCTCGAGAACGGCCGTATTACCGTACAGAAAAGGAAGGTGCGACCTGTAAAGAATTTGTCAAACTCTCATCCGTTGCCAAAGGTAGTGCGTGCTCCCCTCGTAGACCCGTCGCTACTGACGACTGTGGTGAGCACCAAACCGGTTGACGGGGAGGAGGAGTTCACTTCAGTCATGTCCGGTGACACGGGCCGCAGCGAAGCAACAGGTGACCGAAACACTTCGGAGAGCGCTCCTGGTGGGAAGAAGCGAGTCGCTGGAGCCAAGCACAGTCGCGAATCGACGACGGGTTCAGCTATAGTAGACCAAGATAACTCCAAATCCCCTAATCCACGAAAAAAGATTACAATCAATACAAGAGCAGGGGTAGGGTGCAGTGATGCTTCCGTTGAAGCGTCGAGCGAGGTGGTGAGGGTGTCTACAAACATCAATCCGGGGTCCGATGTGCGCATGTCACAGGGGGAGATGCTGGAGTTTGTGGAAGGCTTGCGGGTCTCTGACACGCTGCGGCGCGCCTTGCTAATAGGTGTGGTTACACCCGCCATCCCTCAGGCAGCGACGGTGGACACCCCAGAAGCGGCAGGCGAGGGACAGGGTGAGTCAGATGAGATAAATGAGGCGCGTTGAAGGATTTTCTTTCCAGTCCAGGCTCAGAGGAGAGGGGGATGCGTTCTCGTGGAACTGTGCACTACTTGTTCCTCACCAGCTCCATACCTTAGCGCTTCTTTTTTCCACAACATCTGCTTAAAAAAAAACATGGATGCAGCTAGTCGCCGTACTCTGCCCAGTTCCTCGGTCTCACCTTTTTGCTGCACTCATTTACCCTTTGCTGTGGTCGTTTAGAAAGATGGGGGCTGCTGCTGCCAGCGCCATTCACGTCACCCGCAATGGGGTCGGGAGCGGTCCGGTAGCGTATCACCTGTGCCGCTTGCGCAACCGACAGACATCCGTCACTTCTCACCATTCACAATAGTATAAACACACACGCACACACATATACACTGGTGGGTGACATACGATATCGTCTAGAGTGGCCCAGGTGTGACTTGGCTATCCTCCGTAGTGCGTTCCTCTCTCTTCTCGTCTTTGAGTTTGAGTGCAGAAGGGAGAGGGTGGGGTTCAGTTGCCGACCTGCACACCTCGACTACACACTCACCCTCACATCACACTCTTTGCGCGTTGTGAAGACTGAGCCTCTTCTACCTTATGTCACCTGCGCTTTTAATTTTGGCTGCCACGCTGCTTTCTCCCTCACTCTCCCTTCATAGGCCTCTCAACTTCCATTGTGCCATCTCAGCCCACTTCATTTATCCTCTTGCACACACCCGCACACAGTCTATTGGCTACTGTACAGTAGGCCTTTTCGGTTTCATATTATTTGCATCTTCACCCTCGCGCGGCGTGGGTGCCTTTCACAATTTTTTTACTGCACCCCCCTTCCAGCTCTTTTCTAGGCTTCTACGCTTTCTCGGTGTTTCGTTGCCGACCAACTCTGTTCTGGTAGGCGTGTGTGGCTACAGCTCATCGACCTTTGCCTTGCTTTGAAAGGCATCCTCTCACTGTTTTCCTTGACAGGGCATGATGAGAAACGGTATTTGGGCACTGTCCAAAGCAGCCACATCACCTACAGATTTTCCCTCCGGTGATGAGGTGGAGCAAATGATGTGTCGTGGCCTTGAAGAGAACGCATACAGCATACAGGGGTTCTGGCTCTGGCAGTCCAATGCTATTCAGCTGCGACGTCGCCGTGAAAAACGTCGACGCCGCCCTCGCAGTGACACTGCGCCACCGGTGGAGGAAAGCGAGCCGGGTGTTTGGACTCAAAGTCAGGCTGAGGAAATGCTGGTGAAGCGTGCCGATGAGATTCGTGAGTACATCTCTGGGGTTCTTCACGCGACCGGGTACCCCTACCGTGGAGTTTCCGTGGCCGACACCGCTCAAGAGAGTGCTGGGAGCTCTGCACCGGCCATCGTTAGCGAAGCCGACATGTCGGCAACCAGTCTCCCGCCCACATCGACGTCGCTCTCTCTCGCCGTGGATAACCTCACGGAGGGGTCCTGTGAGCCACCACAGAAGGTCAGCCGCAGTCAGGAAGCTAATGCGACTTCGCGCATTCCTGCAACACCGAAGAGCGCCCTAGCGAGACTCGTGGCCAAGGCCAGGGCCCAGCATCACCATGTAGTCGAGCACGCTCGTGTCGTAGTCCCAGCTACGTCAGCAAGACAGGGCCTGCCGGAGGAGACTGGAGACCAACCTGATGTAGACCAAAAGCGGATTCACTTCGCTGATAGGTTTTCTCAGGCGGCCAAGGGACAGTCGTCGGGTGGTCGCAGAGCCCGCGGCGACGACGGTGACAGTGAGGAGGATGATTTCACGATTCAGCTTCCAGGTCAAGCAGCACTGCGATCCTCAGCAGACACAGGCGAAGGTGAAGGTGTTGATGACAACGCAGTGCCAGGCGGTACCGACTGTACCGATGCGATTGCTGCGAAGCACCCGTCGCAAATGACGCGGGCGGAGTTTCTCAGCCAGTTCAAGCGAGCCCCACGCCGAGGCGAGGTCGGCCAAACTGCGGAGGAAATTGCAGCTGCCGAGAAACTGGGCTATGTAATGTCCGGCTCTCGCTCCGTTGCATCTCGCATGTATGTAGATCGCGTACAGCGGCAGCTGCATGAGCACGAGGCAGCGAAGTTGCAACAACAGTTCCGCAAGGTCGAGGATGAGCGGATGGACGAGCAGCTCGTTCATGAGCTCGCGCAGTTTATCTGTGTCAAAAAAGAAAGCTGAGTTAGTGTACTCGAGACTCCCGCTTGCTTACTCACAGAGGCAGGGAGGTCGCGGTTGGGGGCGGCATCGCACTCCTCTTTTCTTCCCCCCCCCTCTTATCACGGATGGGTGAGAGTGGGGACATTTTGTTTGTTTCCGGCCGACTTCTCAAAACAGCGCGTTGCTGTTTTCCCCCTCATGTTTTGAAGCGACTGTTCACCATTGGCGGCGATTCGTCGCAATTGCCTCTTGGCTACTTGTGTGGGAAAAGAAAAAGAAGTAAGGTTTGAAGGGGAAAAAAGGGCACCGGGCAATATCACGGAAGCATAAAACAACAGTGGACACTAGATCAGGGACTGAGAACAAGGGTAGTGGGGGAATGGCAGAGCACACACGCGTTCTAAAAAAAAAAGCCAGCGAGGTAAGGATAGGTGAATATTTAGATGCTGTCATGGAATTGCGTATTCGACGTGACTTCAGGACTAGGGTCTTTTCCATGTAAGTACGGGTTTCACCGTACTTTGTCCCTTGTCGACTTCCCATTCGCGTGTCAAATGTCTGCAAATCCCATTCACCTGCACGAGTTTCTGTTGTGTTTCCAGTGTATTTCTCCTTTATGAACAGCGTATTCAATAAGAGGAAACTCCCTAAAAGGCATCCATCTCGCACATATATTCACACACTCTGCTGCGAAAAAAATATATCTGAAAAGAGAAAAGAAAACAGGGTGACTCTGCGTAGACATTTCTGCTGCAACTGTTGGTGTTCCTCTCTTTTTCTTACTTCTTCACCTCTCTCCGTTTACATTTTCCCATTGTCCTTACCTCACGACGAGTATAAACAGACGTTAACACCCCCCCCACCACACACACACACACGACAGACAGAATCCATTTTTCACACACGCGATCCTTGCCATCCACGAAACGAAGGAATTGTGGCCCTATCGTCTGTGACAATGCCGCGTAACTTGGGTGATGGTCCCTCGCTAAGTGTGGCAACTCTACCGCACAAGGCTGTAGTCTTGGGGTTCGGATCGAAACTCATCATTGGCCGGTATCCCCTTGATGATGATTCAAACCCCTCGCCACATAACTCAGTTATAGTTGACGACCATCAGGTCGTGCGGGCAGTGGCCTTCCTGCACATTCCCAACGGTCCTCTTTGTGTAGTGAGCGCTGGGGACGGGAAGTTGATCAATGTGTACAACGTGTCGTCGTGGAAACAGAATAACCCGAATACACTCCAGAACTCTTCGGACGATGACAACGTCGAGGAGAGCATTGTAACCGCGGGCTTCGTGGGCGACGAAGTGCAGAGCGAGTCCACAACGAGCGTGCAGCCTGCGCTGGTCAAGAAGCAACAGCTGACCGAAGCAGACTACTGGAAGCCATCGTATCAGTACGGGCCGCATACGAAGCGCATCACTTCGCTGGCCACCTGCTCGGAGGGGACAATTCTTTTTGCCGACAAATTCGGTGAGATTTACCGCATTCACCTGATCTGGTCCCCCTCACACACCATTGAGGTGCTTGGTGATGCAGCAAGGCCAGCAACATTTCTGCTACAGCACTTTAGCATCATCTCCACCCTTTACCTCACAGCGCCTGTGCCGCGGATAGAACCTGTGGCGACCTCCGAAGAGCGCAGCGCTGTCGCATGTCGCCGTCTGTTCACTTGTGATAAGGACAACCACGTGCGAGTAAGTCGATTCCCCGAGTCATACGTTGTGGAGCAGTTTTTGTGGACGGGCAGCGCAGTGCATTCGGCTGTTACATGTGTCACAGAAATCACCTACGTGTCGAATGCGGCAGTGCACGGCCCCTCTTGTCATCAGGATGCCGTCTCTGTCAACGAGCGAAGCCAGTTGCTCAATGCCCCCTACTCATACTATGTGACTGGCACGCACGGCGGTGACGTACACTTCTGGGCAGCCAAGAATGACGTACCAATCGAGAGCGACATCGAAACGTTTCAGCTCATTAGCGCCTTCCGTCCTTGCGCTGCGAGTGGTGAGTCAGAGAACCTCGGTCCAGTTCTGGGCGTGGCGGTGATCAGAAGCGCCATGGATACCTTTGAGGGCCCGCGTCACACGCACGACTGCCCGTGTGGGATCCTTGTGGCATATGAGAGGTGCAGCGATATCATCTTCATCCCCATTTACGGCTCCACGGACAACCAAACTATTCATGTGGCAGTGGACTCCGTCACCCGAACGTCACTGGACGCCAGGCCAGCAGCCATGGTTGGTAGCGACGACGTGACTGCCTTCGTTTTGAAGCGCAACGGTCGTGTGTCGTTTTTACGGCTCTGTGACACACCGTCATCTGTGACAGAGGTAGCGACAGAAGCGTGCAGCCCGAGCGCTGGCGTCCAAGTTCAGGTGCAAGAGCTGCCTTCTCACATGCCATACCTTGAGGAGCGTATCCAGACTGTCATGTGCGGGCCCACTGATGCAGTTCAAGGAGAGCAGGGCGAAGCGAGGGCTGGTTCTCTATCTGAGCTGGAGGCACTCGATTTGTGTGCTTCGTGGCGCTACGAGGCCGTAGACCCGCGCAAGCGTCAGCACGGTAACGAAGAGGATGACGATAAGGGAAGTGGTAGCGATGACGGTGAGCAGACAGGCTCATTATCGAGGAAAGACTCCCTAAAAAAGGCTACACGGGTGGAGGCATCGTACGCGCATTGATGGGTGCTTCAGGGGGAGCTGGAGTTTATTTTTCTCCTCTTTTTTTTTTTTCTGCTCTTTGCAAGCCCCCATTACGGGGATAGGACTTGAGTGATAGGTTCACTTCCCCCCCCCCCCCTTCCTCTCCTCCCCCCTGCACCCCTTCTCTCCTCGAGTACGCAAAAACACACATGTTGGCATTCCACGAAGCGAGCAAATGGTGATGGTGAGGCCCGAGGTCCCCAGAAACACGACGAGAGGACCCTAAGGCTGCTTTGTGGAGTCTACTCAGATTCGATGGGACCCGCCCTCATCCCACCGCTCGATCGAATGCGGTGTGTTGAGGCGAAATGAAGGGAGAGGGCACGGGATGTCGGCAGACAACTGTTTCCGAAGAGGCCTTGCACTGGAGCGACTCCCTTGTTGGTTTTTTTGCACGCACCCCTGCTCGTTTGCCGCTTTCCTCGAGGCCGACTCTAACACCCTAAAGCGGATGACTCCAAGAAACCGCCAGCGTGCCTTGGGACATGGAGTCTTCCCAATCCGGTCTTCCGTCCATTTCTCTACCCGTATCCGATGGAGGTCAGCAAGGAATGATGGATTCCGTTAGCCGCATGACACGATTTGAGGGCAGACGGCTCGTCCTAGACGACGGGGGTTTGGTCGAGGTACACCTGGAAGGGAGGGGGCGGGAGTGAGTAGGCAGACTGTGGCTCTCGAGGGTACACTGTTGGGTTCGATCGTGCTGTGGAGTGGGACCCCTTTAGTAAAAATATCCTCACATTTTAGGGTGGGCGTGTTGAGGCAAAGTTTGTTGTATGCATAAACATGCCACTTGAACGCAGCTTCCCATCTCCCCTTTCTTCCTTTCTACTCATCACAGATGTGCTTTGCTTCCACCCGTAATCGTAGCAGAAGGTGTGCAAACGAGGTCCCATCGATACCGCTCTCAGCAAATCTTCTCTTCCAATACTTCACCGACTGCATTGAATACACCATTTTTATTTTTTATTTTGCCCGCCCAGTCCGTGCACTTGTAGGCTTGTACATGCAAATCTATATATGCAACTTGTTTTTCAGGCCGCCAGACGTCCACAGGTCACGGCAGGCTTCTTGAGCGAGGTATCCGTCGGGCAGTAACGATCTCTGCTCTTTCATGGTTGTGAGGGGGGGGGGAGGAGGGTACACTGAGGAGGGGTGATGGAGCAGCGGAAGGTGGCCGTGCGATTTTTGGGTTGATAAACCGGAGCTGCCACAGAGTTTAGCTTCTGAATGGATGCGGCGATGGAGGGGGAGGGAAGGGATTCAAAGCGTAGTGTCTGGGAAACGGACATGTCTTCTAACTACTACTTCTCCAGTCCCTAAAAGGGAAAACATAATGAGACCGAGTAAGAAACAGCAATTCCAGCAAATGAAACAAAAAAAAACAGAAGCCCAATAACGCAAAGTTGTATCGAAGCATACGCACGCCACAATTGTTGTAAAGGCAAGTCGTAGCACAAACATCTTTTCGAAAGCCTTTTCAACGCATGTACCGCACCACAATAGAGACGTTCTTTAAAAAAAAATCGTTTTCTTTGTGTCTGTGTTTTTTTTTTGTATGTGTGTGTGTGTGTGTGATCCATGGAGGGGAGCTCAGGTGGTCTCCTTTTGTGGCATAGCCTAAAGTACTCACATTGCCGTTAACTGGTTCTCGAGGGCCAATGGGAGAGCTGCGTGTATCTGTACACGAGGTTTTTAAAAAAAAGTTTCTGACCATGGCGTGTCCACACACACACACACACACACACATACACGCAGAAACACACACCCGTACACCCCAATATCGAGCAATGAGGCTGCAAGGTAGAAAGGCATACACTACATGTACCTCCTATTTCCATATCCCTCTATGCAAGCGACAACGGAGAGCAGTAAAAAAAAAAAGGCTTTTTGCTTTTGCACTTAGCTCGGTCTTGCTGTAGTAAGGAACATCTTTTCGACTTCTTTCGTTTCCGGATGTATACCTTCGGTGTGCAGCACTTGCTTCTGATCCACTCTTTTTTTTTTTTGGTATTTGTGCATTACTTGATTTCTCTTCGGGATTGCTTCATCTGCAGCACACTACACACCCATATATATATATATATAGCGGCGATTACCCATCCCAAGGACTCACTGAAAGAGCTATTCAGTGCCCTTTGGGGTTCATTATTTAGCTGTCGAGAAAACCAGCGGCCTACTTTATACTGCCATCGCGTTTCAACGAGCCTTTAGGTGCTGCTTTGTTTTGCTTCCCCCCTCCCCTCCCCTAGACCCCGTTCTAAAAATGGGCCAATCGCTGAATCCACTGCGCACCCATGAGGAGGTCCCCGATGATGTGAAGGCCATAATTCCTCCCATCGAGTACACACCAGCCTCGGAGGAAAGCCGTACCCATGACAGGGACCTTTGTGAGGACTGCGGCGAGTACTTTGGGTGGTTCTGCAGGAGCACCAACTGTGATTGGTGCGGTCGTCAGCTGTGTACCCGATGCTGTCCTAACGCTCATCTCCTCCGGGGAAATCCAGGATGCAAAGCGTGTTTGCGGAAAGCCTTCAACATCCGTCGTGATGCAATGCTAAATAATCACCTGGAGCGCGCCGGACTTCCATCACAGTCCAGAGCGAGAGGGGGTGTGTGTGAGGCGGTGAAGGACGAGACCATATCCAGGACGACCAGCCTTTCAGAGTCCTCCCCTGACACGTTTTCACAGAAAGTTCAGACGTCTGCTGATGTATGAAATAAACCCACGCCGCACGTGATACGCGGGTAGCGCTGTCTGGGTATCTTTCTATGATCATCGCTGCATGTGAGTGGCGTGACGCTAACACTATTAGAACGAAAAAAATCTACAAACGGAGCGCATGCGTGTGTGTCTGTCTCTTTTCTGTCTCTTTTCTGTCTCTGTGTGTGTGTGACAAATTTAGTCCCTCGAATATTCCTCACGACCGTATCTCAGTTCTCACTGCGTTATGCCTTTGGCGCTCCTTGTTCCCGGCTCGTGTAACTTCACCCCTGTGCGAGATTACGAGATCTTCCGTGAAATGCTTAACGCAAGCTCCCGTGGGTGCACTTCTGGCTGCACCTAATGGGTGGGCAACCAGATATCCCACGTAGCCTTGTCAGCAGCGAGAGAAGCATTTCGTTGGTGATTTGTTGTGAAATGAACTTATTTTTGCTCTAAGCTTCTTACGATACCTATTGTGAGTGGCCACTGCGTTATCACGTACCTCTTTGCCCGGACGACGGTGAAAAAAGAAGAGTGAGAGTGTCACCTCACCGCGAGGGTATCATCACCGGAAAGTCTCCTTTGAACGCGGAAGCAGAGGCAGCCTCTGTCCACTTGTCCACCCCGAACAGCTGTGGATGGCGACAGAGGGCTATACACACCCCTACGACGTGCGGCGAGGGGTGAGGTGGGGTGGGTGTCAGGGCGATTCAGCGCCGTGGACGTCCGCTGGGAGACCCTCGACGGCGTGCCATCGGAGGATTGGTGGCGGTCTGCGACAGTTGGGCACGCTTGCACAGTCCGCGTGACGGACGGAGTGTCCTTGTGGCGCCTGCGTCATCTGCCCCTTTCTCCTCCCCCCCCCCCCCAAGACCGCATTGCTGCGGATGCGTGTGTGTGGCCACGCGGCGCCGCCGGCTGGGCCTGTGAAGGGGCAGGCCCGGGAGTCGTGCGATCAAGTGGGGCGCCACGAGTCCGTTGTTTCCATCCATATCTTCAAAAGCAAAATAAATGACTCAATTTTTCTTGTCACATCTGCTGGAACGCGCACGCGGTGCTCCTCTCGTCTGGAGCCGTCACGGCTTTCGTTGTTTGCGCGGTCTCTTTTTTTATTATTTAGTTTGAGTATGCATTGCACGCGAGTGCTGACAGAAATATCTGCAGCTGGTGCTGGTATTTTTTTCTACTTCGTCATGCTCAAAGACGGAAACACGAAAGCATTGGAAAGTAGACGAGGAACGATTTTGAAATTGGTGTACCCTGCATGCCGACGAGCTCCTCACATACAAGCCATTAGCGTACAAGATGTGGCATGCACAACAGCGTTTGTTTAGATTCTTTGGGGCTTCGTATGGCGAAGGCTTTGCAACGGGGCATCTTCACCATACACCTCTGCCTATGACAGTTCTCGACTCAGAAGGCGACTGCAACAGCGCCTGCTCTTCACGTCACCACGGGCTCATTGCTCGAGTTGAACTCTTTCCAGTTATTCACATTCTTCTTTCCTTGGGTCATCTTTCTATGGTTTTCATGGATTCACTTACACACGCCTACAATTCTGCAATTCGTACTCAACGTGCCTTGCTAATCTCAGGTTGGGTCTCCGCGCTTTCGGTATGGGCGCCTGTTCACATTTAGGTATATTGACTGTTTTTCAAACAAAATCGAAGATCTTTCGCTTGTTCTCTGCATCCCACCACGCGAAACGGCACGCGCGCCCCAAGTTTTTTTTTTTTTGCGCTACGTCAAAACCTTTCAATCGAGCAATCTGCGCTTCAATCATTTGCTCCGTTTCTTCGCTGCTGCGCTTATCCTCAGAGTACGTTGGCACACGGGTGGACACCTTGCTTGGTCGCACCACGGCGAAGAGAAAGGGGATCAGCTTCCACGATAAAGGTGCGCTTCTTGCGGCTTGTTACACACACTGGTTTCAGTGACAGAGTTTGGTTTCGTGCGCTATCCTATTCCCGCGCCTTTGTTTGTGTGTGCTGCCCGGTGTTCCACCGTGACAATCCTCGACATCTTTCTCCCTTTCTTTTCTTCCTATCTGGGCGATGAAGCGTTACCGGGAGGAGGGAGAGGTGGCCTCAGTACGCATGGAGGCGCCTGATGCCTCCAGCGGTGCTTCTGCCGCCGCCGCATCATCGTCCACTTCCTACGCGGTGTACTTCGAGGTCATCTTCGGTATCACCTCCCGTCGAAGTGGATCATTAGAGGCGGAGCGGGCTGCGCTCTTGTCGAGGCTGCTTGCACCCACCACAGCGACCGTTACGTCAGCAACGCAGACTTCACCTGTGACTTCCAGCTCAGTGACGTTGGTCGACGTCGCGACGCTGCTTGAGGATGACGTTGCTATCTGTTTAGGAGGCTTCACAAAGGAGTTGGTGTATCAGCAACTTCTACAATGCAGTGAGGAGGGGTCGATCCTACGTTTGCTCACTGTGGAGCTTGTTGCAAACGACGGCCGCACGCTAGTGCTTGCAACTCCGCAACTATCAACCACAGAAGGCGAGGCTGCCAGCCCCACACCACTGCTTATGGACGTCGCGGGCTCAGACAGGGCATCCGCTGCGCAGCCCGGGGAGATGCGAGACGCTGTCGATGCCCATCCTGGTGACTTGATGTTGCTTCGTTGCCAGCCGCGATGCCCGTTGGCAGATGTCACGGAGGCGTCTGCCACTTCCAGTGCAAACGGGGCGGCATCAGGTGCAGGTTGGGCTACACACCAGGAATTTATAACGTATAACATGTCTCTTTTCACCGCCTCAGATCTTGACCTCTGGCGGGAGGCTGTGGACGGGAGCATATCAGCCGTGGTGCGGTGGGTGGCCGCTCTACAGCAGCAACCTCCAGGTCTTGCGCAGCTGGCGTTTATTGAAGCCGCGGCCGCGTCGTCTTCGCCGCCCCAAAGTGCAAAAAGTAACGTTGATCGCGAGGGCTGGCGCCGAGCGCTTCAGCTGCCGTTGCTGCTGTGCCTGAAGCCAGACGCGATGCGCGGTGCCGACAGTGGAACTCTCGACCGACTGCGATGTACCATCGTATTTGCGCTGCGTACGCTGCTCGCAGTGTTTTTGCATGTGGAGTCATCCATGCGGTTGCCGAGGCTCTGCCAGCGATTGGTATATCTGTTTCTTTCGTCTCCGTTGTACGTGGACGGGGCTTCGCAGGTGGCGATAGAGTTGCTAGCCACAAAATCCCTTGGGCCTACTCGTCAGTTAATGATCCAAGCGCTTCACTCCTGCTTGTTGCTAGGGTTGCAATACGCGAGCGAGAGTACGTTTGTATCGATGGACGCTTCCCTCGCTACCACCGAAGTGCGGCGCAGTGCTCGGCAGGCTTGCAATGGCTTCGAGCTGGTTCTCGCTCGTCTCTCTCACGCGTGGCTTCAGCAGTCTCAGAGTGGGCGCAGTAAAGGAACTGCGATGGATCTTAACGAGTCGAAGGAGGCGATCCCCGAAGTTCTGGAGGCAGTAGCAGCCACTGGTGTCTTGAAGGAAGTGATACGCTGGCTGCAGCAGGAGGATGGCGTGCGGCGTTCACACAGCCACCTTGACTCCGGCCGCGGAGGTGCCGGCGACAACGTGACAGATACCCTTGCAGAGCTCCTCGTTCCACCCGCTCTGCAGCAGATCCAAGACGGGCAGAACTTGGAAGATCGCACAGTGGCAGAGCAGTTGGCGGCGTTGCGGCGCACCTACAACCCGTATCTGAGTCATGAGGTCATGCAGTTTCTCCGCTGTACTGCTTTGGCAGCCTATGCCGAACTGTACGGCCAAAGCGCTCGTGCAGCTCGCCGTGTGACGAGGTTGTCCGGCGGCGCGGCTGAGCTAAGCAAGAGTCGTCTCGAGGGTGTTATAGCGGTACGTGTGAGCCGTGTGGAGGCTGTGAGCCCTCGGTCTGGGGGACTGGCGGAATACACGCTGGCAGAGGTGCAGCACTACGCTGCCTTTGGTCTTCCGGTAAACTTTTGTGTGCGAGAGTCTCATGAGAAGCGACACAAGGACGAGACAAAGGCACTCGTATCGGCTCTCCAGGCGGCCCGAGTCTCTGACACCGACTCTTCCCTTTTTGCCTACGCCATGGTGCACCTCAATGATCAGTGGGTTATCTTCCCGTTGGTGCTCACTCACTTCACCGTTGACACCCCGTCCAAAGAAAAGGGCGGGAACGTTTCCACTGCCTCTTCGCGCGTGACGGCTCACCTGCTGCGCGATGCGGACATGCTAACCGACTTTGTTCTTACAAGCGCCGCTGCTGCAGAGGATGGGGAGGCGCATGCGTGGATTGTGTTGGGGGCCGAAACCCTGGGGAATCAGAGGCGCAGCTCAAGGCGTCGGCGCGCCGCGCTGCTCTCTGCAACAGCCGCCGCACCGCAAGAGCGACTTTTCCCTGCTGGCACACCAGCCCTGGCTTACCTGGATTGCCTCCGACGCCTCCACGCTTTGTCCCTTAGTGTGTGGCAGGCGGAGGCTGGCGTGAACAGCAAGGGCCGCGCCAATACGGCGAACCTCCGCAGTAGCGGCTGCAGTGTAGGTAGGCCGTTCAGTGCGAATGCGGTCTCGGGTCTCTGGACAGAGTACTTCACCGATGGCTCCGTCCCGATGCAGCGCTACGTTCCATCCCTCACGACGTCCGTTTCTGCTTTATTATCTGGCACTGGCAGTGCAGCCGATGCCGCCGCGCCTTCCGCTTCTTCTAGCGCGGCCGGAAAGCGACCCGGGGAGGCAACGTTGATCTCGCTGCAAGCTCTTCTAGCTTCAGTGAACGAGACCGTCGGGTTTACCTCGGCGCAGGTTGAGGCCCTTCACTCCCTCACCGCCGGTTCCGGCCTTGTCAGTAGTCGTGCTGGCACCACGGGGCAAGGGGGCCGCAGCATTTCTGTGTCCGTGAGGGCGGTTGATGGGTGTACTGGCAGTGGGAAAACAGCCGTTCTTTACGCCTCGGCGCTGGTGCGAGGCAAGCTGCATGCGGCTGCGCGACAGGAGCAGCAACGTAATCTCCAAGTAGGCCTGAGGCACGCGATGGCGTCTGTGAAGCAGGTTTCTACTGCGCTGCGTAATGCTACCACGGCGGAACTCTTCTCTACCCACGCAGGTGAAGGCGCCGGGCACACCTTGCTGGATGAGGCTAGCCTGGTCGCCGCGGAGGCCCGTCAGTTGTATCAGCAGCTTAACGAGGGGTTTCTGTACTGCTCTACTCCGTTGCTCCTGCGCCCTGCAGTCGCCACGTCCGCTGTGCCAGCTGCAGTCGCCCAGTTTCTTTTCGACTCACGCAACGAACGTACAGACAGGGAACAAGAGGGGGGGAGGCACAACAGCACACGTAATGCCTTGTCGTCCTGGCAATTGTCTGAGATAACTACTCTTGCGGCGCTGGTGAAGGAGTCTCATGCGCGGTCTCTGAACGCGCCACTCACAGCGCAGCTGAACGTGGAGTTACGCCGTCTTCAACTAACCGGTTTGTGGAGTGGCCGGTGTCGCGCAGCTGCGCCTGTCGCAGCGCCACTACTCTCGTTAACGCTGTCCGCGCGTGATGCGGCTGACGTGGCGGCACGTGCAAGTGCATCTTCTTCTTGTGCACGAACCTGGTCAGAGTTTATCGGAACCGAGTTCTGGCCGGAGAGTGACGTGGCCGTATCATTTGACCTCATCTCTGCTTCCGCTCATGGCGAGGCCACTTCTGCGACGTGGGAGTCACTGACTGCTGCGCCGGACAGGCGCTACGCGCCTGTCACAATGCCACCTACCACGCGCCTCTCCTCCTTGTCGAAGGAGAAACTGGAGGGCTGGCACAGCGTCTACCTCGAAAAGCAGAGCGAGCTCGCGCAGCACATCCACGCAGCCGTGCACGAATCTGTCAGGTCGCTTTTCCAGCTCTTTTTGGATCTGGTCTGGGGCGTAGCCGCCACCTCTCAGAGCACGCGACACACCCTCGTGACCGGCACTCCGATGGAGCTGACGCAAGGTCTGCTCCTGCCATACCTTTGGTGTTGGCAACCGTCTCATATGTGCGTCGATGATATCGATGCTGTGCAGGACGGTGTTTTCGCCATGCTGACGCCAGTTTCGAGTTTCGTTTATTCCCTGACTTCTGAGGTACCAGCCTTTCAGGAGCGCCGCCGATCACGTGAGCGTATTGTGCTCGCGCTTCTCCGGTCCCTGTGCACAGAGCTGAAGCGCTCTAGTAGTCTCACTACTACAGTCCTTCGGGAGTCGCTGCGATGCCGTCGAGCGGAGGTGCAGGAATTGCTGCGCTACACGATTGAGGACGCTGAGGCTCTGTCTGCGGTTACCGATGAGCAAACTAATGTCGACGGTGATGTCTCTCAACAGGACAAAGAAGGCGGTGCGACGTCGGAGCCTACTGCGGACAGTAGCGACACCGCATCACCGCTTCCTGCATTTCCGGGGCTGGCTTCGTACAGTGCGGTGGAAGTGTGGAGCCATGGTGCTTCAATGGTTAACTGCGTTGCTGCTGATGCAGCTGCAACGGTGTTTCTCATGGAGTATCTGTTCAGTTACCACCCTGCATGTGACGACGCCGAGACGAAGGCAGCGACACAGCCTCCTCAGGCTTCTTTTGGCATCTACACGAGTACTGCAGCTGAGGGGGAGACAATCTCAGCGGCTCTTTCGACGTCCGCGCTGGCACGTTCTCCGAATTTTCTGCAGTCGGTGCGAGTGTGGAAGGAGTCACTTGAGGATGCCGGCAACGAGGCTGCTTCGGCATCGTCGATCGTGGCGACGACACCGCAAGCAAGGACCACAACTGTATCCTACACTAGCCTCGAGGAGTCGGAGTGCGAAGCCGATGTGGGTATTGTGTGTCTCTCGGGCCTACTCGAGGTGGTGATTGGTGCACTGCATAAAAGTCGTGGCGGCTCCTTCGGCCCCGACGTCAACGGTGGCGTCAATCGACCAGACGTGCGGCATCAGCATTGGCAGCAGCTTTGGGCAGACTCATCTGACGGATCGCCGTCCATCTTCGTTACGCGTCTTCAGTGGTGGCTTTGGCGGCTGCTCCGACGGGTGCGCCATGGCGTGTTTCTCGTTGGCAGTCGAGAGCTGTTCGCTTGCATCCCGCTCTTCACGAAAGCCGAGTCTCTCGTGCAGCGCCAGCGGCGCTTACAAGCGCCAAAGGACCATCGCGGGTATTGGCTGCCTGACGAGGTAGGAGCCAGCGTGTTGGCAATGGTGTGTCCTGACCACTTCAAGTGTCGCCGTATCGCCGTTGTGCAGGAGCACGACAGCGCTGAGGATGTCGCAGCGCCGTCGCCAGAGGGCGACGAGGAGGACGAAGACGCCAAGGAAGAGCTCGTGGCCGTCAAGGTGCATGGTCCTACCGAGTGCCTCTCGCTTTGCCTCCAGGTGTATGATGAGTGCCCCAACTTTTCCCATGCGTGCCTGAAACCCTGTCACGCGCAGCACCGCATTGGTTCTGCACATCTTGAGGAGAACAGTAGCTCGACATCAGTCGATAATCCCCACGCATCGTGTCCCTACCCCTGTGGTGCAGCATTGCCATGTGGCCACGTCTGTCACCGTGTCTGTGGTGCTTCTTGTACACCATGCGCTTACTCGGGTTTGACTGAGTTAGCGTGTGGTCAGCGAGTGGTCAGTGGGACGGATAGCAACCAAGTAGTGCAATACGCATTTTTCCATCATTTCCAGGAGCTTCGGTGTGGGGAGCCGATGGGATTGTGTCGCACTCCAGTTTCGGTCTTGTGTACGCGCTGCGGCACCCGCTCGATGGTCGCGTGCCATGTATTCACTGCGCAGTCGCCCAGGCGACAGCGTGCCGCCGAAGACGAGAGGAATGGGCAGGCTGAAACGATCGGCGATTTTTCGTGCGTACTGGGGGAGACGGCGTGCGCTGGGTGCGTGGGGCTCTACAACAAAGTCGCAAAAAAGTTCGGCCATGAAATGCTGCCGATTCCGCCGGTGGATTACACACAGGGCGACTGCGGCACCACGTCTAGACTTGCGCACGATAGTACTGATGCGAATGGTGGCAACGAGGAGGAAAAAAAAGATGCCCGGCCGATGGGAGCAGATTTCCCACGTCACCTCCTCTCTGAGGAGGCGCAGGGCGAACTTCATCGCGAGTTTGTGATCGCTGGCAAGAAGTCTGAACTATTGGTGAGGAAGGAGGCTCTGGAGATCAGCAGCGGGCGAGCGACGGAGAAGTCTGACTACGCTATGCACTCGGCACAGTATGAGACGCTGAAGGCCAGGCAACAGTCACAGGAGAAGGCATGGAGAGACGCCTATCAGGTGGTGCTGGACAATTGGGCTGTTGAATTGCGGCATGCGCTCGAAGTGCAGACGGCTCTCAACACAGATCTGGACACGTTAATGCCGCGCCTCTTGGCGGAGGCGACTGAGGAGGCGCAGGGGCAGCGTCAGCAGTTCTCTGAGTAGAGCAACCAAAAAAAAAAAAAAAGGATGAGAGCAGGGGCTGTCAGCACGCAGATTGTGTTGGGGGTGGTGTGGTTGAGAGGGGGAAGGAAAAAAGGAAGGCACTTGTGACAACGAAAATTTACCGCTGTTCAGATGAGGGAGAGTTGAGAGCCTCTACGGGTGGGGTAGGGAAGTACCCGGCAGCAGCAGGAAGCAGATGAGCCGATCTCAATCTTCTGCTACTGCCCGTCATCGTACCTGTGCGCCTCTTTGTCATAATGGGTCAGGGCAACACGGTACTCAAACTAGTCAAGCGCATTCGTGATGGCAGGTTCGAGGGAAGAGATGTGGATGTTGTCTAGGTGCTTGTAAAGGCTTTCCCCTCTCTTTTTTTTTTCCTCGTACTTGCATTCTTGATAAATCGCGCATAAAGGCTCTCACAGGCACGCTCGTTGCTGCTAAGACAAAAATAATATTTGCGACTAGGAGAAGGGGGAGGCGGCAGACGACGAATAGAACACACCATTTGTTGTGGATATCGACTGATGCAAACAGGATGTGGGGTGGAAACGCCGGCTCTCTATTCAGCTGGCGCGTTGTTGATGTCGCTGCGGATGGTAAGCAAAATTATGATGAGTGCGAGGCGGTCACTCACCAACTTCATGTAGACGCCGAATAGGTGATTTTGGCTCCGATGATACTTTCTGTTGTGTCATGGAGCATAGATGTCGGGGTTGACTCGGAGGAAACCCCCTCCAGAATACACACACACGCACACACACACACACCTGCTTTGAGGATCGTTGGGCTAGGTGCATCAGCTGACCTCCGATCGATACTGACATTTGATTCCTCTATCGCTTCTCTAATCTATTGTTTGAATTCTCCTTTGCATCGGACACACACACACACACACACACGCACACATGCGTATACGTATACATGTCGAAGCTATGAACGTTTCTTCACCTGTCCTTGCATTCCCTGTGTTTCGCCTGTTCCCCTTTACACAGGAAGCTGTATTGCCCCCCTTTTTTTCTCGTGGAGGCCCCCCTAAAAAAAAAAAAAAAACAAGCGTGAAACAATCGGCATCTATGTCATAGAGCAAAACAAAGCGGGGTACGAGTAGCTATCAAATCTGAGATGCTCACATGCGTCTTGACCCTGCGAAAGTCTGCAGGACTCTCCAAGAGAGCATTGGTTGCCTCTGCGGGTTGTGGCCTCCTTGACATTCCGCTCATGGCCTTGACTTCTGCAGCGTCAGCGACCGGGCGGAGGGGCTTAACATCACGCCAACCAACTTCATTTTCGTCCCCGTTTTATTGTTGCTGTCGCACCTCTCAGCGGAGTGTGTTTGTGCGTTTCCAACCCACACCCAACGATACATGCTACAAATTTTACGTCGATGGAATGCATTTTCTCCCTCCCCAGACGCACACGATGATGTTCGACAGTTCCAACAGCTACTTATCTCCCCTTGCCCACACAATTCTCGAGGCCCTGCCGATGGTGGAGGAGGTGACAGTGGGTCGATCCTTTGTGACAGTGAAGCGCGTGGAAGTGGCAAACGCAGAAGCCGCAGCACGCTTCTTTGCCATTAAATTGCGAGGGGTGCATCAGAGCAACGTGCTTGACGAGGAGGCCGCAGCGGTGCGCTCGCAGGCGCTGCAGCAGCGCGCGACGGAGGTTTTGAAAGAAGAGGGCGGCGCGGGCTGTGAGAAGAATGCATCACTCCGTGGTGGCAATGATACCTTCATCGCATCATCTCCCTCGCCGGGAGTCGAGTCCTTTGACGTTGGTGCGTGTTCAGCTTCTTCCTCCTTGCAGGACGAGCACGTGGACGAGGCCGTGCTACAGGAAATCATTGCCTCATCCGATTGGTCAGACCTCAAGTTACACGTGAGCGCGTTGCTCACGGACCACATTAGCAGCGGCAGCCCACACGTTGATCCCACCGCCCCCAATCCTCATGCAGACACCGTCCCGGAGGAGGGCGACTCGGAAGTTGTGCTCATGATCAAGGAGCTTTTAGTCACCACAATTCGACCACAGCTCCAAGAGGATGGCGGTGACCTCCGCTTCGTAAGCTTTGACTCTGCCGTGGGCGAAATGCAGGTTGAAATGCTTGGGGCCTGCCGAACATGCAATAGTAGTGAGACAACACTCGTTGATTTAATCGAGCGCACCACGCGACATTGGATACCCGAGGTGAAAGCTGTCAAGGACGTATCGCGGGGCAGGTCGTCGTTCCAGGAGTATGTTGCGCGTTCCAGTGCAGCGGCTGTCTCAAACACGCGCGGTCCCCCAAGCTCGCCATCAACAGATTCGCCCACAGAGGAGGGTGATGACGACCAGCCGAACGCAGAGGGTAGAGTGAAGTTCTCTCCCTTGTCCACGTCGGCGACAACGCGCGGGGTGCCTGGTGCATACAGAATCGTGCGTGGAGTTCGGCAGCCGTCATCCAGCAAAGTTCTACCCACATCTTCTGCTGCACAATCATGATGCTTGTCACGATGGCGTGTTACCTGACAGGCGTTTCGCGCTACCCTTGTCTTTTCCCATCCTCTTCTGAATCTCTCAAGTGTACTTCTTATCTGACTGGTAGGAGACTCCTGCCCCCAACGCCAAAACCGCTTCGCTTATTGATCGGGCTACACACACCCCTACGACGTGCGGCGTGGGGTGAGGTGGGGTGGGTGTCAGGGCGATTCGGCGCCGTGGACGTCCGCTGGGAGACCCTCGACGGCGTGCCATCGGAGGAGGGGTAGTGGTCTGCGACAGTTGGGCACGCTTGCACGGTCCGCGTGACGGGCGGAGTGTCCTTGTGGCGCCTGCGTCATCTGCCCCTTTCTCCTCCCCCAAGACCGCATTGCTGCGGATGCGTGTGTGTGGCCACGCGGCGCCGCCGGCTGGGCCTGTGAAGGGGCAGGCCCGGGGGACGTGCAATGTGGAGTGGCGTGCGGCTCATGCGTTGGGTAGCCAAATATACACATGCAAGGAAAGAGCGTAGACATGCTTGGCTTTTAGCGCAACCTGTTGCACCGTGAGAGGGGAAAGGCGGCAAGTTATATTTGACAGAGACGTAAAGCGGTGGTCGTGCTGCTGGGGTATCTGTTCCCAAGGATGCACAGACCAGACTCATGGCACTCACTTCTCCCTAGCAATCAAACAGACAACAACAACAAAAAAACTTGCGGCGCTATTCATGCGAAGGAGGGCGGGGGTGCGAGAGGCTCGGAGGGGGTGGCGTGCTTGATCTCTTTTCCTGTTTTACCTCGGAGGTCATAGGTGGATCTGGAGAAAGAGATGCTCTCTATGAAAACGTCTTTGGCGGAATTGCTATGTTGACAATCTGGTGTTCCCAAGACAGGGGAGAGAGAGGGACTGAGCAGGGTGAGCGCGTGATGCACTTTATGTTGGCAAGGGAAATCCTGAAAGCAGAGAAATCGGCAGCTTGACCGTTGTCGCGAGCGGGCAAAGTGCGTTATTGCATGTTATTATTATTATTCTGAATGTCTCTATACCTCTAAATTTTCATCTGCTTTTTTTTTCCCATGAGAGCTGTCCTTGGCACTTGAAGGTTTGCGTGTCTCTGTGTGTGTGGGTGTGTGTGTGTGTCTGTCTGAGCTGTGCATGCGTCGGGTTCACGACAACTTAATTTGCGTTTCTATATTTGAGCGGCTAAGGAATCCCGTGGAGGGAGACACCCCAAATTCTCTAGGGAGCTCCGCTTCTATTTTGAGTAGCGGACTCACCTTTTTCACCTTTGACAGAAATACTCAGAGTTACCTCTCTCTGGTAATGAGAGGTCCGGCAAGGCTTCTCCAGCGGATGTGGGTTGCGGGAGAAGGCGACGTACGACGTCTTCGCCGCTCGTGCTTGCTGACCCGCGGTGTGCATAGTGAAAAGCGTCATCACGCGGATGTGCCACATGCCCCTCCGGGTGCACCGGGGGCCTCTGTGAGGTACGAGGTCGTTGGTGACCCTTCGAGTACTGTGGAGATTCGAGTCTGGCGCCAAGGTGTGGAGGTGGAGCGTACGGCAAGTGAGCAGCTTGTTCGGCTTTCTCGCATGAGTCCGGATATCATTCCCGCTCCCGTAGCTGTCATGCCAGATGTTCACGCTGGACTGGGCTGCACCGTCGGCTTGGTCTTGCCCACAGTGCGTGCCATTATACCGGCATGTGTTGGTGTTGACATCGGTTGCGGCATGATCGCCGTTCAAACCTCCCTTACTGCAGAGGATCTTCCGAGCTCACTGGAAGACCTACGATTGGCTATTGAGCTCAAAGTGCCCCATGGGCGCACCCATGGTGGTCAGAGCAGTGCAGATGCCGGCAGCTGGCGCAATGATGTGCCGACGAGCGTGCAACGGGTGTGGAAGACACACCTCGCCGCTGATTTCACACAGCTGTGCCTCCGGCACTCACAGCTGGAAAAGACGAACAACATCAATCACCTGGGTACGCTCGGGACGGGAAATCACTTTATTGAGCTCTGCCTCGATGACCAAAAGCCGCGGAAGCATGTGTGGGTAATGTTGCACTCTGGGTCGCGCGGTATCGGCAACCGCATCGGGTCCGTGTTTATTGAGCTCGCCAAGAAAAAAATGGAGTCGCTCTCGATCCGCCTTCCTGACGCCGACCTTGCATATCTTCATGAGGGCGATCCGCACTTCGACGACTACATCTTCGGAGTGAAATGGGCGCAGACGTATGCTTGGTGGAATCGACAGGTGATGCTGGACGCTGTGCTGGGGGCTATGAGAGAGTGCATCAAGACGCCCTTCACGACGTTGCAGAAAGCAGTGAACTGTCACCACAACTACGTGGAGCAAATTCGCCTTCCCATTCAAGACAATCTGCGGCAAAGCGATGCCGCCTGCGCAAAAGGCCAAGATGCGTTCCGCGAGGAGACTGTGTGGCTTACACGGAAAGGCGCCACTTCTGCAAGGCTGGGTGAACTGGCCGTGATTCCCGGATCCATGGGGGCGTGCAGCTACGTCGTGCGTGGTAAAGGTAGCGCGGATAGCTACTGCTCTTGCTCACACGGCGCTGGGCGACGTTACAGCCGCGGTGAGACACGCCGGCGCTTCACAGTAGAGGACCACGAAGCAGCTACGCTGGGTATCGAATGCAGAAAAGACAGCGGCGTTCTAGACGAGACACCTGCCGCTTACAAGAGCATTGATGCTGTGATTGCTGCACAGGACGACCTTATTGAGGTAGTCACAGTTCTGCGTCAAGTTTTGTGTGTGAAGGGGTGAGGAATGTGTCTTGTGCGCTCTCTGAACGCTGCACTGGGGCCTCTACAGAAACGCGAGAAGCCCGCTTACCTCCTCAGAACGGAGCGGACCACAAAGGATGTTTATTTTTGATAAATACACCTGCACTCACCTCTCTCTTTCCAGTTGCCTTGGGACCCTTCCGTTACTCGGTGTCATGTGGAGGAGCGAGGGTAAGAGCGTCACCTCACTGCGAGGGTATCATCACCGGAAAGTCTCCTTTGAACGCGGAAGCAGAGGCAGCCTCTGTCCACTTGTCCACCCCGAACAGCTGTGGATGGCGACAGAGGGCTATACACACCCCTACGACGTGCGGCGAGGGGTGAGGTGGGGTGGGTGTCAGGGCGATTCAGCGCCGTGGACGTCCGCTGGGAGACCCTCGACGGCGTGCCATCGGAGGATTGGTGGCGGTCTGCGACAGTTGGGCACGCTTGCACAGTCCGCGTGACGGGCGGAGTGTCCTTGTGGCGCCTGCGTCATCTGCCCCTTTCTCTCCCCCCGCCCAAGACCGCATTGCTGCGGATGCGTGTGTGTGGCCACGCGGCGCCGCCGGCTGGGCCTGTGAAGGGGCAGGCCCGGGAGTCGTGCGATGAAGAGTGGCGTGCCGCTTGCACGGTGGGGTGTCCCTGAGCAGTTCCCTGCAGGTTCCAAATAACGCTTTTATTCGAGCAATGTGGTCGAAGAGGAGCGGTATTCGAAGCAACCTTATGCTGCCAGCGCCATAACCGCGTTATAGACATCTGGGGAAGACGTTGCGGAGGGGTGGGGTGGGGCGCTCACGCGGCATAAGTCCATCCGTATACATGAGAACACCTCGGCCTGCTCTACTAAATGACATGCATTTCTTCTATTCATTTTTCTAGCTGATATACTTCTATCGCAGAATGTGTGCATCTTCACTTCACTCATTTTTTTTTTTGGTGATGGGAAATGCACTCTTTGTGGGCAGCTACCTCTAGGTGAATGTGTTGCACTGTCCCTCTCTCCCGCTGTATCTGCTTGTGATAGCGACCCTAGGACTTGCGCTACTCTGCGTGATGTAAAGGGGTAGGAAGCGGTGTGCGTTATGCTCTGCACTGATACAAAATGTTTCCATGACTCTCTGGTTAGAAGTGCACGTCTTGGGTGTCCCATTGCTGTCACGAAGTGTGACTGCTGCGCGCTGTCGGTGCGACGCGGTGAAACGGTTCATGTGCATGGTTGCGCTCACTAACCCTTTCTGTCAACCCGTCTTTGACGCGCGCTATGCAAGCAGAGGAGCGTAGCTCTCTCAGTTGCGCGTATCAACCACATACATAGTACCCTCGGCGTGCGTTCTGATAGTCCTCCAGGAGATGGGTCGAGTGTGGAGCCAGAAGGAGTGAAGGGAGCCGAGCTGCGGGTGGTGGCCATGGAGGAGAGCTGGCGCGCGCACGCGCCCTGGCTCCTCTCTTCCCATCTGCTCTCGCTCCCTACTTCTTTCCTCATTCACTTGTCTGCTGGCGCCTTGAGAACATTCTTCGTGCAGTTGTAGGGCCTCCCTTTTGTGGAAGAGTACAGAAAGCTACTGGTGCAGGGGCGAACACATCAACACGTAAGCGTGTGCGCTCGATGGGCAAATGTGTGAGCAGCTACCTCTAGGTGAATGTGCTGTGCAGCCGTACGCATGCCCGTTGTCTTGTTTGCGGATATATCGGTGCTACCTTGAAGCACTATCGATTTGCGAAAAGAAAAAAGGATAAGTAAATAATTTATTGTGGTACATATTGGACTCGCGTGACTATCAGCTCATCACCCACATACTTCTTCTCGAAGCGCTTTCTGGACAGTACCGCGTGCGCGTTTTCTGGCTCCCACGCACACGCACACACACACTCCTGCTTACCATTCAATACGAGAGTCGCAGGGCAACCGGTGGTGCGTCTCGTTTAGCTGTTTTCCTTTTTTTGCATTCTTCTACTCGTATTCCCTCCGCCTTTACTTCATCTCACTTCCCACACACACAAAAAAAAAAAAAGGTGATGTGCTCTCTCCCCCTTGCCCCAGTATCTCAAATATCAAGTGGTGGTGGCGGCATCGCCTCGAATTCGCTGAGGACATTCTGCAGGTTGAAGCCCAAGTGAAGTTCAGTAATTTGATCGTTGCGTCTTGTTTCGTCCACTTGCATTCGCCACGGAAAAAAAAAAGATCTTTTCTTCGAGCTCCTCTCCTCTCAATATTTTTAAATTTTCCTCAGATATTTCCTCTTAGGGCTCGATGGGAGGGTTTGTAGTTGCGGAGCGCGAGACATCCTTTCAGGCCTCTGTGCAGGATGGCGTACCGTACCGGTGGACCGTACTCGACACTGCTCTAGAAGTCAGCGGCTCTGTAAAGCTCTCACACCTCGTGTACCTTCCCCCACCGTCGTTGGAGGCTTTGAGGGAATTTGAGGAGTCACACGGCGTCTTGCCCCTCTCGACAGTACATTCCGTTCGTGCGATAGTGCGTACGCTAACTGCCAACCGGAAAGTGGAGGATTATGTGGTGGCGTGCTTTCCCCTGGATGTGCAGAGGCTGTCTAACCCGAAAACTTTTACAGCGCTACCGTTGGAGGCAGACAATGGCGAGACTGCCGCCGCCGCTGCCGCACCCCCACCCAAGTATACCCTTACTTCCCTCCTGCCGCGTCGGTCCGACGCTTCGGAACGCCTTTCCAACACATTTCTCCTCCCGAGCTCGACAGACATAGCTGCACAGCTGAACATTCGCCTGGGGCTGGATGGGTTTACAGAGCTGCGGGTAGAGGGCCCGGGAACGGTCGTTTTTACTGGTGAGCAGAGCCTGACGATGGTCAGTCCGCAGAGACCTGGATTCGACTTTTCATAAGAAATCTACCTTATATATATATATATATATATATTCTTTTGCTGCGCTGGGCGGTTGTGGGCGACTCGGCGGCCACACCTCTCTTTCCTTACCTCCACTTCTTCAAGGGAACGTGACTGTGAGAGGTCTACATGCAGTGGGTGATGGCTTCCGTCTCATCCTATACTCGGGTCAATCTGTAAGGGCACAGCTTACGTGCTTGAACCACAGCAGCAGCAGCAGCAGCAGAGAGGCTTGACCAGAAGTTTGGTCCTCCCTTCCCTCCTCCTCACTTTCTCAGCAACCAGACGACATGCAAACGGACAACGAGTACCCACAGAGCTCAAGAGAAGGAAGGGGAAAAGGAAACGCTCAGACTACCTAGGAAGTTACACCAGTGCCCGTGAACTCATTGCATGCGTGCTTCGGTCAGGGCTGGACGACTTTGAGAGCGTGGCCCCTGAACGTCGAGGCGCTAGATGTCATTTACACATTATTGTACCCGTGATGACTTGTTGGCACCTCAGTGTGCGACCCTCCCCATTCCCTGCATTCCCGAGGGGATCCCACCGTTGTGGAGGTTGGTGCGTGTAGGCAAAGTGGCGACTTTATCGGCGAGCCAGTCATTCCCCCGATTTGTATTGGTATAGGTTCCATATATGCTTTGACCTGTTTGAGTCAGCGTTGCTGGTAGCTGTCAGAGTGTTGCTGGGTGGCCCGCCTCAATTTGTTTCCAGTGTGCGTAGTCATCATTCCTCATCAATAAAAACGCTCCCTGCTCCCCTCGCCTTCGCTTGCGAGCGTCTCTCTTTTTTTTTCCTGTACCTGTCGTCACAACGCGTACACGCAGGTAGACACGCGCACGTTTTGGCCACCGTAAGTCTTCCCCCCCCACACACACACAAACCGCCGGCGTCAATCGCAACTGAGCGTCTTCTTGATAGAGCTGCTCTTTTGAATTGCGAGCGGCAGGCACATCTCTTGGATCGAACGTGGCGTGGGGGGTGGCTCCGGTGCGTCAAGTGTGCCCACCACACTTTGTCTGCTTCCCCGTCTTTTGGGCATGACGAGCCGTGCCCTTGCGTCGGCTTCTTGACTGTGCCGTCTGCGACATGTTTTTCGAGCAAACAGCAGCTACTAGGCGGTGCTCTCGGAAAAAGGGGACGAAGTAGAGTTTTGATGGCATTCAAAGGTGCGAAAGGTGTGGGCATCAAAACGTTGCATTACGTAGGGTTTCCATTGTAGCCCTCACTCATATGTGAGAAGCGACGTACCGAGGTTTTGAGCTCGATGCGAGGAGAGCTGGGTGATGTGATGGGTACGATCTGCTGAGGGTAGTTACACAGCGTGAAGACGTCGCTGCGTAAGCAACTATATTTAAAGATGACTTCCTCCTTACAGTCTTCTCGTATTGACTCTGATTCAGTCGAGGACACGGTGCCACTGAGCCGCTTTTCACCAGTTCGTCTCAAGGTTTGCAAAGAAGCCATAGCCTCGATCAAGCCAGTGACCTTGAGGATTCTCCGAACTACGGTCATGTATCGCTGCTCGTAATGGACGGAGATTTGAGTAATGCAGTACATATGCCCTGCACAAGCGAGGGGCTCCTCGGGACTCAGCAGCGATACAAGGGTGGCTCAGTTCGTGGCTACCGCATCCGCACCGGCTACGTTATCACTGTTGCCATTGCCCCCCCCTATCGACTGTTTGCTGTCTCGTGGCAGTTGTGTGCTACCGGAAGAGCTGCGCCGCTTCGAACGGGCGTCATGACTGGAAACGCTGTCACTCTGTTACCCGGATCTGAGGACCTCAGGGAACTCTGTCCAGCGTCGTGTGCACGCCGCGTCCTGCCTACCTTCTGTAACAGTGTTGACTGAAGACCTTTCTCATGGTTTCGGCGCTTCCCTAACCCCGTGGTGTCGGCTATGAAGTACACACACGTAAGTGGCCCTTCAGTTTGCGTTGGTTCCTTCCCTGCGTGAGCTGTGTGTTGATGCATTCAGCCGAGTGCTAGGCCCTTCGATGGTGGGACTGGATTCTGCTGCTTTTCAAATAAGAGCTGTTGTCGCACTGAACCGACGTTAAGATTATCTTCGATCTCGACAGGCGCTGCCTTGTGCTCACATGGGCGTCGAAAAATATCATCAAGGTGCGTAAGCAAAATATATATATATATATATATTTCTTGCTCAGGAGACTGTAGGTCTTGGAAAGCATATGAAGGTCATCGCGAGCGGCAGACTTTTCTGCAAGTCGGACTTCGTTTTTCTTGGAGCAATGATGTCCCTTTCGGCGCTGCAGATGTGATCTGTTGCGCTCCACCCTGCAGAAATTCCCGTTGGCCAGCTCGAGTGGCATAGCTCCATTTTGTCCCCTCCACGACTCTTACGTCATTCATGTTGTTATGCGTACCACCCACTACTCTACAACCACCGCCCTTTTATCCATTCTTTTTTTGCGATCACCCGTTATAAAAGAATCACACGGTGACTGCTATCAAAGCCACCCTCACATGCATTCAAACACACATCATCCTTGCAATCACTCATCGTAGGCATGTGGAAGTCTCTAAACATCACATCCATCTCATAACTCAGGGGAATTCTTCATTTTTTCCATGCACGCATCAAAACGCATCCTATTGCCTTTCCCGATTCCCCCTCCCCGGTTTGGACTCCAAGAATGGTCCTCATGCGTAGTCTTGTGCTAGAAAAGAAGGGTTTGCTAGCTATCCGCGAGATAGATGTGCGAGATGATCTCGGCCCGAAAGACTGCCGCGTGAGGATCCACAGTGTAGGTATCTGCGGCAGCGACGTGCACTACTACGAATACGGCCACATTGGATCCTTCGTAGTGGAGAGGCCTATGATTCTCGGCCACGAGGCGTCCGGTACGGTCGTGTCAGTGGGCGCTGAGGTGACGAACCTCAAGGTAGGGGACCGTGTCGCGCTGGAGCCCGGGATCCAGCGGTGGGACGCGACGCGAACGCTGAGTGGGATTTACAACCTGGATCCCGAGCTGACATTCTTCGCAACGCCGCCGGTGCATGGGTGCATGTCGACGACTATTATCCACCCAGCAGTGCTGTGCTTCAGGTTGCCGGATAATAGTGAGTTACGAGGAAGGTGCGATGTGCGAGCCGATTGCTGTTGGCATGCACTCGGCCATGAAGGTCGGCATCAAACCTGGCGACGTGGGCTTGGTGATTGGGTGCGGCACGATCGGGATTGTGACAGCACTCTCCGCGCCAGCGGGCGGGTGCTCAGAGGTGATTGTCTGTAGCCCACACGAAGAGCGGCTGGAGATCGCGCGCCGCTACCCTGGCCTGCGGGCGGTTAGCACGACAAAGGAAGGAGAACTGCAGCGTGCCGTTGCGGAGGCGACGGGTGGCAACGGCTGCGACGTTGTTTTCGAGTGCGGTGGTGCTGCATCGACGTTCCAACTGATCTACGAATACTGCGCGCCTGGTGCAACGTGTGTGCTTCTTGGGATGTCGGTGGAGCCGGTACCGGTGGACATCGTGCTGTTGCAGGCGAAGGAGATCACGTTTCAAACGGCGTTCCGCTACCAAAACGTGTACCCGCGCGTCATCCGTTTTCTCGGCACCGGGAAGATGGACGTGAAGCCGCTGGTGAGCGCCAAGTTCGCCTTCCAGGACAGCGTAAAAGCATACGAGCGCGTGATGAACCGTTACCCTAAAGATATGAAGATTGTAATTCAGATGGAGGGCTAGTGGTGCTGTCACTCGCGCGAGCCCTAGTCGGCAGTGGCTCAGTAGTTCTGCTGCTCTCCTTGTTTTCATTGCCCAGGCGTTTGATGGTTGTTTTGACGTGTCCGCCTACCTCTCGGATTTTAGTCACATCTTTCCCCCCTCCCCCCAGCTGTGCCGCTTTTTTTAGGCAACCCATTTGGATGTCCTTTGTGAACAAGTCGATAACGTCTACAGTCCAAAAACGGAGAAGTCTGCTGTGCAGTGTGTCCCTAAAGCGATGAGGTGCCGAGGGTTTGGAGAGGAAGACACAGCATTGTGCCAATAAGTTTCACTGATGGCGCTAAAGCTCTGCTAATAACATTATTTTTACTTGTTTGTTGATTTCTTTTGCTCTTGTTCCTTTCTTCAATTTGTTCTCGCTCCTTAAGAATCTCGATTTGCACCCCACTGAGAAGCGACGCAGCCGCCGGCGGGAGTGGAGGTAGGCCTTCTGCGAATCTGAATGGCTGTGTGTGCATGCATTCCCACTGTGTCGCGAAGACGGTGGGAATACCTCAGTTGTACGTCTTTGTATGCAGCTACCCACAGGAACTTTGTTGCATTTGTTTCTGTTTTGGGTGTTATTGGCTTGTTCTCATTGTTTGTTTGCGTGGGGTGTCACCTCACCGCGAGGGTATCATCACCGGAAAGTCTCCTTTGAACGCGGAAGCAGAGGCAGCCTCTGTCCACTTGTCCACCCCGAACAGCTGTGGATGGCGACAGAGGGCTATGCACACACCTACGACGTGCAGCGTGGGGTGAGGTGGGGTGGGTGTCAGGGCGATTCAGCGCCGTGGACGTCCGCTGGGAGACCCTCGACGGCGTGCCATCGGAGGAGGGGTAGTGGTCTGCGACAGTTGGGCACGCTTGCACGGTCCGCGTGACGGGCGGAGTGTCCTTGTGGCGCCTGCGTCATCTGCCCCTTTCTCCTCCCCCCAAGACCGCATTGCTGCGGATGCGTGTGTGTGGCCACGCGGCGCCGCCGGCTGGGCCTGTGAAGGGGCAGGCCCGGGAGTCGTGCGATGAAGAGTGGCGTGCCGCTTGCACGGTGGGGTATCCCTGAGCAGTTCCCTGCAGGTTCCAAAGGAGAGTATGCGCTTACTTGTCGCAGTGACGTTAGCGCGGTGTTGTTACGGACATATCACCTAATCGACGGAGTGTTTCAATCATGTATGTACACAAGCACACCAGCTATTCTTTTTTTAAATTTCCCTCTTTTTACATATTATGAATACCGGTATTCATATGCCTGACGTGGACTGGGTGAGCGTCGAGATGATGATGGTGAAAGCGTATTACCCCCCCCTTTTTTTTTTTCTTTTTAAAGTTGTTCCTGGAATAGTTTTCGTACATTTCTTCGCCTGACCGGGTCCGAGAAAACTAGCGCTGCGCTGATAGTGCTTTCTCGCTCACGGAAAGTAGAGATCGCACCTTCCTCGCCGTCTTCTTGATTGTTGTTTACGTCACCTCTCATTTGTCTCATTTGATCTTCTTTCTTCCCACAACTTCCCCCCGTCAACTCCCCCCCCCTCCCGTGTGTGTGTGTGTTTCCTGATATGCAGAAGCAGTGACGTAGATTTGAGCACAGTGGTTTGCCTTCGTCGTCACGGTTGCCTCCTATCTTTGCATTTCTTACCTCAGACTACTTCGTGCTGAGTGAATCACAGCAGCTGATCAAAAAAAAAAAAAGAAGCTTCAGAATATGCCGCCCAGTGCGGCGAAGGTGTGCATGGTTGCTAGGTCGTGCACATTTACACGAGGTACATGTGGGTCGTCCTGTATGGCACCACTCGACTGGCGGATTGGATAGGGTCGTCCACACGCAGGGGGGGGGGGAATAGGGATAAGGAAGCCAAGGTGGGGATGGAAGCGGGTCCGAAGAGCTGCATTTTGTCTTCCCTCTTCTGTGTGCTTCGATGTTGAGCAGGCTGAAGAGGCTTGCTCCCCAAGTCTGGTTACGCCACTGGCTTCTCCTTTTTGTTGTGTTTTTGCTAGACCTGGCAACGCTGTCGCGATCCTTATGGACGTTCTTAGTGGAGCCTTTTCCATATATACATATATATATATATATATATATATATATATATATATATATATATGTAGTAGTAGTAGAGAGTACGTACGTACTACCTCGTCGTCTCTACTTCTTCGTCTACTACTACTACTTACGTCGTCGTACGTACGACGTCGA
>CM007317.1:157814-171324 GCA_000333855.2 Endotrypanum monterogeii | reverse complement strand
ACGTGTACCGAACGGTCGACGACGTGTAACGGCGACGTACCGACACGTACGTTCTTAGTTAGGAGGCCGTTCTACTATATACATATATATATATATATATATATATATATATATATATATATATACTTGTGTATAGGTAGAGGCATCGAACTCCCTCTGCTCATCTTGTCATCACTTATCGTCGCATCATCTTTGAATGATGGCGTTTTCCATTGCTCCAACAAGCGTCGGCTGCCATCAATGTAATACGGTGCTTATTGGTAGGGCTTCTCGTGCGTGGGGTTTCTCCCAGTTCTTGATCTGGCATCGCAATGAAGTGACGATGCGATGGGCTGCGACCCCCGCCTTTCGTCCGCTGCTACTGCACGCGACTTCATTAGCCGCGAGACTTCCTCCTCTGCCCAACTTTATGAATCCAGCTCCTTATTGGCTGGGTGCGCACATGGACGCTACTTACCTGAGGATGTGGAATGCGCAAGCTAGTGCGCCTTAGTACATGCGTGAGTTCAACACACACACACACACACACACACGTTTGGAGAGGTCGTGTGCATCTCTTCAGGCGCCATTTCATTTCTTTTTCTGATTCAAATGCTTCTCTTCCTCTTTGCTTTCTCTCTTCTTCTTCGGGATTCTGTCCCAGGCCATCAAACACACTGAAAAATACGCAGTACCCTTTGATAGTGTCGTGAGCGTAACTTCGTCTGTACGCTCTTACTGCTGGAGTACCGGTCCTCTTTTTGGCCCTCTCCACCCCCGTTCTGACATACGACTCGCCCTCATCTACCCTAGTCACACTGCAGTCTAGGTGACAGAGTTCAGGGATTCGATAGCTCCTTCTTTTGTTGGGACTTGCGGCGTCCATGAACTGTTCTGGTGACATAACACCATCAAAACAAATCACCATGAGCATGGCTGATACAGACTTGTGTGGCTCGGGGAGCGAGGAGGTCATCCCACCCAGTGCGGGGGCTCACCCTAATGATAAGCCGCCGTCGACTTCGTCTGTGCTAGTGATGTCCTTAGTGCGCTCACTCTTTGCGCTGTGCAGAGGCGTGTCTCCATCACCGACGTCCCCATCAACTGTCCTATTTGCGTTGGGTGATCCATGCAGTGCCAAGGACGTGTTTTTTTCTCATACATCTTTCTCCTATCCACTGTACTGCTCTCTCGTGCTACTCTTGTGCCGCTGGGTGGCGAGGCGTGTGGCGATTCCAGCAGACAGCGAGCTAGCTGCTGTTCTGCGGCAAACACCGAGTGTACGACTCGTACGTGGCTCATCTTATCGGAAGCCATCGCTCAGCAGCAGGCCCCATTCCGATGATGAGGACGGCGAAGAAGGGCGTGGGCCTTTCTGCAGCAGAGCGGCGCTTACGGATTGTCGTCTCTCTACATTGCTTCCCGCCTCTTCCTCGCATTTCATACAGGCCGCCCTCGGGGAAACGATTGGGAAGCAGTTCGACACGATCAGCGGTGACAATTGTGGCGAGGACTGCATCGGTGATGTGCTTTCGTACCTCTGCACTGTTGTCGGATCAACAGGCACCGAGGAGGATTCCCGCGATCACGCCATGCACCGCGCCATTGCCACGCTGTGCGACACGTGGGGCCGCGTCAAGGATCGTGTCCCCCCCAAGGCCAGCGCTCCTGTCTACATCACCGAAAGTGACGTCAGTGCACTTCTTTGTTTGTATGCCGAGTCGAGCGTTGAGTTAGCGTCGGTTACGCTTTTGCTGGCTTTGACTGCATCGACCGAGCCCGCAGATGCAGGAGAGGCAGACATGGCGGCGGTAACAGCGTCTTGCCGTGCAGCGTACGAAATGACCGCTGCTCTGCAAGTGGCCCGCTTCTCCATCTTGTACATTGCCCCTGATCCCGCATCCAAACAAGTCGTTGACCGTATTCGTGCTCTCTTGGTTGCACTGCTTGGTCTATCACCGTCACACTCTTCGCGTACGCAGTTTCATTTACACTCTAGCGTGGAGCCTAGTGTCGATCCCTCCCGCAGCATTGCTGGCTGCGGCCTGGTGGCTATCAACGCTCTTGGAGAGGGAGAACTACTCGTACGTGAGGCGGCATTGGCCACAATGACAGAAGCAGAGGTAAAAAAGTGTTGTGAAGATGGTGGTACCTTGAGGGAAACTGTCGCCTGTACCCAAAGGCCTTGTACGGACAACACGCGATCTTCGGGGAACCGAGCGTGGCGAAGCCGTGGCGAGGAGGATACTCCCTCTACTATGGGGGATGCCATATCCGTTTCTGGCGCTGGCATTCGTCAGCGTGAGGAAGTCGCGCAATTTATTGCGGGAGGTGACGAGCGCAACGCAGCGCTACAGCTTCTCAGTTTACTGGCTGAATTCCCTGATCTCCTGGTCAACGGCTGGAGGCAGTGGGCCGCGCGTGTAATGCACGATGCCTGCACCCTGAATTTATCTGAAAGTGGGAAGCAGTGGCTGGCCGGCGAGGCTGGAAAGCCACAGCAGGAAGCGACACCAGAAGCCATCCTTCGCAACCTATCGTGTGAAACCGACGCTTCCCTACGCTGGCCACCGAGACGGTCTGAAGGCACGACGCCTACGTTTCTCCCATCCGCGAATGCGCTGCTCGCCGTCCGGGGAATCGATGAATTCCGCATTGACCCGCCATCGAGATGGCGTCGGTGCACACAGGGGGATGACCATGGCGAACTCGCCAAGGCGAGACTCGGCAGAGCTGCAGACGAGTGTGACATGGGACCTCATGTCGCTGTAGATGCGAAGGGTGCACCTATCAGTGCGCTTTTCCCATTTTTGCGTCAGCTCAACCACGCGTGCGTTCCCAACGCAGTGCTAGTACTAGACAAGGCACCTGGTCATATTCATGGAGGCGACGGTGGCGGCATCGTGGCGTCCTTAGTGGCGCTGCGGCCCATAGAAAGCGGGGAGGAAATCACGGTGTCGTACGTACCTGCCACCACAGCACTGACAGTATCCCAGATGGAGCTCTCGGAGGTGCTTGGGTTTTGGTGCCGTTGCCATATTTGTACGCGGAGGGCTGCGTTGCTGCGCGGCCATGTCTGTCAAGAGTGCCAACAACTCGTCTATGAGCCAGAGAGTCTTGCGGAGTCTGAGCTCCCCACTAACAATTTCACAGCGACTGGTACGTTGGAAGAGGCCACGGTATTTCGGCACCTGGAATGTTGCTCACGTCGTCAAAAAATATTTGATGTAGCTCGTGTCACGGAAGAGGGACACTCTGTTGTGACTCGCCTGCAACTGGAGCTAGATGATATAGCAACGCAGTTGAGGAGCGAAGACGAAGGCGATGTCCCGGAGAAGGCTCAGGATCCCGTTGTGGCGGTGGTGCGACGTCTCGTAGACCTTGATGCGTGCGTCGCCCGGACGCTCTTGCCGACGCATTTTCTGAGGCTGCGGCTCCGCTTGGAGGCGTTTGCCTACTCGACGGTGGCGAAGGGACTCGGCTCCACTGTCAGTGCCGAGCTCATCGAACTCTGCGCAAGCACGCTGGAGGAGCTGGAGATATTCATGCCCGCCAACCATCCTCTCTTGACGGGGTTGCGCATGTACCTGGTCTTTAGCCGTGGGCGGCACGTGAGAGCGATTAACTCTGCCGATCGTTTGGCACGCGGGGCGCGACATGAGGTGTGCTGCGGGGCGGTGCGTGAGCAGACCGAGCTCATGCAACTCCCTTTTGTGGTGGACCCACTCGTGCGCCGCTGCGTTGCACGCTGCTTTCAAGAGCACTTTGTGCAGCTTTTGGTGTGGAGAGCAGAGTGGCTGACGCGTGCTGGTGAGCCTGGTATTCTGGACTCTTTCCTGTCACGATACTCGGTGGAGTTGGAGGCGTGCGGGGTCACCACAGCAGAGCACATGGAGCTGCTGTCGTGTATGGAGGATGGGACCGAGTACACGTAGTACAACGACTCCGTAAAATGGCGGGTGTGTCGTGAATAACGTCAAGCGGTCGTGCAGCAAGTGTGACCCTGTGCCGAGTACTTCCCCTACTTGCTCGGTGTTTGCGGAAAGGGGCATTCAAAGTGCAGGCGGGCAAAGGATTGCTCAAATGCTCCAGATCGACGCGTCTTTTTATTTTATTGGAAACATTTTCCGCTATCATGAATGTACATATTGGAGAGCGGGATGGTTAGGCGGCGGGTGCCCCCCCCTTTGCCTTCCCTTTCACACACACACACACACACATATATATATATATATATACAGTGGAACATAAGGTGGTCTGCATATCGAGTTTTTTTTTTTTATGGGGGGGGCATTATCTCTATTGCAGCACACGAGCCTTCCTTTTTCATTCGATTCACTTCTTCATTTCCCTACTCCTCCTCACTTCCCCTGAGTGCGTCGCTCAGTCGAGTGGCGCTGCGATAATCCTTGACTTCAAACTCTCCTCTCTTTTTTACTTCCTTCGTATTCGTGCTTTTCTCGCCTCACGGCACTTCATTAACGAATTCTTGTCGCATTGCTGCCGTCCCGTGTTGGGGGGGGGGGGAGGAGCTGCTACACGCCTCCGCCGCGACAGTGTCATCTCCTCTCGGTGTCAAAGGTAGAGAGTGAGGGGGGAAAGGTAGTACGAGCAATATACGGAACACGGTCAAGGGAGGTGAAGCGGAGAGAGAACAGGAGCGAGTTCGACGCCTTGCTCTTTTCATGGCGTCACTGCGCAGCCACAAAACAGTCAACTTCCCCATTTTTCCCCGCTTTACTTTATCTTTGCCGACGCTTCTCTCTTACTTTCTTTTTCGCTGGCACACATGGAGACTTTGCATTACGAGTTGTGGGATCGCTGCTCACTTTTTGTTGCCTCTGTCTGCGCAGGTCGCGATGCTTCGCATGGTCTTGCCCACATGCGCAAGGTGACGGAGCAGGCAATTCTGCTGTACCTCATGGATTGTGCCACGGGTGTTGCACCTGGGGAGAAAGCTGGTATGGTCTATCGGATTATACTTGTGGGTATGCTGCACGACGTCGCAGATCACAAGTACGACGTCACAGGAGTCCTCTTGGACAGCCTCACGTCTTTTGTTATCGCCGAGGCGGAAACACTGGTGGCACATGTGGCCAACGCAGACCCAAACTTTTTCTGCCTACCTCTACCGCGGACCGATGTCGGCGCGGAAGGAAGTGCTGCCCAGCAGGTATCGAGGCTTCTGCTGACCACGCTGGAGGCCATCTCATATTCGAAGGAGGTGAAGCGAGGCATGCGCTGGTTCTCATCCGCGCTCAGCGATAATGGGGAGGCGATACTGGCGAAAAACAGCGGCTGGGTGGCTGTTCGAGATTATGTGAGCGATTCGGACAAGCTGGAGGCCATCGGCGGTGAGGGACTACTGCGCTGCTACGAGTACACGTGCGCACGATATCGTGCTGCGGCACAGGCGCCAAAAGATCTGCAAGTTTCTGCTGAGGCTGCGCCGCTGCGAGTGGCCGCGGTCGAACGGCATCTTGAGACACTGTTGCTCCGCGATGTTGTGGAGCACTTTCATGAGAAGCTGGTGCGCCTGCTGCCACTGTTCATCGTGACATCGTCTGGAAAGTATTTGGGTATTTCGCGTGCCGCTGAGATGAATGCTCTTCTAGAGGATTGGCAGCACCATGGTCCGCCCCCGGTCACAGTATACTGGCGCAACGCTGGTGTCGAGTACACCATGGCATGAGATGAGGACTTGAGCAGAGAGAGAGGGGGCAAGAGATCTATTCTATGGAGGCTTTTGTGATGCTGGTGCGTGCACGCACGTCCACACACACATATATATATATATATATATATATATATTGTACGCGCTATTGCTTTTCACATCCCAGAACTCACTTCTTCCACGCCACATGGCGCACCCTGTACGTGCCTCGTTGTCGACCTTGGTGTGCCTTGTTGATGTGCCCGTCGGAAATAATCGAGTAACCAACCAACGTACAAAATAAGCAGCGTCGTCTGCCTCGACTTCCTCCTCGCTCTTGACTCTCAGCTCGTTGACTACCCCCCCCCCCCCCCATGGCTTATCTCATCAACAATAATAATAAAAGCTGCGTTCATGCGGGACGGGCGGGCAAGCGGGTGGAAGAGGATAGGGGCGGGTAGACAGTGAGCAGGCAACAGCAAAAAATGAGACAGAAAGAAGAGGTGACTTGCCACCCTGCGCTCCGCCCATCTATCCTCGCACTTCCTTTGCCCAACGCTCCCTCTCTCTCGAGTACACGTAAATTGCTGCATTTCTTCCTTTTTATTTTACACCACTGTACTTACACATTATTACGCCAGTTGCGTGCGTAGCGTTTCTTCACTTCTGGAAGACTATGGATGCAGCTGCTCTTTTCCACGAGCGCCGAGCTGATGTCGCCGCATTCTCGGCTCTAGTATTCCGCCCGTCCACTGAAGTTGTCTGCAGCCCGCACAGCACGTCCTCTCCGATCTCATCGACGCAACCAGAGGCTCAAAATCGCAGAGATGACTGTGTTTCTCTTCCCTGGACACACGGGGTCACAGTGACGCCGTCGTATCGCCGCCCCGCCTCTGCGAACATTCCGGTATCACGCGTCTTGCGGGAGACCAAGGCACGTGCGACACGAGAGCTACGTATGGCACGGGCAGCGAGGAAAACCCTGCAGGACAAGGGTGACAGTGTAACTGGTGACCTCCCACGGCTAGCCACGAGTGGTGACCGTACCGGCTCCCCGTTACTTGCCATGGGTCTCTCCAGGCAGGAAATTCGCGATCGCACCTACCTCTGCATGACGGAGACGGGCTTCAAGCCCAAGTCTGCCACCGATGTCTCGCGACGCGCTATCAGCGAAGGCATTACCCTCACTACCCAACAGCAGGCAAAGTTGCGGCGACTGCGTATTAAGCGAACACAACAGCGCTTCTTATCGCAGGCGCAGTGGGCTCTCTGGCTGCGACGTCGGCGTCGACTGTGGTACCGCCGTCGCCCAGTGGCACGAACACGGCACTTGACTCGTCGGCTCGCGCTTGAGTACGGTCGGTCTGTCGGCGTCTGCCGCTGCTGCAGGCGCAAACGGCGCAGACAAAAGGCGTTACTATCCGCACGCAAAACACCCCCGTTTCCTGTCAAAGCCGCACGACGGATGGTGACGCAGTGGCTGCCGTCGCACTCACGACTGGTGAAGCACTTTCACTACCGCGTTGTGTCTGTTGCTGTGCAGCCCGCCTTCACGCACGTGTCGTTGGCACCCAGGGGGTCATCCAAACCTGCGCGGCATGGTGGCGGTGCACCACTTTCCCCCACGGTGCCTCGCGAAAGCCGACGAGCAAGACGGTCGCGTCTGTGTGCATCACCTGCTGCTCGCATCGCCATACCGTCTGAGCCTACACGTAAAGATCACCGATTTTTACAGCGCTGGGTGTCCGCGTTAGCGATGCACCAGCGTCGTCAGAGTTTGTGCAGATCCACGATACAAGCTAAACCGTCGAGCCCTTTGCGTCAGTCGCCGTCTGCCGCGGTTTCAGCGCCGAGTTTGCTGGCAGATCTCTCGCATCACTGTGTGTACGAGCTGACGCCGCGGGGTAAGTCGTCAGCTACCACTTCCCTATCTATTTCCTTCAATGCGCCGCGTGGAGCCACGCCGGTCCTTTCCTCTGTGCTATCAGCGCTTTTCGAGGCCCTCGGACTGCGACCGGACGCGGGGGATGTGAGGACGATACCCTCCGGGGTCGTACTTCGACTCTCGCCTACAGTGCGGCATTCCCGCACACGGAGAAGCTCAGCTATGGTGGTGCATGGGCACATGTGGGGTGCTGGTGCCGCGTCTCTCGGCGATTCATCATTGCAGGCAGCTGACTTGAGGCACGTCTCCGTTAGCACCCTCTCTCGCCACACGCGCGTGGTGCCAGTGGTGTTGGTTGCTTCGCTGCGTGCAGGCGCTTCAGGCGCTCCTGTCGATATATTTCTTTTTACCGAGAGTCCTGTGCACTTCACGCGCCGCGCTGTGGCGGAGTGGGAGATAGGACTTGTTTCATTGTGGAGCCCGTGTTCCTTGATCACAACGTACGCCTGTGTCTTTGAGTACTGGCGGTACAACTCCTCTGTACATTCATCAACGTCAGAGACGGAGGTTTTGTCAACAGTCAAGGCTGCTCTTCAGAGATGCGCGCGTGTTTATCGACGGCTGCAGGCGCGTCCTCTTCGCTTCAAAAACAAGCTGCGCGTGCGCAAAGGAAATGCAAGGCCATCCACATCCCCCAACGAAGCCCCTGGCGGCGGGAAAGGAGGCGCAGCGGCGATGACGGCTGCACATGGCGGCCCTCAACAAGACTCGTCACTGTCGCGCAAGCCATCGCGTCTTCTTCTGGTTTTGTACCCAAGTTTGCCCTCGCCGTTTCTACTCGATTCCCGCTGCAACACATCGGAGGATGGGGCATCTGCCACGTACGCGTGGCGCCTCGCGCTGCTATATCGAAGCGCTGGGTGCAGGAAGTCTGCTAAAAGCACACAGAAGAGTGAGCGCGTTGAGGGAGCAGCGGCATCAAAAGAGGGGACGGTGACTATGCCAACCATTTCCAGCCAAAAGAAGATACGTCTTCTCTCCGGACAGGCGCGTCGGGCTTTTTTTCAGCTTGCCCGGCGCTTTTGTGGCTTTCTACTTATGGCCCCTCCACCCACAGCAGTGGCATCCGGTATCGTTGCCACTCGTGGTCGGTGCCGTATGCTTGGGTTCCAGGAGCGCGTAACTCTCCTTCATCTGATTGGCCGTCCTGCTTACCCTATTGATTATGGATTGTCTCGTACATCCGCAGCCTCACAGCAGCGGCGGCGGCAGCAGAGTCAGGCTACTCCACGCAAAGCTCGGGTTGCGAGGCGAGGCAAAAAGCGCGGACGCACACCAACGGACAGGCCGTTGGTCACTGCGGCACTGACGAGTGCGTTACTTCCCTCCTCTTTACACCTTCTGGAGTACTACGGAAATGTGTCCAACGCGGCTTGTCGTGTTTTTGTGCGGGCAGAACACGCAGATCGAAAACTTTCTACGCTACACAGTTGCGTGGGAACGATCTTGCTGCAGTGTCAGTGGGGACAACGCCCAGGGCAAAGTGGTTCGCAGACTCCATGTGTAATCCGTGTTGGTGTTGTGTCGTCGTGCGCCTTCTTCGCGCAACGGTTTGGCTGCAAAATTGCACCTGTGTGGTGTTGCTTTCCATCAATGACAAGGGCAATTAGTGGTGACTCGAGTCCCGACCTGCTTGCCCACAGGGACGACAAATCATTGGCCGTCTCTGCAACCTCTTGGAATGCCGTATCATGGACTCAAAACACGCCTTCGGAAAAAATTAACTACCTGCTTGCCCCTCCAGAGGTTGCAGAGGACCTCCTTCGCCGCAGCGCATTGCTTCAGCGAGAGCAGCCTCCACGAAAACGGATCCGCAGTCGCCGCCAGCGCGCGTTTGACCTCGAGGGCGGGCGTGCCGTGCGGGCGCTCTGTACTTTACTTCACGACCCCCTTTCATGTTCGCCCGTTCACCTCATACAGTGGTACGCGTGACGACTATTGCGTGCCCCTGCTGACGTGATCAGAGTTGGGGGTTTGGTGGGATGTAATGCGTGTGGTCCTACAGAGCCGCAGGCATACAGTTGGGCTCCTTCACTTCTACGTTTATGCTGCCTGAGTGTTTATATTTCCATACAGCGCGTGTGTGTTGCTTGCATCATACGTGATCGCACGACTCCCGGGCCTGCCCCTTCACAGGCCCAGCCGGCGGCGCCGCGTGGCCACACACACGCATCCGCAGCAATGCGGTCTTGGGGGGAGGAGAAAGGGGCAGATGACGCAGGCGCCACAAGGACACTCCGCCCGTCACGCGGACCGTGCAAGCGTGCCCAACTGTCGCAGACCACTACCCCTCCTCCGATGGCACGCCGTCGAGGGTCTCCCAGCGGACGTCCGCGGCGCTGAATCGCCCTGACACCCACCCCACCTCACCCCACGCCGCACGTCGTAGGGGTGTGCATAGCCCTCTGTCGCCATCCACAGCTGTTCAGGGTGGACAAGTGGACAGAGGCTGCTTCTGCTTTCGCGTTAAAGAACGAAAACATGGAAGGTACCACTTCATCAAAATATCCTACTGTGTATCGGGTTGTTGGAGGGGGGGGGGATGTTCTGGCCGATGGGCAACACCCCATGAAGACAGTGCATGTGGAGGGTACATCGTATGAGGTTGCAATGATTTTTTTTTTGTTACGGAGGAAGCTCAACAGCACCCCACCACATCTCGATAAGTTTGTCTTACACAAAAGCTCACACATTTTAGTGCACAGCACGAGCGGGTCTTAGTGCTTGACGTCAGAGACTCCGGGAGGGGGAAGCCCTTTTGCATATGATGCGTTGCGGCGGACTTGGCATTGCAAACCACAGAGGAGTTGGCTTTGCGGTCGTTCGTTTCAGCTTTTGTTCGATCGAGGAGTTGATTGATATACTACTCATCCTCTCTGGTCCCCTTTCTGGATGCACCCGCGCACTCTCTCACTTTTCTACACTTCTCTTCTGGGTCGCTACGTGAAGAATCCAAGTCCGGCTGGGGAGGCTGCAACAGAGAGCACTTGCCTGAGCCGTGATTGATTACCCACGGCTGGTGCAGCTGGTCTTTTCTCCACCCCCTTTAAGGACTGTATATATATATATATATTTATTTTTGTCCCCGCCCGTATCGGAGCGCACACACGAATACATCTGTCATGGATGCGGGATCTGTTCTTGATAATCTCCTCGAGCGACATCGAAACTTTGTCGCAGTGCAGCTGTCCCGCGTTGCCCCAAAGGCCCACCAGTGCCATGGCTCGACACCTTCCCCTGCACCACCGTCGAGGATTGCTGAAGCTGTGGTGCGGGGTGTACATCCGTTCATTCTTGGATTGCAGCCCCACAAAGCAGAGTCCAGCGCTCGTGAAAGGGCGAAGAAAAAGCGGAGGGGATCGGCGGTGAATGTCTCCCACA
This sequence comes from Endotrypanum monterogeii, assembly GCA_000333855.2. Classification (NCBI taxonomy): domain Eukaryota; phylum Euglenozoa; class Kinetoplastea; order Trypanosomatida; family Trypanosomatidae; genus Endotrypanum; species Endotrypanum monterogeii. Next base: position 160,366 of record CM007317.1, on the reverse strand, counting down.
CGTCACAAGAAGCACTGGGACATTCACGAAGTGTTTCATCAGAAGCTCACACGGCCTCAGCCACAGCGGCACGTGCAACACGCGCACAACTCCAAGTGTTGCCATCTAGTACTGAGGTGCAGCGCTCCCGTGAGGGTGCGGCTTCTGTGACGCTCAATGCGCGTTGCCAAGAGCTGCGTGCGAAGCGTCGAGAAGAGGAAGAGGAGCGGAAACGCAGTCGGTCAAACTCCGCTCCTGTGGGGCGCAGTGTCGAGGGTGGCGTCAGCGACAGCCGCATGGGAGGCCTTCACAGACGTCCACGGCTGGAGGAGAAAAGCTCGCCAACGCAGGATACCGCTGTGCGTGAAAGGAAATCCATCAGTGGCGCTCGAGTCTGGCGTGATGTTTGGAGACGGCGATGCACGGCCAAAAAGATACTTCGCCTCTCACGCGGGGTCACGCGAGCGTCCGCGCTGCGGCGTTACTGGTACACAACCCTTTCCCGTGATCACGAGCACGCTGGCACGCCCGATTGTTTCACGTCAGCACCGCAAGCGCCGCACACATCGCAAAATACATCAGTAGAGAACGAAAAAGGAGCAGTGGCAACGACGCGTACTTTGGAAGTTGTACCAGTGCCAAAGGGACTCGGCTGTTCCGCCTCACCACAGTCAGTTTCCGAATTGAAGGGCACATCAGAGGGGCACTGCAGTCTCCGCCGTCTGCGCGCCGCTCGCCGCAGCATGCGTCAAGTGCGTGAACATCATCAGGCGCCTAAAAAGTTCAACGCTGCTGTGGGGCTGGCGAAAGCCGCCACTGTGATAGCTGACACTAACCAGCTTCCGACGGAGACGGGGACAGCGCAGGCGACTACAAATAAAGGTACACCTTTTCCTGGGAGTCGCCGTCAGCAGAAGAGGGCCATTCGTCGCATCCTCAGCTTTTCGGCGACGAGCATGTGGACATTTGCAGCCCGTGCGGTTGCCGAGCGTCTAGACACGCTCGCTGAGCTTCGCCTTGAGTGCGCAGCAGCAACTGCACCAGCGACACATACAAAGCGAACAGGTGTGCTACCTCTTTCTCTTGCACGACTATTCCCGCTCTTCGGTGCCCTTGTAGAGGTGTACGAGCTGACACTTACAACAGCGCCACGGCGCTCCGGCCGCTCTCGGAATTCTCGGCGTGCTTGCCAAGCAGTTTCCGGTAGCGGTGAAAGCGTCTGTAGCGCACCGACGCTGTCTATTTTACAGAAGCGCAAAGGCGTTGTCGTGGAGGAGTACAGCGATACCCTGGGGATTCTCTTATTGCCTCACCAGAACGAATATGAGATGCAGGCGTGGGCTGAGGGCGTTGAGATGGCACGAGGCGCGCCGGGACGTTCTAGTGGAAGTGATCCAACCATACCTCTTGCACGCATGAAGTCACTTCCCAGTGTTTTTCGGGTGCGGAAACATTTCCCCGGGGCGTCTGGCAGCTTCGTGGAGCTAGTGCAATTGCTTATGATGCGCGTGTCCACTAGACGCGGCGACAGGAGGTCTGCATCAACTGGTTCAACAGTGACACCAAAGCCTGAGACTCCTGTAGCAAGTTCGCGCATGTTGGCGACCGTTTTTTGTGGGGAAGTGCGTGCACCGATTGAGGATTGCAGTAGCGTTGTGTGTCACTCTCACTGTGACGAAGAAAACCCGAGGTTGGCTATTGAAAATACAGGAAACTTTGCGTACCCTCTTCATCGCCTGCTGCATCGCTGCCTGTGAAGGTAGCCAGGGTAATGAATGATCGAGGGGTCACGAAGTATACTTCAGAGTGACCCATTGTGAACGGCGTACAGGGCGGAGATGTCATGAAAAGGTGAAGGGAGGTATGGTGGGCACAAGCGGCAGGGATGGTTTGGCTCTTGGGTACGGCCGAGTGAATTCTCTACCTGCGCACGCGCGCTGATTCCTGCGGACATGTTCGGGTTTTTTTTTTTCTTTTCAGGTGTGGAGATGATGCGGGCGTCTTTTCCACCTTGCCGCTAGCCCAGTCGCCACATTTCCAGGGTTGGCTTTTACCTTTTCTCGTGGCTGTTTTTGCTCAATGACTTGCTAATCTGCTGATATGATAAAGACACACACACACAAAGGGAATCTATTCGTATACGAAGACACCCTTTCCATGACTCAAAGCATGGCATCTTGGGTTTTCATTCTGCCCTCTCTGCTCCTCTCTCCATATGCACTGGAGAGGGCTCGCAACTCGAAAGTCCAGCCAAGCGGGAACTGAGAATGCATGTGACGAACAGGTGTTGATTGCGATGAGCGATGTGAATAGGGAGAGTGGGTGGGCTACCAATTGTACATGACATTGTGCGTGGAATGTATGTGTGATGTGGTGTAGAGGAAGTGAGTGGTTTGCTGATAATGTACACCAATTCGGCGATATCTACTGTTCTATGTAGATGGATATTCGAAGTATGTTTGAATAGGTGCTGCTACCCGTTCATTCTGCGCCGCATTCTTTCTTCTCTTCCTCCGCCTGCCACACACACACACACACACACGTATATATATATATATATATATATATATATA
>CM007317.1:125070-157645 GCA_000333855.2 Endotrypanum monterogeii | reverse complement strand
ACACACACACACACACACACTATATATATATATATATATATATATATATATACATACGTCAATACCACATCGGGCATATACAAAACATGCATACGTGACTCTGCAAAGAGGGTGGGGCACAAAAAGCCGACACAAAGGAACACACATTTGTCCTGGGTGCTGTTGTGTTCACAGTAGCTATCGACTTTCGTTTCCCACACTCAACTCCAGTAAAATAAAAATATATATATATATATATATATATACCACTTAACCAAAGTGCGCTCCTCTCTCTTCATTCGAACTTTGTGGCGCGGTGGTGCAGGTCGCACGCGCGTCTCCGAGTCCACACAAATGTCTAGCAAAAAGCGCAGTCGCAGTCCTTCGCTGTCCCCCGGCTCCGCGACAGCAGCGAAGACGCTGTGCGTGGAGCGGGAAGAGGTAGCGATATTTCTATTCCGTCGGGATCTCCGCCTGGCGGACAACACCGGCCTAAAGGCTCTCTGCGACGAGGCCGCGCGCCGCTCCATACCTATTTTACCGGCGTTTTTTTTTAACCCGATCCAGTGCGACAAGGAAAAAAATCCGTACTTTGGCGATGCCTTTTTCCAATTCTTCTGTGAATCACTCATCGACTTGGACGGTGTGACACAGCTTAACGGCAGCTTGGTGTGCCTGCGCGGCAGCGACGAGGAATGCTTGCAACGTATGTACGACAGCGGCTATGAAGTGAAGGTGCTTGGGTTCAATGAGGACTACACTCCCTTCGCCCTCACCCGCGACGAACTGCTACGCGAATACGCCGACAAACACGGTATCGTGTGCGTGACGGGGCCGGTCGACTACTCTCTGCGTCCCCTGGACGAGGTAGTCAGCGGCACCGGGCAGCCATACAGTGTTTTCACGCCCTTCTATAACAGGTTCATTGCCGATCACGCTCGCTTGGTGGAGAAACCGGCTTCAGATACCGTGAAGAGAACGTTGACAATGGTCGTCTCGCAGCCGAAAAAGGCCCTGGAACGCCACCTGGTCGATCCCGCTCAGCTGTACACGCACATGCCACATCTACAGGACCACGGTGGCCGGTCCGAGGGCCTGAAGCGATTGGCATGCGTAGGAAGGCTGAAAAACTATGCGGCTGTCCGAGATGTCATCGCGGGAGATCACACCTCACACCTGAGTCCTCACCTAAAGTGCGGCACTGTGTCGACACGGGAGGTGTGGCATGCGAGCGTGCAAGCACTCGGCGTTGGTCACCCATTTACTCGACAACTTGTTTGGCGCGAGTTCTACGCAATGCTCGCCTTCACGCACCCACGCCTCTTGCAAGGCCAGCTAAATGCTTTCACTTCCCAGGCGAACTCCCTGCAGGTGACGCAGCAGAAGCAGAACGCACCCTTCCAGTCATCGTACGACGCGTACAAGTGGAGGTGGAAGGAGGCGCATTTCGGCGCCTTCAAGAAAGGGTGCACCGGTGTACCGCTGGTCGACGCTGCTGTACGTTGTGTAAACGCTACCGGTTGGTGTCACAACCGTTGCCGCTTAGTCATCTCCAACTTTGCGGTCAAGGTTCTCGGGATCGACTGGCGCGAGTGCGAACGGTGGTTTGCCACCGTGGCTGTGGACTACGACGTCGCGAACAACAACGGCGGGTGGCTATGGTCGTCAGGGCAAGGCGCAGACGCGCAGCCGTATTTTCGCACCTTCAATCCCTTCCGTCAGTCCGAGCGTTTTGACCCAGACTGTCACTTCATTTTTCAATGGGTTCCGGAACTGGTGAAGGTCCCACCGAGCGTGGTGCACAAGTGGGATGAGTATTGCGCGAAGGTCAGGGGCAAGGCGTCTGGAGCCTCTCCGAAGAAGCAGGGCAGCAAGGGGAAGACACAGGAGTACTCCACCGCGTACCTCGAACCGATCGTGGACATTAAGTCCTCCACTAAGGCTATCATCGAGCAGTTCCAAATCTACAGAAAATCCAAGAACGAATCATGGGTATGCTCCTCCCCTCTCCCTTATGTCGAGTAGATATTAACCCGGTCCGTGCCAGAGGTTACAAAAAAAAGGGGGGGGAGGTCGTGATCAATGTGGATATGCTTTCTGCCCCATCTCTCCACTCAAGCAGTCTCGCTGCGTGTGTGCACGTGAGCAGGGTTGCTGATGCGCGCCAGATGCCACCGCCCCTGCGTAGTAGGGGGCACCCTGCGGGGGTGCACGAACTAGAGGAGCCCCGCGGCCCGCGACTCGAAGGCAGGCGGCCCTTCCTAGACGGCGAAGGCTGTGACGCGGTGTGGCGGAGCCAATTGAGCTGCTGCTGTGAGCGTCTACAGGGTTCGTTTCCTGCATGGCGGGCGCGGATGTGGGGATGCTTTCTGTAAAACAAAAGATGCCTGTTTTATTTCGCTACACGTCGTGCTGACTCGTTGTGGTGAGACTGAGCGAAAAGACACCAAGGCCATGAGCTTGGTCGCGACTTGGACATGTTCGACTCGTATATTTTGTTTCTGACCCCCTCCTCTTTTTTTTTTTTTTGCGCATACCTGACGAGGCGCTGTCGCGTAGCGCCAGTCGATGCACAGGGGGCACTCTAACGTTTTTTTTTGCTCGTACCTCTCGAGTGGTTTCGATGTTTACCCTGTTTTGCAGTACATCCTGATGTTTTGCGGTTGCATCTTGTCTCATACAAGGGCAGCTGCGGATCCTAACACCCCCACCGCCGAAGACGCGTTGATCTATGTGCCCGCATGCGAGGATACGGAAGTGCGTCTGCCAGCTCGCGTGGCTGTGATATATACATATATATTATTTAAAAAAAAATTCAAGGGCGTTGAAACACCAATGTGATGTTAAACATTCGCTCCACAGATCCTGATTCGCCAAAGTCGAGGAGAAGCCCCCCAGGGCTTCGTTCGCGTTTTGATGCTCCGCGCTGTCGAGCTGGCGCTATACCTTTGACGTCAAGAGCACCCCCGCGCTGCTGCGGAGTTGTGTACCACAGGCCTTACTTCATGTTTGCCCTGTCAAAAGGGTCACGTACTGAAATTGTACCAGCGGCGTGCACTGGCGTAGCTAAAGTCCCCCCCCCCACTTCTTCCTCTTCCCGTTTTTTTTTTTCACCACTGTCGCTTGTTACGCTTCTCCTCTCCTCCTCTCTTCTGATCACGACTTTTGTTTGGGTCTTGATTTCCTTTTGTGCGTGCGTACATAAACGACGCATCGCCCCGGGGAAGGGTTACGCTATGACACACACGTGTGCCCTCACTTCGCTTTATCTAAGTGGATTCACTTGAGTTGGAACGGGTGTTGTTCCTCCTATTTAAAAAAAAAACTCAAAGTTTTTTTCCCCGTGTTTGACCGGTGTGTGTAGCTCGTCACTGCGGGCGGATCAATACCAAATCCGAAGTCTGCAGGGCGAGAATTTACGAAGTGCGATCGAAGCGCTCACCCTTCTTTTGTCCCACTAATTGACAATGCACCAACTCCGCACCTTCAACAATGTGGCTTCTGAGTTGGGTCACGACGAACCAGTGCTGCACGCCGTTGTTGTCACACATCGCTGCCTCCCTATCGACCCCCCAGAGTCGAACATAGTGGTGGCCATGGGTCACTCAATCACCACAGCCTCGCATGGATCGAGCAGTGACGATGGAAGTGTTGGTGCAGACATGCACGAGGAAAATCCGGTAACAGGGTCTGGAGAGGACAGCCCTGCCTCTTCGCAGGAGGCGGCCCTTACGGTAAAACAGGAGCTCGCGAACCTAAACAGGCAACTCGCGGCTTGGAAGGAACAACGTCTTGCCGATCTTCAGGCTCCTTCACAGTTGTCAGAGATGAACGCAGCGATGGAGCGGCGATTGAAGCAGAAGCGCATCGAGGAACAAGACCGTGCGCAGCAGCGTATGGAGAGGCTCCTCATTTCTCTCTGTCCGCGCATCGAGGAACAGCTCCATGCTTTGACACATGCGAGGGAGAGAGAGCAGGCACCAACAAGCAGTGGTGCAGAGGCAGAAGGACTTAGGGAGGCGGGTACTACCGCTGTCGCAGAAGGGTCTGCATCAGTCACTGATGCATTGTCGCTGCCTTTTCTTTCTGCCCACATTTTTTGTGATCAGGCACACTTGGTCGCACGCCAGAATATTCTGCTGGAGGAGCGAGCTGCAAGGCAGACACTGTTGCGAAATATTTGGCATGATCGCCATCTGTCGCAGCTTGTGGAGGATGAGACATTTTTTCGCCGTAGCATCGAGACTCGCGAATCCAAATGGCGAGAGGACGTTGAAGGGAACTCTCAGGCAGAAGAGGAAACAGAAAACGTGTAATAGCAATTATCCCCCGTGCCGGTGTGGTGACGATGTAAGTTGGGGGTCACTCCCCCCCCTCCCCCCCCTCCCCTCTCCAGCAGCTCACCATGATTGACTTATAAGCCTCGATTCTTCTTCGAGGTGTAGTTAGGGCCCTGGGCCCACCCGACACTCGTCGATTATGTTTATGTATATTTGCTCTTCAGTTTGTGTGTCGATGTGCGACACGGAGTTGACAGGAGATGACTCCTGCTCACTACCAATTCTTACACAAGAACAACAGAAAATACCCCCCTTCCCCCCCCCCCCCCAAAAAAAAAAAACCAAAAACAAAGAGGAGGTGGAGTGCAGCGCTATGGGAGGGAAGCCTGCACGAAATACGTTTCAAAGGACAATGGGAAGCATCACACACAAGAATGGATTGATACCCTAGAGACCCACGACAAAAAAGGAAGAAGGAGCATGTTCGTGCTCCTCGCTCAGTGGAAGGGGAGGGGGGTCCTTCTAGTTGTCGCACAGAGGCAACGAGTCAACGTATTTTGCTGTCAAGCATGCTGGGATTTAGTGAGGGACTCATGTGTGTCTGTGTGCGTGGAATTAAATACGGGGATCATTACCCGTACCGCTGCGACTACTCTCGTGTTGTTTTCTTTTTGCTCGTTTATATCTTTGTTTCGGTTGTTTCCGTCCCCTTTCCATGCGTCGTCTTCTGCTTGCACATGACGCAGAGAGATCAACAGGGGTTTCCTAACGCGCTTCGCACATTTTTTCAGCGGCGGCACACACACACACACACAGACACACAGACAATTTCTGTTTCACTCGCACCAGCGATCTGACAGCATGCGTATTCCTAGGAGTTATCTCTGACAAAGGCACACATCTTTTTTTTCTTCCTCTGAAGGGTTTACATGTAACGGAGGCAGGGAGGGGTGTATCGTCATTTGTGTACATGATTTATCTGCTGTGGTAATCCTCACATGGTTTACGTTAGCATACTTTTAAGTCCTCCACAAAGCTAGGTACTTGCCTCACCACTACCCCTTTTCTCGTGTGTGCGTCCTAGGGCTTATCACACCCACACACACATCCTGCTCTCAAAGCGTTACTGATGCTCGAGAAAGTTGTGCCAATCCCATTTTTGGGCAAAGAGGTGTCCGGTTGGCTTTATCGCACCACACGATGGACACGTGATCATCCTTACAAGACAGCAGCGATCCTTTTCGGTTGTGTTGGGTGTTCCATCCTGTACGAAGCGCAAATTACGCACAAGAATCGCATGCCGTCTCCTCATGTCAACAATCACCTCGAGTATCAGCTGAGGGAGGCATCGCTATGGGAGCGGTGGTTTCGCCGTACTAGCACCAACCAGAGGGGTGCAGAGGCAGAACAGGCTGCAACGCTAGAGCGTGCAGGTGACCTGTCTGCACCCGAGGAGGTGGCGCGGCAGCAGCAGCTGTCCAAACGCACCATCGCCGATGCCGAACGACTTCTTGCTACCGCCACCGATCCTGAGGAGCGGCGATCTTTGGAGAAAGTCATTGAGGGTGAGAAGAAGATAATGGAGGGTGTTCACAACACTACAATGCTGGTGCGTAGCGGTCAACTGGCAGTGCGTGCCCCGCACTGGGAAATTCGAAATAACGAGCGCAACTGGAGCATCCTGTCACGTGACCAGCAGCAGCAGAAAGACCACTACTGGTACCGCCGTGAGCGCAGTCGTGAAGATGACTTTTCGCGCAACACCTACTCGGCGCCTTAAGTTGTGACACACACACACACTTTTTTTTTTTTTAATCCGTGCGCGTTGCGTGTTTGTGTGCTGTATGCATACATGCGTGTCATTTGTATTGCTGTGAAGGATTGCTGCTGACGTGGAGTCGCATGGGTGCCGGTGGGCTTTGTTTTCCCCCCCTCCTTTGCTTCAGTGCGAAATGAAGCTCACGAAAAAATAAATCTCCCGAGCAAATGTGTGTGTGTGTGTGTGTGTCGGCTTACACTCCCTCTTTTTGGAGACTTTCTCCACGAGAGCTGTATCAGCAGGTCTGAAGTGAGAAGAAAAAAAAACAAGGAGTCTTAGCCTCAACGCTGACTGCAACTCGCCCCTGCGCGTAAGTAATGTGGGGATGCAAGAGGGGGGACTTGAGCAACCATCTCTCTCCATGTACTCGCTGCTGGTCCCTCGACCTCGACTTCTTGTACCGACTACACATTGTCTCTCATTTCCCCCCCTCTTGTTCAGATTTTCTCTCAACGTTCGCCGGCCCACACGAAAGCGGGACTCGGGTGTTGACGTGCCGCGCTGTTGACTGTGGGGGCTCTGCACACGCCTGTCATCGAAGTTTCACTGATACCTTGTCCCCGTTTCTACTTTGCCGTGGCACCGGGTGGGAGGAGAGGGGGGAGGTAGTGTTTTCTCTGCCTCAGTCCTTTTTTTTTATCGGGGGAAGGGATATATCACACGCGAAGGCCGCAGAGTCCGACAAAAGACTCTCATGATGTCCGCCTTGGCCAGGGTTGCTGTATCTAGAGAGAGCGCTGCCCTCCGCTCCCAACTTCGCGGCATAAGTGGTGGGGGTCGTGGAGACTTGTTCAAGCGACACGCCTGCGCCTTCAAGCCGCCCACGTCCGGTGTACTTCGTGGTCTCACTCACTCCTCCCAGACAACAGACCCGCAGTCTGGTCAGCTACAGGTTCGCAAGCGAATCCAGCACGTTTTACATGATCGAGCATTCTCCGGCAGTGGCCAACACCGTACCCCTATCGCGACCTGGTCGTATTTGCTCCCCTCCCTCCGTCAAAGTGTGGAGCGAGCTGTGCCAGGCACGTTGTTTGAAAAGCTTTGCACGGACGAGGTACCGCTTACGCCATCTGAGTTCCAACAACTCGCCGAAGCACAGCGTCTTTTCCGGTTTGAGCTACAGCAACGCCTTGGGCTACTGGAGGACAGTCTTGCAGATGCTGAACTTCCATTTCTTTTACAGTGGCCCACTGTCTTTCAGCGAGTGTGGCTCCGCTTGCCGATGGACCAAGGCGGCGTTTCAGTGACGACGACAAATTGTGATGCTGGCACCCTGCTCCCTAGGTCTTGCTTCAATGGTCCTGCTCCTGTCCCAATTGCCACGTGGGCACCAGTGTCTTCCACTGTGCCTTCGTCGTCATCATCGTCGTCGTCCACCCTTCCAAAGGGAGCGACGGAGGGCAGCGCACTCGTCTCTCGCTTGGCGCAACTTACCAGACACGTCGTTCGCTGCGTGGAGGAGGACTTAGGCCGGCTCGAGCATGATTCGGTACCACGAAAGGATGGGGCGCCTCGCAGTCCACGTCAGCTTGCGCTGGAGGCAGCTTGGCGTGCTCACTGGGCAGCCTCGCTTAGCTGGCATACGGACACGTAGTAGTATGTCCTAGGAAGATAGGTGTGAGCAAGGGCGACCCCCTGGTGTGATAGTTACATTGCAAGAGCTGGGTAGCTGTTCCAGGTCATGGAACCCCCCCCCTCTCTCTCTCTCTTCCTCCTTTCCCCAACTAAAGTGACTGGGCCTCTAGTCCGCCTCACCGCGACTGTCCGGGATGGGTCCACACGTGGGTGGCGCGCCAGGGTATCTGCGAAAGGACCGGTAGGGAAGACGCACACACTATGGTGTGTGCTCGGCTATTAGTACAGGGGATTTTTTCTCGGTGCCTTTTTTTTTGTTTGTTTCTTCTCCTTTGAGGCGCCTTCACATCAGTTTTTTTATCGTAATTATTATTGGCCGTATAACAAAGGCGTGACGCTGCTATTGGCTGCGGTACATTACACATCCATATACATATGTCGGTGCGTGTGTGTGGGAGGGGGCATACTTTGATTTACAGTGAGGAAGGTACCCCTCCCCCCCTCTCCTGCCCCTCCCAGGCGGGGGGGAGGGGGTGAGGATGAATAATATCACCACAAACCGAGAAGCAGATGTGCTGTTTGGTGCACACATTCCTGCGTAGCATGTTCCTGGGGTTGTACTTTGTGTTTTCATAGCAATGTTGACGGGGCTCAGATCACGATCTGCCAGGAGGTGAAGAGCTCAGCTACGCAACCCAGAAGCTAACTCAAATATTTTCACCCATGTTACGTTTTGCTTGTCTCCCTTCTTTTTTTTTCTTTTCGGATATCGCTTCTCGATAGCACAGCCACTGAGAGGTAGCTGACTCAATGTTTTCTGCCTGTCATACATTTCATCTCTGACGACTGTGAGGGCCTATGGTCACCACATCGACACATCTTGCCGAGTCTTTTCGGCAACTTGTGGACGCAGATGAGCTCCTGCAGCGTCATATAATTGGATGCGTCTCTGCGTATGTGGCGCACCATAGTTCCGCAGATGGAGTCGTCGATGCAGTCCATTCGACTGCGGCGCTGGACGCTGTGCCTCGGTGGTGTCGTCCGGAGGGGTTTCCACCTCTCCCGCATACTGTAGACGAAAGGACTTCAACACTTGAGCCCCTTCAACCCATGGAGCCAGTAGAGCTGCTGCTCATGCTGGACGTCATGAAGGTTGCTCACCGCTCCCCATCTCTGTGCCAGTCTTTCTTTCTAACTGCTGCCCCCTCTATCGAAGCTTCAGCATCTGCGGCAGTAGCTGCGTGGCTAAGCTGCTACGTCACGAGTTTTATGGAAAGGTCGCGTGCCGAGGGGGACGTGCCGGGGGTCTGTCTTGGTGGGCATCTACAGTTCTTGCCGTGGCCGTCGCTTTGGTGTGCGGCGGTACTGCATAAGCAGCTCATATTCCAGGTGCGGATTCTCCCCCTTCGTATCCCTAGCCTCTACGCCACTGTCACCTCTGGTGCGGGAGCGCCTATGTCTTGCGGTCATCTCTGCAGCGCACGGTCTGCACCCCTCGACGCAGAGAATTCATCAGTGCTGCATTTTGGAGAGTTGGACGTTTGCCGCGAGGGATCTGGCTTCATTTCTGCTTCGTGCGCAGAGGTGGAGGGGTTGCCTCCGGCGACGCCCTCGAGCACACTCAGCAGAGGCTGCACCTATCCCTCTGATGGTTTCCTGGAGACCTTGCACACGGTGAGCATGATTGGAGTGGTGCACCAAGTCTTCTACGATGGACACAGTGCCTCGTCGCCCGCCCCGTGGGTGACACTGCTTCTTCTACCCATGGCAGCGTCTCCACACCGCTTCGCATCGACTAAGTGTGACAGAAGGCTGCCCAAACGTCGGCAGGTCGACTTGGGTATCCTTGGTCTGCCCCAGCGTAACGCCTTGGCTGTCATCGGAGGTGTTATCATGGTGCGGGGCCACACGCGGGTGGCTGGGTGTCGCATTGGCACACGGTCTGAGGGAGCCGTACCCCTTCGTCTCGGCGGGGTAGCGGAAGCGCCGCTCGAGGAGTATATTATCGCCACCTGGGCTACACCAGTTCAGCTCTTAACCGGAGTGTTGCGACTGACCGGTCTCTCGTGGCTGCGCGCAAGCACCGCTGACGATACCGCCGGAGGAACCGCGGATACGTCTCTGCTTGCCACGACGGTGGAGCTCAATCGTCTGTGGCTAGAATCCACTCTAGCATCACCCCTCTACCCAAGCAGTTGCTCAGGTGTCGCCGGTGTGGGCTGTTCGAAACACAGCGACCACGCGTCACTGCCGCTGACGCCCACAGAGGAGGAGGCTGCCGCGCGCGCTGCTCTCATGTGCTGGGAGGGCGTCCGACTGGCGCTGGGAATCGAATCCTTAAGGGAAGGAAGCGACAGGGACGTCGAAGCGATCATGGTTACACACTTTTTCAGTGTTTCACTGGATTTTTTGGTAGCATCACAACTGGCCCTCGTCTCAGCGCAGCTTACTGACGGCGTGGTCGTTCTCACCGTCGATGAGGCGGCGCCGGAGTCATTGCTCACGAGGCTTGCACGGCGGCTCGATCAGGTGGCGCCGAGCGCTATTCTGGAGGTGCCTGCGTCGATCCTTTCGTGCGCCAAACCATCGTTTTTTCTCCCTTCGTATCATACGAAACGAGTCACACTTCCTCCCACGTTAATAGCGAATACGTCAGCATCAGCGGTTTGTGCCGTGTCGGGGGAGTCGATGGGACGGCCGACTGCGCGTCAGTCGAGCCATCGTCACATGCACGCGGGGGGCACTGTGACTGCTTTGCAACACCCTTGTTACCCAGAGATCATCCAAGGAGGCGCCCTCACGCAGGCGAACAGTCGCACACTGGTGTTGCAGTGCATCGAGGCTATTCCAGCACCAACTCTCAAGCTTCTACAAGAGGCGCTGTGCGATGAGGCGAGCGATGCAGGGGATGTTCCAACACGGGACTCCGCGGAGAGCGAGGGTGCTTTTGGACCCTTTGATGGGGTTTCTTCATCATACTTACCGAGACAAAGGCTGGGGAAGATAGAGCCAGCACCTTACACGAATTCCGCTGGTGCCACTCGTCGCTTGGTTCGACGCGAGGGTGGTCAATCGGTTAAATACTGTGCAACTCGCAGCGCTTTGTGTAGCGTGCGAAATGGAGCGTCGCTCATGCAGAAGAGTCGACTGGTCGAGTTTGCAGAGCGTTGCGACGTCGTCGTGAGGCCGGCCTATGACACACGCCGGCAGATGGCTGCGCTCCAGGGAAGTACCGTGCCTGCCTTTTGCCAGCTGTTCCATTCTCGTGGCGAAGCATGGCTGGAGCTCATGGGCGCGGCGCTGATGCTTCCTTTCCGCAGAGTCGTCGATGATGTTCCCTCACCCAACCCTGTCTGCACGGAACCAAACTATTCCTCTAGCGACGCACCCACAGTGTCGGAGGCGTGTAGCGAACTGCTTAGCACATACTTCATAGCAGCCAAGGCCCTTTGCGTCGAGGGGGCCGACGCGAGTATGATGAAGACACTCGTCAAACTCACCGTGGCGCACACCGAGTGGCGCACGCGTCTCACCGAAGCTCTTCAGGAGAATGCAGAGGGTGCTATGACCCGTTGCTCTTCCAGTTGTGCCGCGACGGCGCTGATTGACGCGGTTGTTGCGGTTGGGCTGTGTGATGCGACACTGCACTTCTTCACAGCCAAGACACCCGTTGGTGAGTGTATTTTTCGTATTCTTGAGTCGGAGGGGTGGCCTACCTTGACATCTCATGGGTCCAACGATCATCTTCCGCAGCATCACATGCCGCACAGCGCGTATGACACGGATGGCGAAGCTTCTTTACACGCTGAGTCGGGTGAGCCACCCGACTGGCTTCGGCTCTATGCTGAAGTGGAGCACCGAACACGCCTCGTGCCGGCATCGATTCCTGAAGCAGAGCCCCAGCCGCATGCCTTCTCCATCCTACAGCTTGTCCAGGACATGCAAGAGCATCTTAGGCGTACAGTGCAGCAAGGCTACAATGCCGGCCCCCCGACGCAAGGAAACACGTGATACCGCTTCGCCTCCACGGACCTGCTTGCTATTGTCACAGCTGAGGCATGACCTTGATTCCTGGCCCCCTCCTCCCCAGTCATGGTGCGCCTCCTTCTGCTTGTTGCAACAAGATGTGCCTCATAGGTAGCGCTGCTATTTTTTTGTAATGTTTTACCGTCCTCATCTGCTTCTGTCTTATACTCAGCTTTTTTGATCTGCTAAACCTGTTGGCCCTGCCCGCCCCTCTCCCTCCCTCCTTCCCTCTTTCCTTCCACTTCTTCGTCCATCTAGTTGAACAGCAATCCATGTACGGCCCCCCCCCCCATTTTTTTTCTCTCTTGCGTGTCTGGCGTCACCAGGACGATACACGTTCATGTCATCTCAGATGGAGGAGGAGCTGATGAAACGCCCACAGTGTGCGAAGAGATAGAAAGAGGTGTGTGTACCATTTTTCATAACAGATACGAAATCCCTTGGGCTTCCATCTTCTGCAACCCACATCGTGGTCACTCGGGGTGGAGGAGTGTCTGCGTACCCGGCACCCATTGCTCATCCCCCCCCCCCCCCCGTGTGTGTGGTTACGGGGATTGCGGTGTCTGTCGTTACCAATGTTCTAGATCTCCACCACCACCATCTCTTTTTTTCTTCCTCTCTGCCCCCCTTTTTTTCACCCCATCTGGTATGCTCGCGATCTCGGCACTGGAATCGCAATGCAAAACATACACACACACACTATATATATATATATATAATTGAATGCATACTGAAAGTCAGTTCCCCCTCTTCGACCTGCTTCTACACACGTGTATGTGTGTGTGTGTGTCTTGTTACCCCTTCACTGCATTTCACCATATCCAACGTATTCATCCCATCAGAAGTAAGGCGTGCGCATCACTTTTTTTGTCTCATTTTTTTTTTTGTCTCCCTTCGAGTCTTGCGTAGCGAAGATGATGTTTGGTCGTCCGCAGGCACCCCCCAAGGAGTGGGGGAAAATGTACTTGTATGAAAAATTGCATCACCTCGTCGACCACACCTCCAACTTTGTCATCTCGAAAGTGGACTGGTGGCTCCCCTCCGTTGCGGTGGGGATGGCTCTTAGTCTCTTCATTTTGGGCGGTCAAGACGCGCTGCCGCAGGCGGCGTCGATCGTGCTTCCTTCGGTAAGTCCCGCTGTTACCACCCCGCCGTTCGCGTCGCCTGAGGGTTTGCAAGGCGGTGCAGCCCCAGAGGATGAAGAGGCTTTCTGAGGACTCAGTGTGGGCTCTGTCTCATAAAGTGCACTAGGTTGAATCGATGCAAGCAACGCGCAAGTGTGAGGAACCCCTGCCTATAATCTTTCAAGTTTGCATCGTCCAATTGCTCACGTGGCTGGATGCGGTGTGATATAAGACAGAAGGTATTTCCTTCAGTTGATATTGCTTCCATATCGGTTGATGTGCCGGCATATAAAACTGTTTCCCCGCCCACGTTCTCTCAGCCTTGTCTCGTCAGCGGTACGTATGCAGAGGTCCGCATGGGCGCTGTCGCTTTATCCATGCGTGACAAGGTTTCACAGAATTTCATTGCCACTAGGGCGTCTGCCGCTAAGGCTGAGGCAGTGGCGTCCAGTTGTCTCCCTAGTAGTTGCAATGTGTTTCTTTTCCTCCATGCGGGGCGCTCCCTCCCTCTTCTGCTCCGCTTTGGGCATGACAGCTACTGACCTAGTGTTGTTGCGAGAGGCATAAAAGACGATGATCAGATGTGGATTGTGCTCAACAGTACACATTGACGTCACGAGACGAAACTCCTTTTTCACGGAGTCGACATTCTGTTTACGTTTTAGCCCAATAGGTGCGGCAGCGCTCTGCTCTCATGGGGCACGATACGCTTTGAGTTGTTTGTGTGCCCGGATACACTTTGTTCCACAGGAATCAGTGTAACACGCGCATTTCTGTGAACAGCTTGCGTGCCAAAGGGTGGAGTGAGGGAGGAAATACCTTTTCGGCCGAGGTCTCAGTGCCGTGTTTTGCATGTTGCAGCAGAAGTGACCAGGCCATCCAGTCATAGCCTTTCCTTCCCTACCCTGCGCACTGAGTCAGCCACAGGCAGCGAGGTGTGTGGCACTCAGGCAACTGTCCCCGTGGGCGGTGCGAGCTCAGTGAGGAGAGACCTACAACAGTGTACCCCAGGGTGCACGTGTGTCCGAACTATGCGGCGCCTCCTGTGTGCACGTGAGCAGGGTTGCTGATGCGCGCCAGGTGCCACCGCCCCTGCGTAGTAGGGTGCACCCTGTGGGGGTGCACGAACTAGGGGAGCACCGCGGCCCGCGACTCGAAGGCAGGTGGCCCGTCCTAGACGGCGAAGGCTGTGACGCGGTGTGGCGGAGCCAAGTGAGCTGCTGCTGTGAGCGTCTACAGGGTTCGTTTCCTGCATGGTAGGCGTGGATGTGGGGAAAAGAAACACTTTGCAGAAGTGTTCATTGCTTTTTTTTTTTTGGCAGTGGTTTTGTGCACGATGTGTGTGATGCGAGTTGGCGGGTGCGTTCATTGCTGTGTGTGTGTGTTTCTCCGTAAAGTATAAAATCAACTGAAGCGACTGTCAACACTCCTTCCCCATCTTTAGAAAAGTCAGTAGCCCGGAGCTTGGGTGCTGTTCAACCCCGCGCGCGTGCGCGAAGCTCAATGTGCTGAGGTTAGAGAAGCGGACGCCGGGTGAGTACTGCGTCCTTCTCGACCAACCTCAGGTTTTCCTCCTTCACCTACCCCCTGTGAACCTCCACGCCTCCTCCTCCTTCTCCCGTGTGTACAACGGTAGCCTCTTCAATCACACTCAAAGCTCCTCGATTCTGACATCTACAACTCGAATAAGCAACTATTCTCGCTCATAGACAACATGGCGCCTACACGCAATCATGGGCACGCCTAAGGAAACATCGATAACACGCGGCAGCGGTGCCTGTGCATATCGCCCAGCGAGCACTATTCTTCTTGTTTTGGATACACGCCCTTTCAGACGTATCGTTACGGTATTATTTTCCAATATGCCCCTCTCCCATTATATATATATATATACACATCTATGCGCATCTCTGCGCGGGTATGTAAACCCTGCAGGCAAATGTTTATCCCTCGCTGCCCACCCCGGGCCCATCACCTCGCTTGACCTTTCGTCTCTCCCTGGCGGATGTGTCCGCTGTGGGCTGCCACTTAAATTTTTTTTTAAATTTTTTTCGACGTTTCCCCTCTTTATTTTTGCCTCGTGTCGTATTTGCTCGCAGCTGCCTTTTCGGGTTTCTCATCTGTGTACCTTTGCCACTCAACGGTGACTGGGCTCGTGCGTAGGGACTCTTGCGACTCGTGCAAAGTCTATTTTTGTGTACTCCTTTCTTTCTTTTTTTTTTTTCTGCACCCCAGTGCGTCATGATGCAAGAGAGGAGCCGGTGGAGAGGGGGGGGGTGGGGGGGTAGAGAAGAAGAGGAGGGGGAGGGAGGAAAAAAAGCCAAGGAGACCTCCTCTCGAATTTTTTTTTTTTCATGCCCGTGCCACAGCGCTCTTGGTAGTCGGCCAAGTTGATCAATTCTTTTTTTTTTGGGGGGGGGAGGGAGGTAGACATGGGTTATCGCTGCTGGTATTGACGTTGCAGGTCCTTGGTCGGTGTCTTCTTGCGGAGGGTGCGAGTGGGGTTATCAGTGGTTGTGCCATCCGCGTGAGGAAGCAGAGTGTCAAGTCAGTGCACCCTACCCAATCCTCTTTGCCCATACGTGGGTCGGCCTGTCTACCTCGAGGAAGTCTCTGCGTAGCGATCCCTCCCCCCCCCCCCCCCGAGGCGATGGCAGGTGATTGGAGTCATTTCCCCAGCCAGCGTTCAGTATCAACAAGTATATTTGGTAATGAGTGTTGCCACATACGACTCCCGCTGGTTTCTATAAAATCAGTAAGGCTGTGCAAGGTGTGGACGGTCTCTGGGCACGTTCGCATATTCATCACTCATCGTCTGGTGTTAAGCAGAAATGGAGGATGACGACGACGGCCTCGAAGGGCTCCGGCAGGCGTGCTACCATCGCGGTATCTCTTATTAGTCAATAGGAACACCACCACGTCTGTGCAGTCAAAAACAGTATCGTGGTGAGGGGGAAGGGGATGGGAACCTAGCATCTGTCGTTTGCCTGAGTGCAGTGTGCCTTATCGCTACGCGGCCTTGTGGCTCGTTTGGGCTCCCACTGACATCGGCGTTCGACGGTGGTTTGCCGGGGATGCGTTTCTCCTCCTCAACCTTCGTCGAGTGCGCTGCGATGGTTATGGTACGTTCATTCGCATTTTTGTATCCAGTTGGTGGTGAAGGTGATTGGGAGCAGTTACAGTCAACACTGTTGTTGTCAACATCGCTCCAGAGAACGAGACGCGTTGTAGGGGAAGAGGAGGTGCCACCTTGACGCTACTCCCTCTCCTCTTCATGCCTTCACCTCACACCCCAGGAGCACGACATGGCCCTCTCCCTGGATGGAATGCTTGTTAGTTTATTATTTAGTACTGATTGCCTTGGTCTTGGTTTTTTCCCCGACAGATCTGATGCATCGGTATATGTGCAAGGGTTCGCGGGTCTGTCATTGACCGTCCCCCGCCCCTCCTGCTCCTCTCCCCTCATTCCTCCTTCCTTCCCATCACGCTTCAACACCGTGAAGCTGTGCCAGTGAGCCGTAAGAGCTCGATTGTCGACTATACCCACCCGCGACGAGATGACGGGGAAAAACATCGGGTCTCCTTTTGTTGTCTCGCGTCGATCTTGACTGTGATGGCGGTGTGACCCTAGTTGCTTCCCCAAACCCAATGGGGAATCTATTCAGTGCTGCATTCCACTCTTTTCGTTATAGTTTCTCTCGTTTTTTTTTAAATATTTGCCTCCCTCCTCCCCGCCCACTACGTGTATGCCCATCACCTTCCCCTACCCAGCGCACTGAGTCAGCTACAGGCAGCGAGGTGTGTGGCACTCAGGCAACTGTCCCCGTGGGGGGGGGTGCGAGCCCAGTGAGGAGAGGACTACAACAGTGTGCCCCAGGGTGCACGAACTAGAGGAGCCCCGCGGCCCGCGACTCGAAGGCAGGTGGCCCGTCCTAGACGGCGAAGGCTGTGGCGCGGTGTGGCGGAGCCAAGTGAGCTGCTGCTGTGAGCGTCTACAGGGTTCGTTTCCTGCATGGTAGGCGTGGATGTGGGGAAAAGAAACACTTTGCAGAAGTGTTCATTGCTTTTTTTTTGTTTTTGGCGGTCTGCCATTCGCTCCACTATCCCACAAAATCTCTTTTTTGTTTGTTTCGCTGTCTCTTCGCTGCCCCTATTGTTTTGCGGGCACACAACGCTACGTCTCTCTCTCCATGCGAAATCTGTGGCCAACGATCACCCCCACTGCTGGACGTGTATATATTTCTCGATAAGACTCGTATAATCTCTGTGCCAAGAAATGTGAGCGGGCTGTATCACATACACGAGCACTCTTCTTTTTATCCATACAGCGGATTTCTTCAAAGACTAGTCACCCAAGCAACACACCTACACAGAGATAGGGAGGTTGCACCCATATACCCCTACATAGATTCATTAAAACCGTATAAACGCTGTCGTTGCTGTGATTGGGTGAGGATCAAATCTCAAGAAACCACTAGACCAAAATGACCGACGAGCGCGATGTTGGGATTCTTCATGCCTTTCTGTCCCTTGGCACGGACTCCAGCCAGTGCTTTCGCATGTTTTCGAGAGGCTCCAACCCTGGGTGCTACGTGCTGGGCTGGTGGGCGGCGTTTGTCGCAAAGGAGTACATAAAGTCCACCGCTGTCTTGAAGCCGTGGTCTACGGGCAACTCCTCCCCCAGCACAGTGGACGTTGTCGTTGTGAATGACGTACTCTGCAAGGAAATCATTCGTGACTGTCTTCTGCGGCGCGGGGCCACCGTCGAGTACTACGAACGCGATGCAGCAGGTGGCTCCTACGTATGCCGCCAGCGTGGATCGCCGGGAAATATCACAGACTTCGAGGCGTCGCTCTTTGAGTTCGAGGAGGCGGAGATTCAACTGTTGGCGAGCGGCTCCCTCGTCTTTGGCTCAACGCAGGACTCGGGAATTCCTATTGGTTTCGCAGCACTCAATAACACACTACGGCAGTTGAGCTTTGCCGAGTACACGGACACGCCCCAGCTAACCAGCCTCGACGCACTCATTGCGCAGACAAACTTGAAGGAGGTTGTTTTGTGTGTGGCGCCGCCCGCTGCTTCCGCTAGAGATCAATCAGCCCTCGACAACGACGAACGCATTACCGCCGTTCGTCGCATTTGCGAGCGCTGTGGCGTGCAGCTGAGTGTGCGCACGCTGCGCGAAGTTCAGCAATTGCAAAAAGCGGAGTCGACTACGAGAGGCATCGACGCGTTGGCGGATATTCTACGTGTGCCCGAAGAGCGTCTGTCGCTGGAGCTGTGCCCCCTCGCGCGGCGTGCCGTAGAAAGCATTCTTGGTTCCATCGATGTCATGGACCCATCGAATCAGAGAGCCTTCTACCTGCGCCGCACCGTGCCATCAACCTACATGAAGCTAGACAGCGCCGCAATCGAAGCACTGAATTTGGTGAGCAAGAAGCCGGAACCGCGCGGCGCACTACCGATGTCAGTGTTCTCATGGCTCAACCGCTGCCACACGGGTATGGGTGCGCGTGCTATGCGACAGTGGCTGCTGCAGCCCTTGCGCTGCACAGACGACATCAACCAGCGACTAACCATGGTGGAGCTTTTCGTGGAGAACCCTATTATTCGCGACATGCTCACGGCCCAGGTACTGAAGCGGTGTGGCGACATGGATCGACTTAACCGAAAGCTGCAGCGCCGTAGCCTCGCTCTCAAAGACACGCAGGCGTTCCTGCGTTTTGTAGATGTGGTTCCTGCAGCGCTACAGGTGCTGGGTACCTACACAGGTCCACATTCCAAACTTTTGAAGGATGAGTTCATTGCCCCAATGGAGGACATCAACGAGCACATGGGGAACCTGAAAATACTGATTGAGGCTACAGTAGACTTCAGTGACCGCAACGCGGCTCGTATGAACGCCACTTTTGACGACGAGCTACAGGACCTACATGAGCAACTCATGAACACACAGCGTCAGATCGACAAGGAGCACAGCCGTGTTTTATCCAAGTATGGTTGGAATGAGAAGCAGCTCAAGTGCGAGTACCATGGAACTTATGGTTACGTCTTCCGCGTCTCTCGCAAGGAGGATCGCGAGCTACGCACTAAAAATGAGCTCATTACAGTGAGTACATCAAAAGACGGCGTGCGGTTTGTTTCGGAAAAGATGGCGGCCCTCAGCGAACAGTATCGGCGAGTCAGCGACCATTATGAGGTACGGCAGATGGACCTCAAACACAAACTCGTGGACACCATCGCATCCTACCTCCCTGTCCTCGACGACGCCAAAGAGCTGATCGCCACCCTGGACGTGTATGTAGGCTGGTCGCTCGTGGTGAAAGATTCCCCGCGCCCGATGGTACGACCGATTATTCGTGAGTCCTCCGGCCATATAGTAGCCATAAAGGTGGAGGAGGGAATCACACCCAACGCAGACGCAGCTCCGCTTCTCTCCTTCAAAGGGCTTCGGCATCCTCTTGTGGAGCTGCGCCAACCCGGATACAAGGCCAATGCTCTTCATCTCACCTCCGATAAGAACGGGCTGCTCATTACTGGACCTAACATGGGCGGTAAGTCCACATACATGCGCAGTGTTGGTGTCGCTGTGGTGCTGGCCCAGGCCGGCTGTTTTGTGCCAGCCGATGCCGCAGAGATTCAGATTCGTGACGCGGTTATGTGTCGTGTCGGTGCGACCGACCACCTGGCGCAAGGCGTATCTACTTTTATGGTTGAAATGCTGGAGTCTGCGGCAATTCTTTCCGGTGCGACGCAGGATACCCTGGCTATCATCGATGAGCTTGGTCGTGGTACCTCAACGTACGACGGATTCGGTCTGGCGTGGGCGATTGCACACGACGTGGCCTCACGTGTTCGTGCAGCTTTGCTGTTTTCGACCCATTTTCATGAGCTGACGCAACTCCCGCAGCACTGTGCGGCTCTCCAGAATATGCACTTTGGGGCCGAGGTCGACGAGGCGGCCGGAACGTTGCGCTTTTCTTACACTCTACAGCCAGGGCCATGTGGACGCAGTTACGGCTTGTACGTCGCTTCCCTTGCACAGCTGCCGGAGTCTGTGATCGAGTGCGCCAAGGCCAAAGCCGCTGAGTGGGAGACATTCGAGGCAGAGGATGGCACAACGATCGGCGCTGGGGCGGCGTCAGATGAGGCTGTGGTACGGAAAGTTTCAATGTATGCCAAGCGCATTCGGGAGTTGGAACAGCGGCAACCGAGTGAGGATCGGGAGGCAGCGGTGAAGAAGTTGCGACAAGAAATCCAAGAGGATGCGGACGTCCGTCCGTATTTGTGTAAGAAGGTGTAGGCATGCCCCCCCCCAATATATATATATATATAATATCGCCAGCGCTCGTACGGAACAGCGCGTACTTATGGGTGGAGAGCGTCGTAAAGGCATGACGAGTTCTCTCACCTGGTTGTAGCCACGCGGAAGTGCGCCGAAAAATAATGCGTATACATATACACATATACATACATATAGAGAGAGAGAGGCTCTTTCCCACCCAGCGATTGATATAAAAAGCCTTGTGTGTCTTTTACCTTGGCGATGAAATATCAATCGATGTGAAGAAAAGGCGCCAGTCGGATTTCTCCAGGCAGTGGATGCCCGATGAGAATCCCCTCCTCTCCTACCCATACACACACACACACACACACAGGCAGAGTAGGAAAAGGTTCTTGCCACCAACTTCTATGCCTTCAACAACAGATGATTCCTTGAAGCATATTCGCAGCCCAATTTTTTGACTTATCGTGGTGTGGGTGTGTCTAGTCTTCGGTCGTGTTGTCTTCTCTGTGAGTGCGTCTTCTTAGCGTTCCAATCGCTTCCCCCACCCCACCCACCTATTCTTTACTGTATGTGTGCTCAGGGGTGCGTGTGGAGGAGGGGGGGGGAAGAAGAGGGGCGGTATTTTGCTCAGCGTAGAACGGGTGGTGTTGACAGTTTCACTAGTCACTGTGACGTATTTTGAGATCACACGAATAGTCTCCCAACAGTATATGAGCAACTGTTTCCAAACCGCAACTTGTGCCTGACTTGATGTCTGTTGTCGTTAACACACTGTCCACATACCACCTCCAGTTATCGCCTTCCTTCCTACACGCAGGGTTTGACTTTGTGTGAAATATGGATATTCGAAAGCAGTGACACTCACTTCCGGCGCCACGTGCTCCGATCCGCCCTTGCATATCGGCGATATGTTGAGAGCATTCTAGCATAGAAATGCTCCTCTGATTTTTCACTCGGATATATTTTAATATTTACGACCTAATTCTATCAACTGACCATGCATCATTGGCTTAACTCTCGCTTCTCTTCGTGTTTCTCCCCATTTACGTCAAACGAGAAATCCTTCCCGGTTTATGGGAGGATGTCAGCGTCCAGCGGTGCTGTCCTTGTTGTTGGAACAAAAAAAAGTGTGTGTGTGTGTGTATTGATATTTTCACCTTCCTAGCACCGCTTTTCGCACCGGAATACTCGCAGACCATTTCTTTTTTTTTTTCTTGGCACGAACGCGTAGACACACACGCATACACACACACGCACACACAGACACAGACACAGACACACGCACACATACAGACACACACATTCATCGAAACATCAAGTGGACAGGGGAGAAAAGGAAGTGAACATTGGCCACCTCACACGTTCATTCCTGTCGTGCCGCTGCGTGATTTCGCTTCTTCATTTGTACTCTATTCTGCTGCAAGGCAGATAAGTGCTGCTGTGTCCACGCATCAAAATACTTTCTCTCCGAGGCTGAAATTCATCGTTTTTCTTGAACTGGTTCGCCTGTGCCTTTTTTCCGCTTCTTGAATCGATTTATATATTTTTCTTTTTGCTGCTGTTGCACTCGCTCGATTCCCGTTTCTTGCCACCCAGCTCTCAGCACCTTGCTGTACACTCCACGCTTGGGAACTCTCTCGCTACAGTTGTGGACTGGTCTCTGCCCGTGACACACACCATGCAGTCATTGGTCAACAAAATTGTGTTTGTGCCTCCGCGGGACCGTAACTCGCTTCAGCGGGTTCGGCTGCTGCAGCACAAACGGTACATGTGCTTCACGACGAAGAAAAGCGGTGAGAGAATATCTTATTATCACTTCGACTCGAAAGGAGATCCTATAACCGAGGACAAGCCGCGGAAAGTAGTGCCATCCTCGATTGTTGTGCTGTACCACCATGGAAACGCAGAGGATTTGGGTGGGTCCTTTAGCTACGCGCAGTCCGTAGCCAGCGTCTTCGGTGTGGCCGTCGTGGTCTACGACTACTGCGGCTATGGTCTTTCCGGCCTTCCCGACAGTGCAAAACCGTCGAAGGTGACAGAGAAGACCGTGTACAGCGACGCCGATCACATGTACGCTCATCTCCTCTCCCTTGGCTACCCCGCCCACAGAATTGTTATTGTCGGTCGCTCCGTCGGGGGTGGGCCGGCCTGTTACCTCGCCGAGAAACACCACAAAGAGATCTGTGGCTTAGTGCTAATATCGACCTTCACATCCTGTCTTCGCGTTGTGTCTTCGTGTTGTTTGCCGTTCTTCTGCTGCTGTGTTGACATGTTCCCCAACTACCGGCGTGTCGAGGACATCTTAGAGTGCCCCGTACTGGTGATGCACGGGACCCACGATGGCGTCGTCCCGTTCCATTGCTCCTGCGAATTACTCGAAGACATCCAAACTCGCCGCACCAGTGCACTGAAACTGCTCAAGAGACGTGAGGGGAGATGGGAAGGACAGGGGAAAGAGTCGAAGGCGGCAACAAATGCCCCAACAGGATCCACGAAGAACGGCGTAGCTGGCGAATCGCACGCCACCGCGCACCCTCTCATTGGAGAGGAGACGACCAGTGTCTTCGATCTCTATCACCGCGCTCACAATAGCCTTCCAGAGGGAGTGAGGCTGATGGCAGAGAGGCACCTCGACGTCACGATTGCCGACGTCGACATCGGTACCTTCCACAGATGGTTCGTGGGCTGCGGGCACAACGACATCGAGGAGCGTGAGGGATCTGCCTTCACTAAGACTCTCATGTATTTTCTGCGCTTCGCAGCCGCCTTCTCGCGGGAGCGAGGTGCGTAGGCGTCGGCTGCATCCCTCACCGGTGCCGCTAGCGAACGTGGCACCTTTCTCAAGAGGGCTGACGACCAAGCCCATGCGTAGACAAACGTTCATCTGCTTTTCTCTGAGGGGCCTGTGCTGCGGTTATAGATGCTGGACCAGTGCTCACGAGGCCATATATCTCGGTTTCGAGTCACTACTGGGGCCCAGTGAGCATTGCGACCTCCAAATAGAGGAGATCGCCCTAGGACGAGCAGGGGAGGGGAATAGACGGGTGGATAGATGCAATGCCCACGAGGTGCTCAGTCGTAGAGGTGAAAGAAAAAAGACCTCCCCCTCCCTCCACCATGATCACTCTACTTTGCGAGGGAAGAAGGAGATTGAACTTCTGGGGCCCCTCTCTCGGAATACATTGGTGCGTGAGGGAGGAGGCAGGAGTATTGTTTCCCTCGAGTGTGCTGTGTTAACTGCTGTGAAGCCCTCGACAGCTTAAGTGACCCAATGTACGCCGGCGAATTTGTTTCCAGTTTTGCTTCACACATTTGACTCGCCCTTGCTTCGTCTCTCTCTGTGTTTGGGGGAGTTTTTTTTTCATGCTCTGTACGGTCCTACCTGCCTCCATTATTTCGGAGGGCACACATTTGCGCTCTTCTTTCTCCACCCGCCTTTCTCGGTTGTAAGCTGACGAGTCCGCTTAGGTACCACAATAGCCTCTCTCATGGGGCCTTGCGCTGGTACTTGGGCTGACATGTAAAGGAAATGAATGCAGGAATCCTGAAAAAAAAAGGATCAACGGGCAGGGGGTTGCGGCAATTGTGAATTGATTGGTGAATGTTGATACAGCAGCTTCCAGGGGACAATGCACATGGATCTTGCGGCGGCGACTTCGCATCTTGCACGGGTATCGTCAGGTTAAATCCTGCTGCCACACCTTTGCTCTCACAACCTCGACCCACGTTCACTCTACTATTTACTTCTTCCCTAGTCTCCCTCCCTCACACCTCCACAGATATACACATATATACATATATATATATATATATATCTGTATATACAGATACCAACTGCTTTGCTTTGCAGAGAAACAGCTTAGGAGAAAGCAAAGGCCTCTGTGATCAGTGCGTTTCTTGATTTATATATATATATATATTTGGTGGTGGGGGAAAGAGAAAAGCATCGCCTATTCGGGCAAGCCGATGCTGCCCTTCTTGCACGGGCAGACATCTCATCAGATTTTCGTGACTTGACCCTCCCCCTCCCCTGCAATGGGCGACCTTCGCATGATTCCTGGGTTGGGGAAAATGGACGACTACTACGATAGCGACTACGTTCCACATAGCTTACTGATTCGCTGCCACGCCCTCCAGATGGAGCTGCGGAGGCGGAGGGAGCAGCAGGTTTCAGCGCACCCCAATACGCATAGTATGGCGTGGGCTTACGACAACTCGGCAGCCATGTTGTCCTCACAAGTTGCAGTGAACGGATCACCCTCCACGAGCAATCCGAATCAGCGCCAACAACAGGCACCTGTGTGGGGGGCTCGTTCGCCCCACCGGACCCCCCAGCGCAGCAGCGGTGGGTTATATAAATGCCCTTCTGGCGGGGACAGAGGAGGTATCAGTGGCGGTCTCAACTCTCACATTCCGCAGCCCAGCATGGAACTGGAGATGGTGTATGCCGCGCGGCAGCATAGCCACATCAGTGCCCTAAACGGCGGTGCCCTCTCAGATGATCCTGTCCTCACCGGCCCAACCGCTGGATGCACTGCCGCGTCTTTTTCCCTCCCTTCATCTGCCACCGCTGCTGCTCCAGCGGTGTCGGCGGCGGCATCCCACTCAAACGTCTTGTCAAGTAATTCACCGAAGAATCATTGTCGACGAGAAAAACAATGGCGCCGACCACGCGACAGAGCCTACAATATTGTGCCCATGGTGAGCGATCCTTACGGAGCTGCGGCAGAGGCACGTCGCCAGGAGAAATTCTTGAGTGAAAGCAAGCGTCTCGGGAAACCGTTTGTGCCGTCCGGGGTCAGTGGGCTGGACGCACCTACTCGTTTCATGCTTGGCGACTGCGTGAAAGCGCTTTATCGCTCCATCGCGCCGGACTGGCAGATGGCGAATCTAGTTGTGGTTTCCACCGCTGAAGATCTCCTCGCACTGTACTTTTCCCTCTCAAAACTATCGAAGGAGCAGGTGACGGAGCTGCTGCAGTACATGAACGCATGCCTCAAGTACAATGTCGCGATTCGTGAGTTTCACCTCTCCAAAGTAGACGAAGGCTGGGACGTGCTGACCAACGACGAGCACATCCTGTACACGCTTCGTCCTCCATGGGTGAAGAAGGGCGCTTTCCTGCCGGACACGGTGTCCCCGCCCCATGCACATGTGTAACACCGCTTAAATTTTGGGAAAAAAGTAAGCCGAGGAGCTCCTTCGGCTAGAAGACAGGGTGCCCCTCGACACTGCGATCCTACAAAGGTGTGTGTCGTCCGTACTTGTTGCCGCACTCGTAGCGTGTGTGTGTGTCTGTGTGGGTGAGGAGGCGCCACATACATCCTTTCGTTGCCAGCGACTTGTCCCCAATCCCCTAGCCCATACTATTGCTATACCTCCGCAGGTTGGTCCTACTGAGACTGCTACCTTTTGATTCGTTCATTCTCCTTCTTGCTGTTATTCTCTATAGAAAGCGCATACATTTTTATAAACACAAAGGGATGAGGAGGGAGAAGTGAATGCCATGAACAAGCTCCGAGAAGCCCCACCCAAATATGCAGCGTTTTGACTCGAAAACTTGTGTACACACACGCACACACATTCACACAAACACATACACAGACGTCTTGGACCACTCGGTACTCCTTCGTCTCTTGTAGCACCTTCTCTTCGCTGTACTCCTCAGTTTGTGTGGATGGGGCTCGCGCTGTGTAGCTCTTGGCCCTAATCTCCTCCTCTTGTCGCGCGGTCTTCTGCACTGAAAGGCGAAGCACAATGAAAGAGTAGCATTACTGGTGCTGTGGTGTTTCCCTGCGCTGACTCGTTCCCGTCGTTCAGCACTCCCCTCTTCCCCCTCCCACACACATACACTTACATATGTACAACAGCGCCAACTGTTTCATTTCCCTCTCACACATGTTCCTTCCGTGCTGCGATTCTTTCTGTTTTTTTTTTCTCCACGAACCTTTTTCTTTGACATCCGCCCTCCCCTGGTTAGTAACGCTGTCCGGCGCCCATCCACATGCCCGCGCACACAGCGAGGCAGTTAGTGAATGTGTCTACAGTATCCACCAGTTTTCCTCCGACCTCACGGACGTCGATAATCGAATCGTATTGTTTTCTTAGCTGAGATCCCCGCCCCCCCCCCCCCCCCTCCCTGCCTTCCTCCCATTTTAGCTTTGGGTGATGAATCCTAGTGCAGCTGCGTATGTGCCGTCAGGGGCGATTGCCGACCTGCTTGCACAGCGCAAGGCTACGCCGCCCGTGAGCCCACCCCTCTTCTCAAAGAATACAAGGATGAGCTGCAGTCTAGCTACTCCTTCCGCAGTGGCTCCTGCGACCACGGCAGAGCGACTACGAAACTCGAAGGTCAATGCCGTGCTCCAGCCAAGCCTTCAGACTACCACCCCCGAAGTCACCTCCCTGGTGCGCTCATGTTTCTCATCTGATGATGCTCTCGCAACACACAAGACCGGCCTGAGCTCGCTTCCATCACCCTCACCCAACCAAGCCGTCGTGTGTATTCGCTACTCAAAGCAACAACTCTTGTCCTTGCGTCTCGCAGCCGAGGAGTATGCCATGCGCAGTCGCCTTGTAGATCATCCGCCGTACGAAAATATCCCGGAAAGCTTTGCGCGGTTGCTTAGGCTACCCTTTGCGATGGAATACGTTAACGTGGATGCGGCAATGCAGCTCGTTGAGCGCCGACGGCAAACTAGCCCCCCTACCCCGTCTTTCCCAACGAGAGCAGCGTGCGTCGAGAAGATCACCGCGGAGGCACCCACGAGACTGTTCGGTTGCCCCGTCTGCATAGAGGGTGGGCCTCAGCCTTGCATTGCGTTACAGTCGATCATCCAGCGAACCAGCCAGCAGGCCATGTCGACGAGGTATGGTGCGGCCCTTATGCAGCCGGCAGTTGTTGTGGAGTCGCTGCTGCGCCTAGCATTAGTATTTGATGCGAAGCAAAGCTCACTGCGCTTGCGAATGCTGGCGGAACAAAATCCCCGTGTTGTGCATCTTGTTGAGGCGTATCTGTGTGGTGAAGGGTACCACCTTCCACTGCCCCCTGTCACGGCGCACGAAGACTGGGCTGCACTAAACGCTCTTTTAAAATTCGACTTTATCCGCGACAACAAGACGCGCATCATCACGGATTTGTCGAAGCACTGGAGGAAGCGACGCACTCAATTTGAGCAGTTCGTCCACTTTTTTTTTTTCGCGACGCTCGGCCGGTGCGCCCTGCGAAGAACATCATAACCCAGTCGGTGAAGCCTGGTATAGTGGCCATGCTTTCAGGGGATGTGACGGCTATGGTCCTGCTCCACCGCCTCGGCTTCTTCATTCCACCAGACTACTACTGGTCAGTGTTTCCGTTTCTCAGACAGGCACTTGGGGAAGGCACCCTCGCCTACGATACCGTCCGGCACCTCGGACTGTACCTTTCCTCAGCGCAGCCGGTCGACATGTACAACCCGGTGGAGCGGCCGTCTCATGCGTAGCCACACGTGATGTACTTGATGGATGCACAGGAATGAACGCCCAGGTCAGCTAATGCGCGCTGCAGCATCAAACCGCTGTGATAGGGACAGGGGTAGAAAAATGACCCCTTCCCCTTTTTTTTGGGGGGGGAGGGGAAGGTAGGAACCCAGCATGTCCTTATCTCTTTAGTCCAGCGCCGGTTTGTGCCCCACATCTTCCCATACATGTGAGCGTGTACGGGGAAGGGTGTGTGTAGGATTGCCAAATTTGCACACACATGTGCGACGACCCCAAGTGAGGGTGTCGGAGCGGAAGGGGTTCAATACATGACTCTTCTTCACTCCAGCCCATCTCCGAGGGTAGTTTCGTGGAGCGTTTGAAGAGTGCTCCATAGAAAGACACTTTGATGTGGACCCTATGCATGTTTTTTTTTGTTTTCGAATGTCTTTGACATCAAAACATCACAACTTTGTATAGCACCTCGCCCAATATTGCTGACAGCTGGCATCCACACAAGGGTCTCCATGCGTGTATGACTCCAGTAACCGCACATATGTGTAGTGATGATTCACTAGTTCATGCTTCCCCCCGCCCCCTTTTTTTTTCACTACTCCCTCTCTCTGCGGAGAGGAAGCTTGCAATTTATTATGTTCTCTACCCCCTTCCCCCCCCCCCGCGCATTCCGTATGGTGTGCCATGGGAATGCCTTGTGGACCGTTGCCATAAGCCTCGGCCCCCCTCCTCCTCATCTCTTCTACTGACTGCCGCGCTCAGTTGAATGCAGGGTGCAGAATTGGCTTATCCATCATCGACTAGAGCACAAGCGACTGGACGCGGATAAGATCGCTTGCAGTCGTCGATATTTGTGCCCCGATCTAAAGTCCCGGGTCTGTACTCTTGACCGTGAATCTGCTCCACTGATCAAGAGTTGCTGAAATTGACTGGTTTTCCCTTTGACGTGCCGCTTTCTCTCGACATCACTTGCCATTCCCTTCGTTTTGATATCACCTTTGCCTTGGCTCCCTGTTACCTCGTGCAAATGAATGTACAAATTATTTGCACACACGATAGCAGATACACACAGACACGTACACAGATACGCACCTTCTTACCCCCACCCCCTCCTCCTTGTGACTGGCTCTTTTCTTTTAGAATTCTCACCGCTGTGCTTAATCGACGTAAGCGTGGCCTTGCATCGCTCAACTCACACAAACTCTTGTCTGATTCAGGCCTCCCCAACAACTCCACACCGTTCGGCGCGTACCTAGAAAGTCCGAGGAGGAGGACGTGCGTGCGGAAAAGGTGCGCCGGCAGAAACCGATTTAAAAGGCTGCCCTGATCCACACACACCACTAGATAGGGCGGACACTGAAAGACACGAGAGGCTCATTTCTCATATATAAATATTATTTTTCCAAGTGCGCATTGCACCTTCTAGAAGTCGTCGCCTACTGCACACTGTTATCTTTGCGGCGCTCCTCCTTTCTCCGTTGTTGTTGCTTCGTTTTTTTTTTTAGATTTCCTGAGCACTAGTCAAATTTCCAAGCCTCACATTTGTTCATCCTATCGTGCTGTTTCTCCTCCAGGCTGACTACACGGCTGTGACACGTTCGATCGATATCAGCTCCTTGGTGTTGCTCTGTTTTGTTGGCAGCTACCTAGGCTTTGTTTTTTCGAGGCTGTTTCCCATTTTCTTCTTCCCCCATCTCCATCGCGCACACAAGTTCTGAGTTGTGGGTCTGGAAGTGCGGACCTTAGACGGAAGGGGTGTATCTTGACCATGCAGCAGTGGGCGCTTGAGAGAAACTCAGAGTCGCCGGATAGCAGCGGTCGACCGTCGGCTTTTTCTCGAGAGGTAAGACTGCTCAAAGGGGAAGGGCGATCCACCCGCCGCAGTACATGCACTGAACACCGTCTCTCCTCGCGGGACGGTTTTCCCATCGAGCGACTGTCAACGCCATATCATACTGATAAAGGAGACGAGGAAGATGACGAGGGCCGTCACAGCGCACCGCAGCGGCTGTCACGGCACATACCGCAGCGCACCGGGATCGACATGACGGTCTCAACGTTCAACCTCATGACGTCCACGCCTTGTGGTGCGCAAATATCAGCGGGCTCGCCTCTCAGCGTGAACTGCTGCAGTGGACGAGACCACGGGCGTGCCCGTTACGGTACAGCGGTACCCACCAGCCGCCACGCAACTCCAGGAGCAACTGCTAGTTCCACCGCCACTAATGCCAGCGGGTTTGTCGCAGCGGCGGCCCCCACACCTTCCTCAAGTATCATCTCCAGCTTCTCCGAGTCTATGGTGTCGGATGATTCGTCCTACATGACCTCGATCTACAACGATGTGCTAGCTGACCACCTCATCGGCCATCGAGGTGGTGTCGTGATAGCCGCAAACGGTGGCAGCTCAGATGCTGCGGGTGCGGGCCTATTCCCTGGGACCCTTCCAACCTCAGGGTCAAGCCTGAGCATCTGTGAGCCAAGCGTCACCATGTCTGACGATAGGGGGGTCGTAAGCTCCAGTAATGACGAGGCTGGGAGTGGTCGGCGCGTCAGCGCCGACGGTCCCGTGAGCTCGGCCCGCCGCGGGCTTGGTGGCGAGGTACTTCGGTTTGCAAACACAACTTCAACTGAGTCAACTTCTCGGTCGCTAGGTGCAGTCAGTCCGACAGAAACGTCTTCTCTTCGCCTTGCTGCCCTCTCCGCCAAAGGCGCAGCAAGAGTGGTGGCAAACACTTCCATCGCCACATCCGTCGGTGCAGTTCTCCCTACCACCCTTCCGCGTGTGCGCTCTCGAACGATTTACACCTCCGGTGGCGGCAGTCGCAGCGTATGGGGAGCCCGCGTCTTCAATACCACCCCTGAGCGTGTGCTTGATGCGCCACAGTTTCCATCCAAAGCAACACAGTTGCTTGACTGGGGTGCCAACAACTGCATCGCTATTGGGATGGGCCAGTCTCTGTACTCCTGGAATGGTGATAGCGGTGAGGCAGCCAAAGTCGTCGACCTAGACGGCGCTGTGCGTATCTGCTGCGTTCGATGGCTGCAAAAGTGCACCTGTGTGGCGATGGGTATTAAGGGCGGCACCACAGCAATTTTTGACTCTCGCACGTCGAGTTTCTTGCGCACCGTGCGCCTTCCCCCCGGGCTTGAAGTGACGGGACTATCCGTGAAGGGCCCAGTTTTGGCAGTAGCCTCTGGCGGGCCTGACGGCACTACATGCGCCTTCGACCTCCGCGCCAAGGATGCTTTGGTGGCCACCTACGAAGGTCACACGGGCGGCGTTACCAGCCTTCACTACTGCCCTGCAGAACCCTTTTACCTTGCAACGGGCGGCAGTGACGGATCAGCGCGCATATGGGATGCTCGACGTGCCTCGACACCACGCTACGCTTTCGATGGCGTACACCAGGGTTCTGTCAACGCTGTCCGTTGGGATCCGCAGAAGCTCAGTCGCCTTTTCACCGGCGGCGAGGACGGCGTCATGTGCCTCATCGATACACATGCCCCTAAGCGTACTATAGAGATGGACACGACTGCAGACGAGGAAGGTGCCGGCTTCGGTTGTAATTACGAGCATCTGGCGCAGTACGTAACACGTGCCGTCAACACCCAGCACCCTATATCTGATTTGGTGTGCCACGGCGCCAACGGCGAGGTGCTGACAGCACACAAGAACATGGGGCAGCTCCAACTTCGCAAGGCGTCCACGTTCCAACTCCTCGCTTCTTTCACTGCGCCCCACTGCAATGCCTCGCTGAGCTGTCTCACCATGGCCCCGGACCAAGAGCGGGTCTGTGCTGCCCAGGAGGATGAGACACTAAAGTTTTGGCGGGTCTTCGAGAAGAGCGCTCCGCGGAGTGGTGCACGCGGTAACCTCAGCCACACAGATCATCGACATGAACATCCTCCTCGGGAACCTAACAACTTCGTTGAGGAGCCCTTGCGGTGACTTGCCGTATCGATCCCGACAAGCGACTGCTTTTTTTTTTTCAGCCTGTACCACGACTGTGATTCCTGGAGACATGTCCACCCCGCCCGCTCGGCACACAACTTACGCCCCCACCACCTTTTTTTTTGGGGGGGAGTTGGGGGGTTGACATCTCGTTCTACCCAATTCTCATCGGGTTCCTGAAGTTTTTTGGTTCATCCTCATCCTGTCTGCTCGCATACTTGTCGTAGAGATCGCCTATCACTCACGAGTCCACTAGAGACGATTACGAGCTTCGAAATACTTTGAAGAATGCCAATCATCGCTGTATTGATCTCCTGTTCCTTTCTTCGAGGTAAATCTATGGGTGAAGGCTGCCAGCTCAGAGATACCCTGTACTCCCTAGAACAGCAAATTACTGCTGTATTCTGAGTCTTTCTAATCTCATTCCATAAGGTGGATTCAGGCACGAAAACAAATAACAGATCATGTGGCAAATACGGCATTTATAGACACCGCATCTCCCCGTGAAACAAAATAACCACAGACGCGCACACAGCTGTCTGCTTGTTTACGCCTTGGGTGTGACGATGTTGGATGAGGGGGGGCTGCTCTTTCACTCTTTTTGCCTGCAGCGTAGCCGAGGAGAAGGGGCAAGATGGGTGTCAAGGAGGTCGCGGCGTTGGTTCCTGCGACTGCTTTGATTAGATGCTGTGGATGTGAGGCCTGCGCGAGACCACACACACACCGATACCTACACCATGTCTTCAGCATACAGAGGCGTTTTGTTTCTCGTTCCTTTTGTTGTTGTTGTTGTTTTTCTCGTGCCAGTGCGTGTGCATGGACGCAAGTTACTGCGATTGACAACGTGAGAGACGACAGACACACATACACAAATACATACATGCATACACGGAAAACGGAAGCACCGAGAACAGGGGGGGGAGGGTAGAGAGTGACGCGCTGCCTGCGTCTCGTATCCATCCCTCTCTCCCTTATGCGAAACCACCACTCGGGAAATGAAGCAAGCGCATTCCCAGACCAACCGTGCTAACCCCCCTCGTCCTCCTCCTTCACTAAAC
>CM007317.1:48159-100076 GCA_000333855.2 Endotrypanum monterogeii | reverse complement strand
CTGACGTGCGCGTGGCGGTGGACCGCTGCGCGCTGTGCGGATACAAGGATAACATGCACTACCAGCTGATGGTCGTTGACTCTTGTGCGTGTGCCTAGTGTCGACTCTGAGGTGTGTGTCGACTGCCGTGCGCGCCGCTGGCTGGAAGCGCGATGGGCCTTTGGTGCAGCAGCTGCTCCTCTTTGTTGACTCTTTTCTCTCTCTCTCTCTCTGTGTGTGTGTGTGTGTGGCACGCTGTGATGACTGGATGAGTTATTGTTTGCACATTTACCGAGCCTTTGTGGTCTGTGAGCGACTGTGTAACTTCTAAGAACACCAGCTGATGCGTGCATTGTTTGATTACCGCCACTGTTGTGCGGTGTTTTCACGATCACGCTAGGTGCAGTCCACGCGGAAAATATTTACTTTCTGC
The DNA here is from genome assembly GCA_000333855.2 of Endotrypanum monterogeii. Lineage (NCBI taxonomy): Eukaryota > Euglenozoa > Kinetoplastea > Trypanosomatida > Trypanosomatidae > Endotrypanum > Endotrypanum monterogeii. The sequence goes on along the minus strand of CM007317.1, from coordinate 99,664 downwards.
AGATGTCTCGTCGATGTTTTTCTTTTTTTTTCCCACCTTGGTTGTTTGCCTATGCGAGCATCCATGGAATAGTTACCGGTCAATGTTCCTTTCTCTTTCTCTTTCCCTTTTTTTTGTTTTCTGTCTAATCGTCTGTGCGTCGTGTGGTGGATGGATGTACGTTGGGTGGACGTGCGGTGTCTGATGCTCTCTTCACGGACGCAGAGGTATCGTCGGTTACTCGTTTTCTCAGTCAAAAGAAAGTGTTCGAGGTCACTCTCACAGACATATTGTTTTTTCGAGTGTATATATATATATATATATATATATATATGCATGTTCATATATGTTTTTATAAAAGATTCACAGACACTCATCCTAGGGTTTCGACGCTTGGGTCCTTCGTAGGGAAGGAGGATAGAGAGCACGGACAACGAGAGACGTGAGCGAGGTGAAGCACTGAAGAAAAAAAAGGCGACGGTGCTTTGTGAGTAGTTCATCCCACATCGCCGTGGAGAGCTACTGTGTTGGACGCTTTTCGTGAGTGATAGAAGTCTCCTCTCACATTTTATCTACGATCCTGCGCAGCAGTGAACGGTGGCGATGTCTGCTCCATCGGATCTTCGTGTAGCGGCTACACGATTCACTGGTAGTCGGGGGGAGGCAGCACCACCACCCGCCACAGCCACTGGCCGTCCACACACGGAGGTGATGGCGGGTGGTTCACAGCCTCATCGCAAGCGGCCGCGCCAGGGTGTTTTGGTGGATCCGCTTTCTCGTGAGATCTATCAAATGGTGGTGCGTCAACTTCACCACGACGGATATCTAGCCGCTGCTTCGGCCGTCTGTGACGCCACCGGGGTTGTTGTAGGCAACGTAGAGGATGAGGGCGACCGCCTTGCACGTGTAGTAGCAGCTGGCCTGAGTGTGGATGAGATGGAGCGGAGAGCTGAGGAGGAGTTCCACTCCACACAAGTGGTGGAACGTTTTCTCAGCGCATCGAAGTTATACATGCCGCTCTCTCTCTCTAGTCGGTGGTCAGTGGGACGTCGATGCCTGCGCATGCGAGAGCGCTTCATGTCGGCTTCACTTGGTGGCGTTGTTAGAGATATTTCGTTTTCCGTGGATGGTGCATATGTTTCCTGCGCTGGCACAAACGGACTTGCGTCCATTTTCTCGCTGGAGACAATTGAGGATTTGAGCGCACTTGACGAGGCGCGTGCTGCAAACCGCGCGAGGGCGCTCGATGCAAATCGCGATGCTGGGGGCTTTGGCAACGGTGAGACAGCCCCGAAAGGCTCTGCGACTCGAAATGCAAATGAGGTAACAGAACTGGCGATGGTACGCCGCTTTCACGTGCACTCGCAGTCAGTGGAGGTTATGCGCTTTCACCCGACCAACCCAGTCGTCCTTTCTGGCGGGCGCGACGGTGATGTGTATCTGCACAACTACACATATCCGGACTCGAAGGTAGTACTGAAGATTCACGACAGTGTTCCTATTCGCGATGCCTCATTTCACCCTTCCGGTGAATACGTCGCTGTTGCAGCAAATCACCATTTGCCTAGGCTGATAAACGTACGCACAGAGAAGGTCCTCACCCCCCCTGGAACCTACGCATCATCGATGGCCCACTCAGGGTCACAGTGGGAGAGTGGGGAAAGCAGCACTGCCGCTACCTCGTACCGACCGACCGACCGTGGGGCGCAGCACAGCGCGGTGCTTTCGTCTGTGTGCTTCGCACCTGACGGGCGAACGATGGTGAGTACAAGCCTCGATGGTACCTGGATGCTGTACGACGGCGTGAGTGGGCGGGTCATCTACCGCGCTGAGAACGCGCACTCAGGTGTCCCGGTTACGAGTGTCGCCTACAGCCGAACCGGCAACGTTGTGCTGACGGCAGGTATGGACTCGACAGCACGGTTGTGGGACTTGCGGCGGCTGCATGCTACATCGAGGAACTACCAGAGCCCAGAGGTGACTTCTTTCGGTGAGCCGACGAAATGTGATCATCGCAGCATAAGGGCCGTATTCTCCGCCAATGAAAGTCACGTGCACTGTCATGACTCTACCCTTCTTGCTGTGCATAGCTACTGCGTCTATACCGGCGAGCTGGCTTCCACTGTGACAACGCAGCCAAGCTTTATTCAACGTGGGCTTGCGGCCAGTCCATGGGCCAATTGTATCGTTACCGGTGGAGATGACAGTCGACTGCGTCTTTGGACCCCTGCATGGCTTCCCTCATGATGAGGGACGCACGCGTCTGCGTGGTATTGCTCAATAATAATTAATTAGACAGAGTAGGGTAGGGGTGGTGCACAAACGGTGGTCAGGCCCCGAGCTCGGCGGCGTGGTTGATGGATCTGTTTGCGTGCCAAGGGGTGTAAGGCACCAATGCGCAGCGAATACAATGCTCAGAAAGCGCATCGGATATAACCTGAACGAGAGTTGTATGCTGAGAACTGCATGGGAGGAGATCTTGACGCCGGGTGCCGTCTCATCTTCCCTTCCTTTCCCAGCGCGTGTGCTGTGGGAAGAGATGATTTCATTTCTTCCCCTCGTGTGTGGCGCCCACGCGTGCTCGAAAAAAAAAAAGGGTGGATCCTCCAACTAAGAAAGGAACTGAGGCATATAAGAAGGTGGGGTAATACCTCACGTTCTGTTAGCCCCTTTGACCTCCCTCCTTCCCCCTGCTTCCCTCTCTCGCTTTTTTCTCTCAATCGATTTTGTCGCATCGGAATTTTTATTTTGTGACTCGCAGGGATTTCGAGAGCTTTGGTCGAGTTGAACACGAGGAGGAGGGGGGAGGGACAGAGGCTGAAGATGTGGAGTTGAGTACAGGTAGCGCTAGTTGATGGTGCGATACACCGTAAAAGATGTGTTTGTCTTTCGAAGAGGTGCGTTCGCTCACTTCCTCTTTTGTATCCCTGAACTTCACTAGTGAGAACATGGAGGATCTCCGGTCGGCTCTGCTTCTCCAACCCCACTTAGTCGCTTTCATGCATGTGGCCCCCTGCATTCTCTTTCTCCTTACCCTTCCACGTTTTATTGATGCATATTCACGCACACATACACTTACATACACAAACACACACACAAAAGCGATTATACTCGCCAGTTACATGTGTATTTAAGAAGTGAGAGACAGCTTCACTCTGCTTTACGTGCCCCTGTTTTCGTGCACTGAAATAAAACTTGTACGCTGACTCACACCAGGAGCTTGTGTGCTCGACTGTTTCCGTTACTGGAGAAGCATCAGCTTTTTTTCCCTGCGTGGTGGCTCTGCCGCCGTTATCACTATTGCCACCAGCTTATCACTTTCGTTTCGTTATTTTTTCTTGTACAGTAGCGCACCCGAACTGTATCTCATTTGCAGTCTCGCCTGCACCGTGCACACGCGATTGCCGTATTTCATCGGCTGTTTTCTGTATTGGTGTGTTCCCGACATCTTTTGCGAATCTTATTTCCCACATCCAAGCCGCGCAACTTCTTGTACTCTCACATTCACATACACACACACACACACACACATATATATATATATATACAATTCCGCTGCAACTCATCTAGGGCACAATGAAGTTTATATTCCGCTCCTTTTCTTACTACCTGAAGGAGTATCCACTTCGAGCAAACATGGCGCTCAGCACAACTGTCGGCTTTTTCGGGGATGTTGTATGCCAGACTATCTACGAACCATGGTCGCAGTCGAGACCGCCTCTGACGCGTGAGTGGCTGCCTGATGAGAGCCGAAATACACCGTTTCTCATAACCGTTCAGTCTCCGTATCTATGTGCGCGTCAACGATGGCGCGCGTATAAAGCAAGCCGTGACGCGGCGGAGTCGTCTTGCGGGGATACTGGGGAGGGAAATGCAGCGCTGCCGTCCTCATCAACTTTGAGCAACACCACAACGAACACCACAATTCTTCTCGACTTGCGTCGGAGCATCATCTTCTGCAGTTTTACTCTTCTCTTCGGAGTGCCGTATTTTCTGTGGGTCTACCGCCATCTAGATCGCCTTATCGATCCGGTGTCGATCACAAAACGTAGTGCACTTGGTAAGGGCTTTCTCAGCTACATTGCGGCGCAGTTGACCACTCCTTTTTACCTCACATACGTCACCTCCATGGATCACTTCTTTATTTATCGTGACGGTCGTGATGGTCGCCGACGCGTGATGGACATTCCGATGGATTCGGTTTCCAAATCGGGCGAACACGTGGTGGTTGCCGGCGATGACGACGCCGGGGTAGACGATGCACAGAGGGGCTCTGGACGCTTCGAGTTCGTTTTCCGTCCTTTGCGCAGTTTGATGGGGGAGTTGAATGAAACCACAATTTACAAGATGGGCTACCACTATCGCATCGTCAACAATCATGACTTTAACTTCCACGAGTACCTCACATGTGTTACCATGGATGTGAAGCGGAAGCTAATGTATGACTTCCCTGACATCATGAAGTACGCTTTTTTCTTCTGGTCGCTCAACTGGCTCCCAATGTTCTACTACATCCCCAGCCACTTCCGCCTTGCATACTCTTCTGGTTTGCAGGTGCTCTGGAGCGGTATCATGTCTCATATGCTGCATCGCTGGAGGAAGCTGGACGGCGAAGACATTCGGAGAAAGCAACGCCTTCGTACACTTTGAGGGAGAGGGGGACGATGTCTATAGTCGAGAAAGACATGTCCACTTCTTTGAATACAGACGGAGGAGGGCTGTGCAGGCTGACCGATATCTGTAGAGTCGGCGAAACAACATCGTTCAAGTTGCAACCACCCAGTGAAGTTGATTATGCATGCATGCGTGGGTGGGTGGGGGGAGGGGAGGGGGGGGGTCGAAAGAAGGGAATGAGGGTGTCGGGCGAATCAATTTGCACGTGATGAAGCTGAGCGGGCTAACCTGAAGCAAGAAGCGGAAATAAAGGCCATTCTCGTACCCCAGCGAGCTCATTCTCACGACAACGCATGATGTCTGTGCTGTTTGTTTGCCTCCTCTCTCTTCTTCTTGCTTGGTGTGTGCACTCCTCGTCTCTCTCTTTCCCTTTCCTCGCCTACGTCGGTTGTCACCTCGTGCAACACTTACCAACGTCTTGTCGGCTCTAGAGCTCGTGTTTATGCACAAGGACCTCTGTCTAGTGTACATGCCGCTGTGTTCCGCCTCGTATGACTGTGAATGGCCCCTGAATTCACTAAACCGAACCGCAAAAGACAAAAAAAAAAACTATTTAGAGAGGGAATGAGGGGAGGGGCGTGGGGGGACGAGATGATGCGGAAAAAATTTAGGTCGCGAAGAGCTGCTGCTCAGTTGATGCTTTGGAGCTGCGGCTCGAAATCACTACTCTTGAAGGTATACAGCTTGAGTTGTGTGCCCACGTGTCCACACTGAGCGGCATTTACTGGAGAAGAGGTGCAGGTCTCTGTTGGAACTTCGGGATGCCCTGACCACTTCTATAGAAGAGGTCATCGTCATCGTTGCTTCTCTTTGGGTTGGACTGACTCGCGTTTCCTTTCGATGCACCCCCTCCCCTCCCCCCAACACACACACACACTACCCCTCGAGTTGCCTGTCTAGATTGTGGCGTGGGGATTAAGTGCACGTGCACTCGGCCTCCTCTTCCGTCGCTCCCCAGAAAACAAAAAAGCAAAAAAAAACAGAGATGGAATATTGCCGGCATTCTGCCGATGGGGTTGTGCGCACCCCCTTTGCTCTGTCACCTGACAGGGAAATGCGTTTGGGGAGTTGAGGGAAGAGTTGCATAGTATCAAGAGTCAATTTTTTGTTCATCGGCGCAATTTTCCCCCTCCCTTCACTTCCTTTCTGTTCCAGTTCCCTGATTGAGATGGCGAAATGTCTCACCGTGGAGTCTCAGGTTCCTGCATCCACTCTGTGTTCTAGGCCGTGGACTCCTCCACCCTTCCCTCTGAATGCCAGAGGATATCCTAGTGATGACAGAGCCCAGCACCTGCAACGCAGAAATGTGTGAGCAACTCATCACTCCTAGTGTTGGCGGTCGGTGCCAAACGGATGTGGTGTTAGGGAGACGTGTGGCCCTTAGCACGGCCTTGTCATCTGTCGAGTAGGCAATATGCCAGCGTCACTAACGCATTCGACCTGCTCGGTAGCGACTCCTGGTGGGTAGCCTACACCGTTTCCGGGGCCTCGCCGCGTGGCGACGCATATGATGTGGGCGGCTGCAGGGAAACCTGTGCGCAATGGGTGTGTGGACTTCGAGACCGAGGCTCTCTGGACAGGGCGTCGTCAGCATTTTTTTTCTTCACACCAGTCCATCGCCCCTTGGAACCATGCGATGGACCTGAGTGATGCACCAAGAATAACAGTTTGTATTTTTCTCTCCGTTTGGCTCCAGAGTCAACACACTGGAGGTGGACCCCCAAAAAAAAAATATATATATATATATAAACCTTAATTTTTTTTTTTTCGGGTGTGTATCGGTGATGCTCACCTGCGTTTTCCTTTTTGTTTTCTCACTGCGGTCTTGCACTCTCGCGGGGTCTCTGTTAGCTCTGAAGATTATTTAATTGATTGCTCTCTTCTTTCTTCCCACTGCTCCATCATCACCGCCACTTCCTTCTCCCTTCCCCCCCCCCTCTCTCTATATTATTTTTATGTACCCGTTCAACAAAACGGAGGCGGGAGTGTGGTTGGGACGTTATTCCCTCGTTGTACAGGCTCCATTGTGTACTTCTTTCTTTTTTTTTCTCTCCATGGTTCAGGCCGGATGCAACGATTTCGGTGATGTGGACGATGCATTGTGGAGAGAGGAGGGGGGAAGTTGGGATGTGTCTCAGCATCGCTCACTGCTTGGATTTTCTCATGCGGACTTCTTCTTCGTCCTGTGCCAGTGGAAGTAGGGTGCATCCTTTACAGTGGACTAAATTTGTGTATTTTTTATTATGGTGATAGTGTTTGCTGCGACGTTGGTTGTGGCTTTGGCAACGCGATTGAATTCGAGGGGTGAGGTGGGGGCAATTCGGGCTCCCTTCTCTATCCCTTTTTTTTTTCTCGCAGTGATAGCGCCATTTTTTTTTTTGTTCTGCCCGTTAACCTCGTGGATGCCATCTTTCTTATTCTCGTAAGAAAAGATTTTCCATGATCTTTGTGTTTTATGTTTTGCCACTTTTTCCCTCGATTATTTTCTGCAATCCGTCTCTTTTCCGCGAGTCCTGCCGCATCCCCGAGAATTATCAAGGTACCTACCCGCTGGACAGTTAGGAAGGAAAACCAGGAGGTTTGCAGCTTTGTCAATGCACGCACACACGCACAAAACATATATGCGGGTCTGTAGTGTTGTATCTCATGCGCTGGATTTGTTTCCACTCGAGATATCGGAAGAAGTTGCACCATGGTGCCAGCGTGTGTGCTTGCACACATGCTAAGTCGGCATGATATGAATGTACAGACCCATCACAGGGCCCGGGTCATGCGTTTCATCTTTTTTTTTCTTGCCATTCTAGCTGTCGCCAAGACGGGAACACAGGGGTGAATGTACTTGAGCAGGAACGAGGTGATGTCATAGGAGGACGACCCGAAGAAATGTAATCCTAATGCGAAAATGCGTGTGAGGGAAATTCGGCAGCATGCATCCAGCGTGCCAGGGAAACTTGATTTTATTTTTATGACTGGAAGGGTGCAGATGTGAAAGAAAGGACGCACTCTATTCTGCCTCTGTGTACTCGAGTTTTAGTGAAGGGTGGCCCTGGACGTGGCCTCTCTGTTTTTTTCCCCCGACAGAGTCGATAACGTCTCGAGCTAGTCAATAGATGGCTGCTCGGCGTTTGCAACATTTTAATTCTCTGTCTGACACCATCCGTGCTTGATGCTTGCTCTCCCGTTACATTCATCACATAAAAGGGGGAGAGGCGTGGGTTGTGTGCATCGCCCCTAGCTCTCGGGGTGTTCCCACGACTTCTTCAGAACACCCCTCGGGGTTGGAGCCTTATACTGGAACGATGCTTCTACTCCATTCTTTCTCTTCAACTACCCCGATTGCCTCTCTATGAACCTGTTTTTGTTGGCTTATTGTGTCAGCGTCTTGGCGCTTTGTACTTGTGTTGGTGTGTGTGTCCACTTCTTCCCCAATTTCCATATCTTTTTTTTTTAAATTATTATTGGCCTCGTTTCATTTACACAACCAGAAATATATCGAAAAAGCAGTTTAGTGGAGGGAAGAAATCATCTTTAAATCACCGAGCATCAGCAGAAAAAAAATAAACGTGAAGGTCACACCAAAAGAGGAATCCCCCCTTACTCGCCGACCTTCCTTTCTGTGTAAAGGACATTATCCGCTCTTCCGGGATTTAACGTACGCATCGTTGAAGGCGTCTGCATCATCAAGTACACTCGCTTCCGTACTGTGGGGCTGTGCTTCTATCAGAAGGACTTGGACTGGAGGACACACTGGAAAAGCAGTCAAGGGGAGCAGCTTAGTGTAGATACGCGCGACTCGCTTTCGTGTTTACGTCTGAGGACATAGAGGTCATGTTGCGCCGCAATTTTGCACTATTGCTGACGCGCGCGAGCTCTGTGTGTCTGCAGGGATGGGGTAGCACAGGGGGCGGCGGCTGGGGAGGTGCGGGTGACTCGGCTTCCGCCGGCGGTGGCTGGGGAAGCGCTGGTGGCTCGGCTTCCGCCGGCGGTGGCTGGGGAGCTGCGAGTGACTCGGCTTCCGCCGGCGGTGGCTGGGGAGGTGCGAGTGACTCGGCTTCCGCCGGCGGTGGCTGGGGAAGTACTAGCGGTACTGAAGCTCATTCTCAGTGGGGTAGCGACGGTGGTCGTGGCGGTCGCAGCTCCGGTGGTCGCGGTCGCGGCTCGCGTGGAAGGGGTGGTTGGGATGCAAAAGGCAGCACCGAAGGTTGGGGCAATGGCGGCGGTTTTGGCGAGGGTTGGGGCGGCGGAAGCAACTCTGCCGATGGGTGGGGCGGTGGTCGAGGCGGCGGTCAGTCGGGCTGGGGTGGTGACGGTGGATGGCGAGATGCCCCAACTGGGGGTCGGCAACGCGGCATGCGTGGTGGTTTTCGCCGCGGTCGCGGCGGCAGTCGGGGCGGAGGCAGTGGTGGTGGAGTATGGGGGCAGCCGGTTGCCGCTGACGAAGAGGCGTGGAATGCTGCGCCGCCGAGCTTCCAGCCGCCGGTGCGTCGGGTCGATCCGCTGACGCTGACTGCGGTTGAAGTAGAGGTGGACGGTGTAAAAAAACTCGTTGGGCAGCGTGTTCAGGTATCTGGTTTGTCGGACGAAACAACCTGGCATACCCTGAAGGACCACCTTCGCCAGGCTGGCGACATCACCTTTTGCCGCCTCTTTTCTGGTGGTCGAGGCATGGTAGAATTTTCTGTACCTGAGGATGCAGCTCGGTGCATCACAGAGCTCCAGGGATCTGAACTCGAGGGTGCCACGTTGTACCTCCGAGAGGACCGGGAAGACACAGTGCTCATTAATACACGTCGGAAGATCCGCGATGCCCGCGATGCGCAACTTCGCGCTCGCAAAGAGGAGGCGGAGAGGATGCGCCGCGAAAAAGCTATAGCGCAGGGGGACGTCAGCAGTGACTCGGCGGTAGCGCAGTGAAGGTCATTGTTTGGGCGTGGCGTTCCTATGCAGCCACCTCTGTCTCTATCGCTGGCGTTTGCACTTAGGCTGTCTCCGTTTTCTTTCCCTCGTTGAGATTTACGCGATGCTTCCTCGAAGTGGCAAAGCGCACTTCCGGAACGCAAAAAGAAAAGCAGATGTGCACTTCTATGGCCCATAACAGCTTTTCGATCTTTCTGAAACCAAAACCTCTCTGACTGCATATATATATATATATATATATATATGTTCTGCAACGGATAGATCTGTTTCTCTAGTCTCGCACGTCGAGGCTCAAGTCTCATTTTGGAGGGTGCTGGATACGCACTGCTTTCTTGGGAGCAAGCTGCCGTATGCCGGCGTGGCTCCCTCACTACGTGTCATGTTACGGTGAGAGTTTTTTTTTTTTGTGTGTGTCTATATGTTTGTCTTTCTCTGAGTCCGTGTGCTTGGATGCTAGCATGCTGTGCAGCTGTGATATCCACTGTGTATCGCCTCAGCCTGCCCGCCCTCCCTACTGCTGTCTGAAGTCGGCGTGTCATGTATCTGTCAGTGTGGCAATGAAGTGGGGAGGGGAGGGGAGGGAAGAGAATGAGGGATTAGTATTGACAAAACTCTTGAATCATGTTGTCTTGCTTTTTTTTCCCCCTTCCCTTGTGCCTCAACTTGTGCTCAGATTTTCCGAGAGCTTCATAGCAGCCTTGACGCGAATGTGTTACGTCGAAGAATCCCCTTCTTTCCCTAAAAAAAAAAGAAGCCAAGCACCGGCAGGGAGTATGTCGGATATTGGAGTGGTGGACTGGATCGCTACAGCATCCGCGATGAGCATATCCGAGAGAGTACCTGTGACAGAGTCTGTGGACTCTCCTCCTCTATCTATTCCAACAGTGTTGCAACGGTATCTTGCACGCTCCTTGCTCATAGGCAAATCATCAGCTACAGTCTTTATGCTTTCACTGAGGCACATCGGGGGGGAGACGGGAGATGGGATGTGGAGTGTCAACGGTTCGCAACTCGTTTCATTAGTTTTTTAATGTCTCCGATCACCTCACTGCCTGGTTTTTTTTTTTCCATTTCCGCAGTGTATGGGGATGTTAGAAGGCCAGCATCACGTTTTGTTTTCCGTACCTCCTGAATTTCTGATGGGGGCATTGCTGAGAGTTGCTCACGGCACCTTTGTGCTATGGTGTGTCCCCTTTATGTTGATGCCCTATGTGGTCATCTCATCCATTCTGTTCATCTTCTCCATGTGCGCGCTCTATCGTCTTGTCTTTGTTGTCTCTCTCTTTCTGCCGTCATTTGCCGCTTTGAATGGTTTCACATTTCCACGATGAAGACAGGGACGCCGGGACTGTGTTTCTTTCGTCACCTACCCGCAGCATATATAGTGGTGCCCCCTTCCCCCCCCCCCTCGCCCAACGAGTAGCTTAGAGGCTCTTTGAGGCTCGTCTTGGCCCGTAGACGTTAACTCGACCCTGAGTCACGATCCAAAGGGGGAGACTTTTTCCCGAAACGAAAGGGACTCACAGAACTGCTCGCAGAGCTGCAGAGAGGCATCTCCTCCCAATATTCTAACCCAGGTTTTTCATTGAAGCTCCTTCCTGACGCTTCGCGCGCGTCGGAAAAGGAACCCTCTAGGAGCCACAAGACTGACGCGCACAGTGGGGGGGGGGTTGAGACTAGTCGTGTGAATCGCGACTGGCTGCGCTTCCTACAATATGAAGGCCTCACAGCGTGTCGAGTTTTCCTTGACCAAGCCGCACGTGGAGAAGCTTATTGTATGCTTGGGGTTCTATGAGGGATTCGGGTCACACGAGAGCCGCGGTGCTGTTGCCGCACGCATTTCGACGCAGCTGTTAGCGCGATGTAATCCTTCTCCGAGTGATATACACAACCCCAATACTACTCGTCTACATGCACGCGACCGACAAGGACGACCGCGTGATTTTTACGAAGCACACACAATGCAGGTGCGACGTGGTCGACGTGGCCGCACTGATGTGCTCCGCAGCCCTCAAACGTGGGACTCGAGCCGTGTCGCGGACTTTATGGGTGTGTGGTGCGATCGATTGCTACTCGGGGACGCTCGTCATCCTCTGCGGTCTGCGCTTCTTGAGCCGCATGTCTCTGAAGTAATGTGGGGTGAGTCGGTTGCTCGCGTGGCCCACTCCCACCGACAGCTGAGCTGTGGGGATGTTCTTCTTGTATCTGCCAGCGAGGCGCTGCCGTTTGGTGTGGTGCGCTTGGAAACTGATGCTATGGATGCAATTGGCGCATCCCCTTTTACCTCTACACTTGCCCTGCCCGGTATAGCCACGTTGGTGGATGCGCTGCGTATATTCAGACGCTCCGCCAGCGGTCCCTCTCGCTTGAACATCGGTATTGGATCTGAGCACGGCGCACGTTCTCCCTTTCTTCCAGACGAGATCTCGCATGTCGAGCGCTTATTAGTGCCGCTGTGCAGTTTTGTGACCGCTCTCTGGAGCACGAATGCCTTGAAGGCGGCCACGTATGTTGCATCCGTAACCGCCGAACCGGGAACGTTACAGGACAACACCGCAAACCTGCGCCTTTGGGGCACAATGCAACACTCCATGCTCTCCACACGGGATTCGGCGGTTCTTAGTGCCTACTACAGGGGCGATGTTCTGGATGCTCGCCTTAGCTGCGATCATACGCGGTATCTTGCCGAGACTCTTCTTCGACGCCTCGCCGAGGAGGACAGCTCCTCTTAATGCATAAGACTTATCAGGAGGGGACCTCGAAATTATTGAGGACGTCATTTATTCCAGCAGCTGCACCTCTCTCTTGCAGCACAACATGCAGTACGCTTCTCACCTCTATCGTCACAGATTCCTGCCAAGGGGTATTGTGTAGTGTATACGTACACGTCTGCAAGCGCAGGTGGGTCTGGACCATAAACCTTGAGAAAAAAGTAGGCTTCATCCAGCTTCTCCGCTTCTTCTCCCTACTTCATGGGTTCATGCTGGAGCGCATGTGCACACTTCATGGATACTGCATTGTATCTGTCGCCTCACTCGGCGCATCGATCTCCTTAGGTGGCAGTGGGAGGCGCACACTCATGTATGCACGCCCGCGAACGTAGGCTTTCCTTTCTTTTTTTTTTAATTTTCGATGCACCCCTTCTGACTGATTCACTCATCTTCCTTCTCAACGAGTCAGTATTGTACTTCTCTGATTCCCTACGTCCTACTTCTCCCCCTATTACTGACTGGCTTCATGCCTTCCTTGTGTGCGTGCTTGTGGTGCGCCTATGCGTGTGGCATCTTTCATAGAGAGCACCGCTGCGCCAAGATATTTATACGCCCTTAATTCTTAGAAGAAAAAAAAGTCTCCCCTGTCACTTTTTTTCTTCTCGCACAATTATTCTGGTACTTGCTTTCACCTGCCCCTGTTCTTCACGCCGGTGCAGTATATTCGCTGCGTGTCTCGCATCGAGGATGACCGCGCGTGCGCTGAAGTTGTACGTTGGGGGCACATGTCCCTTTTGTCACCGCGTGGAGATCGTTGCGCGGGAGAAACAGCTTTCCTATGAGCGTGTGGTGGTTGGATTGCGTGAGGAGATGCCTGAGTGGTACAAAAAGATTAACCCTCGCGAGACGGTGCCGACTTTGGAGGTTGGCGGGGAAAAAGGTCGACTTGTCATTGAGTCTACACTGATCGCGAAGTACCTCGACAACGTTGGCGCACCCACAGGGGCATTGATGGGCGCCTCCGCAGCGCAGAGAAACCAGATCAACTTTTTCCTCTCTCAGGCTGGCGAATTTATTGGTGCTGCGCACGGGCTTCTCTCTGATCCATTGGACAGTGAGAAGCGCAAGGCTGTGGAGGACAGCGCTGTTTATATCGACGGACTTCTTGCTGCAAACCAAACAACAGGGCCCTACTACTGTGATGACCAGTTCACGATGGCTGACGTTGCAATTGTGCCGTTCCTCATACGGCTGAAGCCCGCGATGATGTACTACGCGGGGTACGACGTCTTCTCTAAAGCCCCACGAATGAAGGCACTGTGGGTCGCTGCGCGACAGCGACCGGCTGTGCGCGAGACGGCGCCGACGGCAGAGCAGTCTGTGGAGAACTATCGCCATCTGGTGCCGGAAAGTGCACCAATGATGGGTGCTAATGGAGGCTACGTTCTGTACAGCAATCGCCTTTGCCCCTTCGCGGACCGTGTGCGCCTGGTGTGTGAGCTGCGCAAGTTTCCGGTGCATGTTGTGGAGGTGCCGTTAAATCCACAACCGGAGTGGTATAAATCCTTTAATTCCCGTCAGACGATACCTGCACTGTTCACACCGAGCGGCGAGGCGGTGCATGAGTCGCAGCTGATCGTTCAGTATATCGACGGCGTGGCGTCGGAAGACTCTGCGCTCGTGCCGCATGGAGACGCTGACAAGGAGTACGAAGTGGACCTCTTCGTGGATAACGTCGGTCACTTTGTCGGTGCACTGCTGTCACTCATCTTCGGAGGTGCCGAGGACCCGAACGCGGAACTCGAGTGGGCTGCAGGTGAGCTGGAAAACCAGCTGGTGAGGCAACCGTTTGGTGAGGGTCCATTCCTGGGCGGCAGATCAATGAACACAGGCGATGTTGCCGCTCTGCCATTCCTTGTTCGTGCGCTGTCCATGTCGGAGCTTACTGGTAGCTCGAGTTTTTTTGAGAGGTTTCCACTGCTCAAAGGGTTGGCAGAGGCGGGCATGGCCACACCCGAGGGAAAGGCCGTGTTTTGTACGGTCGAGGAGTACCAGAAACTCATCCATGGGCTCCAAACGGAGGCCAGAGGCGGCTGACCTCTTGATGAGCGAGTCGACATGTCGAACGTGCGATTTCTAATTTATTTTCCGTGCACCCCCTCCTCCTCACCCCCTCCTCAGTTTCTGGGGAGAGGCTGTATCGTTTGCGGGGGGGGGGGTACTTCTAAGGATTCCCATTGTACCAGTGATATTCGAGAGTGGTATATTTCTTGTATTACATTTTTGTCCCTCTCACAGATGACACCCCGCGGGAAGACACCCAACCAGTTAATCGTGTTGTATTGGTCGTGTACAGAATCCAGAAAACTGCGGGGTAGCCTCAAGGTGAAGGACAGAGGACTGGCTTCTGTGAAGCGATCTGGGTGGCGATGAACTACGGAGAGTCTCAGGCATCGTGACATTTGCACCGAAGTAGCACGAGTACTACCGACCCAGCAAAGATACGCGCCAACCCGCTGTTCATCTACAAACACACATACCTTATATATATATATATACATATGTTTATTTGTCTATTTGTTTGCACTAAGTGTATTGTACAACTCTTGTGCGTATTTATTGGTCTCATTTATTTATTTATCTATTTATTAGTTTGCAGTCTGCATTTGACTGGAGAGTGGGCTAAGGATCGTCGGACCAGTCCTTTACCCATTCGATTTCTCGACAGATCCTCTCAGATCAAATCTACTTACCCCAGTCAGTGCACCTCAGTTCTCCTGAATCCTCCCCTCCCCCTAATAGGGTCGCAATGCGCTGGAGATGCAAGTGAAAAAAAAAACACGAGATCATGTTGCTAGTGTTGCAGCACAGCAGTGTCAAGGTTTATACGTTTAGGTGCGCCTCCTTCGGTCCAAGAGGGTGCTCACGGCGGGGCAGATAGGCAGAATTCAAGCCCTCTATGGGTGCGGTGCCAGGAGTGGCTTGCATTGTGTAGTGCATCCCCACGGGGCGTGAAGAGGTTCAGGAGGGGAGGCTTCTGCGTCCGACTGGCAGGGCAAGGGGTGGTTCCCACGAATTCCGCCTCCCCTCTGGGAAGCACATGTGCGGCCCATACTGCGACGTCAGTACCCGAGCGGGTGGTGAAGTGGTGCGATGCCGATGTCCGTGTGGGGGAGTCGTCGAAGTACGCTGTGTCCTTGAGCTGCCAGCGGCGAAGGCGGGGTCTGGAATGGCCCTGAAGTGTGAGGCTTCTGCCCCTCCTCACCGAGCACATCTTGGATGGATGTGGCCCACTGTGTGCCGCTGACACACTGCCAGGGGTCACCGCCGACGGTGTGAGGAGGGTGTGTAGCATACCGGGGTCTCTCTCTGGCGGGGGGTCGCGCCGCGCGTGACCGAGGAGGCGGCGGGGCGGGGCTGGGGAAGCTCTGTCGGGCGCATGGATTGATTCGACGGCACAGGCCCCCCCTCCCGAAGCGATGTGCGTGTGGGGGTGGGTGGAATGTGGTTGAGCACTTGGCTTGTGGTGAGGTAAATTGTTGAACAGTGTAGAGATCTCCTGCAACTACCCACACTCTCCGCTATGATTTCCTTGCCGGCTCGCTTCGTCAAAAGATCTTCTGTTGGCAGTTAACGGGTGTCGTGCTGAGGAGTCGGCTCACTCGGATGCTCTACATTATCAGATACGTGGGAGGAAGTACGCTACGGCACCATTTTTTTTTCCCCCTTATTGAGTATGGTTAAACCATGAGCCGAGGATATCATATATATATATATATATCGATCGACACAATTCTATTTCGCTAAAGTGCAGCATCCGGTGGGCTGCATATCTTTTGACACTGGATGGCATCCCATGGTCGGTCCTGCGGCAATACTTTACGCCTCTTTCTTTATTTCTACTGGTGAGGTCTCTTTTGCTTTTACATTGTGATGCGTTTTAGTGAGGAGATGTTGCCAAACTATGTGTTCACCTTTTTTTCCCCTCGACTTGTTTTACCGGTGCGATGATGATCTGTCGACCACTCCCCCACCTGATCTGCCGGGGAAGCATCCATCTTATTGCTTTGACATTCAAGTAAAAAAAAAAAACATGTGCGATACCCACAGATTGGGATAGGCGTGCAGGTAAAGCGCACCTCTTTCCGGTAATATCAAGCAGAGCTGCACTGTCAAAATATATTCGATTGAAAAAATCATCTACGGGGCACATCTACGCATCCACAGTGATATACATATATTCAACAACAACAAAAAAAGGAGACGCTGTAACAAAGTGTGGGGCTAACTGGCTCTTCTCGTACCTCGGCACGCATGCCAGGGTGTAGCTTACCCCATTATTCGTAACTACGATACCGAGCGCCACGTGTGGGGTGGCTGTGAGACGAGGCGTGTATATGTTTTCATCAGCCTCTCTCCTCTACCCAAATTCAAGGTGGGTGGGTGGGTGGGCGGGCCGCATATTTCTCGCTCGAGGCTATCGTTCCCCATTTTCAGGATATCATGCCCCCAACTCTACCCTTTTTTGCGTTGCCGAGTGAGGGATGGGGGAGGTTGTGGGGTTTGACAGCGAGCCCGTCGCAAAACCCATTTCACACGCCCTCGCCCCACCGAACGTATCCTAGAGTTTTTTTTCTTACTCCGTCTTCTCTACTTTCACTCAATTTCTCTTTGTAATGCGTTGATTTACGTATCCTTGGCCTCATTATGTGCCGGGGTACAGGCGAATCTACGGGCCACGCGTAGGCGAAGTCTCCCGGAACCGCAGCAGCCCTCAAGACGGTGTTCACACGTCTCCAACACCGTGAGAACTGTGGTCAGGTAGGGTACCACCGAGGAGCATATCCCCGGCACAGTGCAACAAACTGTGTGTGTCCAGTGACCCTTTCCTTTGGTTGTGGGTTTCGTGTACACTGCTCGTAGTGAAATATCCCTCTCTGGGAGGGGCGCCTCATCATCATCGTCATCTTCCAGCCTCTCGTGCCCCAGTCGTTTACTAAGCGGTTATTACTATGGATGACCACATCGACGGCAGGTTGGTGGGGAAAGCAGAGCAGTTTGAATGGATTTCTCCACAACTGTGGAGCGATACCCCTCATGGCGCTGTTCACCGTGCGGTGGAGGCGCAGCCCCATACAGTGTGGCGTCAACTATGGCAACAAGCGTTGGCGGACTGTGCGCCGCGCTCTCCCTCGCCATGCGCTCTAGCGGGGACATCAGAGCTGGAAGCAAGTACGGCGGGGACTGACAGCGGCATTACTGTGGCTGCATTTGTCCTAAGCGCTCCGTTTATGGAGTCGAGATATACAGAGGATAAAGAGGCAAAAGGGCCCATATCAGAGGTCTCAATACGACGCTACGTCTGTATTTCGCTGGGTTCCGGCTCCCGGTGCCTCCCCGCTCACGACACACCCGCCTCGCATCCGAGCGAGAAGATGAGACGAATGCTCGAGCTACGTGACGGGCACGCCGAGGTCATGGCCCGTCGCGGGTTTATTGCATGCTTAATGGATATGGCCGATGCAAGTACACGGCACCCTGACGGCGCGTATGCGAATCCCTTTTTGCAGAGTTGTCACATGGAAAGTAATGAGACACCGACTTGCAGTGGAAAAAAATACCCTCAGTGGGCGCTGCGAGATGCGGTCGCAGTGCACCTCGTATGTACTCGCTGGATGTGCGGCTCCCTGGCTGCCGTCGCAGGGGGTTCAGGCCGTAGTGGGCACCTCCTCCTACGGGCTGCGTGCGGATGTTGGCTCAGTTCCGGCGCGCAGTCAGAGGTCTCGGCTCACGAGGGGAACCCTGCGTCTCCCACGGTTGTCACGCATGTTGCCAGCCACTGTTTGGCTTCCCACTACTCACCGCTTAACGAGGCTGCATCGTTTCTCCACGCGGCACGTGTGAAGCCTGGAAGAGGTCGCCCTAACCTCTCGATGTCATGCACAGATAAAGTGTGGCGATGGTCAGTGCTGGGGGTTCAGGGCCGCCGACGAGCGTCTCTTTTTCCAGTGCCGATGCAACTGAGCTCAATACACATTCTTCATACCCCGTTTGAGGACTCGAGTCATGCACACAGCGCGGCAGCCCACGCTGCAACGACATTTCAGTGGCGAAGTAGTCGGTGGTGCCCTCCAGGGGGCAGTGGCGTGACTCCGCCTCCCACTCCAAAGCTGTCTTTTTTTACCAGCGCTGAGCTTGTCGCTCCAGATCAACTGTCAGACGCACGTTTGCACCGCACTGATATGCCCAATGACAGCAGCTACTCTCGTAGTCGGTGGCTATGTACCAAGTGTGGTCCGGCGACCCGGAAGAGAAGCCGTCACGACGAGACCCTTACTTCAACCAATTTTGTGTGCACGTGGCAGTGTTGCCCTTCCACAGACAGCCATAGCTGCTTTCTCGTTCTCAACACAAAGGCTGGTTTGCCGCAAGGAATGACTACAAACACTTTGCTGCGGCGCTGCGGCGCATCAGCCGAGCTTCCATGGAAGCTGTGCCCCCTCTCCCGTCCTTGGATGGCCCAACGCATGCAGCAGTTACAGTTGCCCTGTAAAGAAACTGCGTTAATCTTTCCATCTACGATGGGGAGCCCAGACTTGTCATTGTGTGTTCATGATGCGATCAGTGAGCTTCGTCCTCTCATGCATACTCCTGACAGAGACTGTCTTTGCATGGGGCAGCGCATGCACTGCCACCACCTCCAGTATTCGAGCTCTGCGGAGGATGCCACGCGTCTTCTTTGGGCATCTTCGTCCCCTACAGATGATCCTGAACTATCTATCAAGGCTCATTTGCGCTGCAAACCGCCGTCCTGATGAAGCACCCCCCCCTCCCCTCCCAAGGGACTTCTCTGATTGCCTTCCTATGTGCACAAATATGTAAGTGTGCGTGTATGTGGGATGTGGGTGAGCGCGTGGTCTTTTCCGTGTGCAGAGGGGAATCATGGGTGGAAAAAAAAACGCCTGTGCTGTTGTGCGGGAGTATGTGGATCCGAGTGTTTCTGTGTTTGCTCACTTCCTTGTCTCTCTAGATGAACATGTGTGCGTGAATGCGCGCTCCGTCGCTCGTCTAAGATTGTAGGTAAGAGTGTGGGTCTAAGGGAGAAGATGTGTGAATGTGTACGTGCAATAGAGGGGCAGAGCAGGTCATGGATACTCAGCATAAAACGTTTCAGTGCTTCAGTCGTGTTCTTACCTCCGTTGTTGAGGTGATGGTGTCGTTTTGAAGATCTTCTGACTTCTTTTCCTCTTGAGTGCAATACGATTACGTTGGCGCTTTGGGTGGAACGTTGTGATGCTTCTCCTGCCCTCTCCGGCGCAAACGTCCCCATGCATTTTTTTCTCCGTTCATGGACGGTATTCACTTGTTGTCCCATCTCGTTACACTCCTTGACGTTTTTGTGATTCCTCTGATCTTCCCTCCTACTTTTCCTGGAGCTGTGCCGTGACACGATGACCGGTAGAGAGAACAATACAAACTTTTTGAGCCGCAGCAGAAATAAAATACCATCACATACATTTATACAAACCCACACCGATACCTTGGAACCACATCCGATATAGTAGAGGGAGGCATTCGCTACCGCAGGAAAAAAAAAAGGACATCATATCAGACGCGGTTCCCCTTTTCGCCCGTTAGTTCTCCTCTTGTGCTCGCTTTGTCCAGATCACACACTCGCTTTTTTTTTTCCCAGTTGGTCTCTCCATACCTATCTCTGCCTTGCTTTATTCCTTGGCATCGGTATCGCGTAACCCCTTCGGGGTTGAGATACGTGCGTCGCTCGAAGGTGCGTTGAGTACGCACCGCTTTCTTCCTCTGTTCAACTGCGCGAGAGTATCCCCCCCTCCCCCCGTCGTAACAGGGGCTTTTTTGCTGTTTTTGTACCTTCTGTACCTCCTTGTCTTGCTTTCATTCGACTCCCCTCTTTTTTAAAAAAAAGTTTACTGTTTGTGTGTGTGCATTACGGTGTGTGTTTAACTTATTTCTGAATCTCTCTATATATATATTTTCGATTTCCCTCTCCGTGTTTTTGTATTTTTAAAAAAAATCAGTTCACCTCTCCAAGAACGGTGTCCACGTTGTCACACGAGTGAGTTGAGTTCGTTGTTTTCGCTAGGATCAAAGGGGGCATTTTTATTTTGCCGGTCCTGGTGGATGCATGGGTGTGTGTCTGCACTTCACTGCTGGATTTTTTAAAAATATTTCTCATCATCATCTTTGCTTCCTCGCTCCTCTTCCCCGGTTTCCTCTTCACTTGTGCGGTATTCGTTATATAGAAGAATATAGCTCCAGTGGGGTGTGAGAAGGCGCCCGCGTCTGTGTGTCTGTGTGTGCGTATTGATATTATCAAATATCATTCTTCATATTTCTGGCTCACTTGGATTGGGCCAGTACAAAAAAAAATCAATTAATTTTTTTTTTTGTTAGTTGCTCCTGTGCCTTCGCTTTTTCTCTCCCCTTTCTCCCTATCTCCTTGGCTTGTTCTTTTGCGGTGCGGGTCAGTGTGATAACGCGCTCCTCACCTCACCACCACGCCGTGTGCTTTTCCCCATGACGACGACGACGAGGGGGGTGGACAACGTGTTTCTTCTTTGAGTTGGTTAGGTGCTCGTGTGTTGAAGCGCTTTGTCCTTTTTTCTCTTTATAGCTAAACTGTGTAACCCTGAGCTGACCCCTCGCCATTTGTCGCTGATATCGATAGGGCGTCGGTGATCATTGACGTGGCTGCTGCACCCGCGGCTACAGGGTAGGACAGAAAGGGGGACGAGCATTTTTCCTTGCGAAGCGAACCACTCGAGCCCGTTCGCAGGCGCACTCCTCTTCACTACGCAACGCGCTGGAAGATATATATATATATATATAGGCGAACACAGAGGCCGAAAGAGATGTTCAGCAACGCATGCATCAATGCCAAAGGGATGAGCTGTCCCGGAGGTGAAGCTCAGTCCATGATAGTGGAGCATCTCGACACAAATCAGTCACTCCGCCGCTACCGGAGACTGGGGGCTGATATGCCGATCTGGAGTGATCATCCATCTACTATCATCGCAGGAATACAAGTGGTTACGCAAGATGCTGACATAGATGCCCGAGGCTTTCTTCAGAGCAGCAACAGGGATCCGTGGTGTGGTGCCAACCCTGAATTTTTCAATAGTTGTATGGTCACCGAGGAGTCTGTCGGCACCGGCACCAGCATCATGAGTCAACCTTGGGACTCAAGTGGGCCAAGTTCGACTTTCTCACAAGGAATGAGGAGTAGGTCGACTCTCTCTCCTGGCGCGTCACTCATGGCGACGTCGTCTCCGCCGTGGACAAGTGCGCAGGGGTTTCTTTCCAACGAGGGAGTGCGTTCACCCGCTTCTGCTGTGCACGCAGAGCGGCCGCGAAACTCGATGTCGATGCACGTTACGAACTCTGCTGGCGAGGGGGTGTACTGTGCCCAGCCCGTGGAAGCGAATCTGATTCCTTTCCAGCTTCCCAGTGGCGGTGTTGGACTCCCAGTGGCGCCGCCCTTGATACAAGCGAAGTCTTCGGAATCAAAGAATGCCCGTCTGATACCTGCATCATCACTTCTTTCACCGCTCTCAGCCTCTGCGCCTATTTCTTATTGGGCGTGCCCACAACAGCGGGGCGTGGCGAGTGGCAATGGTTTTTCCGAACCCCCTTCATCCGTCCTCATGGCGTCTGACGTCTCGGCTGCAGCAACAGAATTTGAATACGAGCCCTACAACTCCACTACGCTCTCCAGACGTAAGGTGGGCTCCCTCGATCGTGTCGTCTGTGCACTGCACCACAAAGAACGCTCAGCACAGAACATGATCCTTGTTCATTCCAAGAAAACCAGCGAGATGCACTGGCGGTGCAAGCATTCTTCTCAGTGCAAAGTACGTAACCCAGACCAAGAATGGACGGTGTCTGACCATCAGGGAGCCTCGTCGGTATCGGTAACCGACATTATCGCGGACACTCAACTGGATTTGATGTCTGTGGTGAGCCCCGGCGCTGTGCTGCCGGTGTCCATCTGTCTCTGGAACGGGCAGTCAGGTGTTTCCCAATACACGCTTCTCACCCCTTCCAACGGCTCTGCACTGCAGGATTATGGGGTGCCAACGCAGTATTCAACGAAGGACATCCCATGCCAAAATATACTGCCCGGGCTCGGTACATTCTCGGCCTACGGCGACCCTTCCTGCTACGCACCGTCATGTATCAGCATCGCCGCGCGTTCTCTCATCTGCCACCTGTGTCCTCGAGATGACTCAACCCTTTCGTCGTCTTCTTGGCCGCTGGAGCACAAACAATAGTCACCCGTGTCTCAGATGGCCCAACCGCTGATGAGCAACATCAGCTCTCCCGTGTACAACATGCATCTTCAATAGCCTACGTAATTTTTTTTTTCGGTCATCGTAGTGAGGTTCTGGAGTGGGGGCGGGGTTGCACTCGGGCACTGTTACGCGAGTATAGACGCCAGTTTTTATCCCCGTGCCAAAGACACGAAGCAGGCGGAGGAATTGTGTGTGTGTGTGTGTGTGTGTATGCGCACTTGACGGAGAGTTGTGCCGATAAAAGAACGGCGACTTCTTCGGTTTTGTTCCGCGGGCGTCGCTTCCGCAACTGCTCAATTTGTGCTGTTTTTGCTTTTCCCGAACCATCTCCGCCATCCGGCCACGTGCCTCTCTGCATCTTGGTTGGCGCTTACACACACTCGCCTGCACCCCAGTGGAAAAAAAATAAATTGTTTCTCGGATATCCAAATTGAAACGTTTTAAATTTATTCTGGCGCCCCCCTCCCCTCCCCTTCCCGCCTCCAACATAGGGAGGGATTTGTGCCTGCGAAGGAGTTGGCGTTCCATTATCTCAGCTTGTCGCTTTGATTCCTTTTTTTTTTAAACAGTTTTTTCCCCGTTTATGTTTTGGATCTCTTCCGCATTCCCCCCTTTTTTCCCCTTTATCTTCTCTCTTGTTATATATATATATATTTTTTTTTTTTAGGCGTGTGTGTTTGTATCTTTCTGAGTGTGCGTATTTTCCCTTTCTTTCCCCGTGGTGTCTCTATCAGCTTCGTGCTCTCACTTGTGGAGCACACTCGTGTTCTTGCTCCTGTTTCACATCCAAGCTACTCCATGGATCTGCCAAATGAATGGATAATGCATGTGTGTATGTTTATATATTTAATTTCAAGTAGGCTAGCGTGTACGGCACCTCGCTGCCTCCTGTTGGGTAATGTGAATCCATATGGGGCATCGAGGTGCAGAAAAAAAAAAACACACGGTGTGCTCTTTCGGGTATGTAGCGCACTGCTACGATTAACAATTTTTTTTCTTTCGATCTTCGAGTGCCTAATGTTTCCTCGCCCCCTTTTCCCGTTCAACTTCGCTTTTTTATTTTCCGCTTCGCCGCTCTAACGCATTGTATATATATATATATATATATATATACTCAAATATACATATATTTTTTCAAATATATTTTCTGCTATTGTTCATGTGTATTGGAATGAAGCGGTTATTTTATTCTAGTAATTTCTCGATTTTTCAGAGAGCGGCTGCTCAGATTTTCTCGTTCTTGTTCTGCTCTTCCTCTCTCTTGTTCATCAACGCTTTTTTTGTTTCCTATATTGTGATTACTATGGATTATCTTGTTCCTCTTTTCTCTCCTCATCCCTGCTGTGTTCACCTCGCCCCTGAAAGGAAAAAAGAAACAGTCACGATCGCACGCACATAAGCACACACCAGCATACTGTCACGTAAGAAAGCATACACACACCTTGTTCACTGCTTGTGCGCGTACTGATAGGTGTGGGATGTCTTTTTTTTTTTGGGGGGGGGAACAGGTTCCGTATCTTGATACTTGTGTACTGTTCTGTGAGTTCGTTTTTTTTTTTTCCACTGCTCGTCTGTTGTTTTGGTCTTTAGGACGACATATGCTTTCCGCATTTTGTTCACGGTTGCAGCATCAGTCGTCTCTTTGAGAGGTTTGGGGATGTCTGTTGGATTTCTCCATCTCGTTCACGGACGCTTTTTTTTTTGGCTTCAACATGCCCTGTTTTTTTTTTTTTTGATTCATTTATTCTTTCCCGCTATTATCGTCAGGGGGCGCGGCGCGCGACGCATCTATATATTCCCGAAGAATACCCTCCTCCCGTCACGACAGCGATGACGTTCCACAGGAAATCGTTCGTGTCAGAAAAAAAGCAAACAGAAAAAAGTGGCTGACATTGTCTGGGTCACGGGATACGATGTCGCTCATTTTTTTTTTTCATTCCATCCAGCACACATGCATCTTTCCGACAAACGGACGCTTCTTTCTGTTTTCCTTTTTCCGCATTTGACGGGACTCGCTCGCCGCTCGCGCTCTTCTCTCAGTCCTCGCATTGTAACCCTGTGCATTTGAAAACTTTTATTTCACTGCTTTCTTTCCCTGTCTTTTTGAATTACCACCTCATCTCCCCCCGTTGCAGTGGTCTAATGGGGATGAGCAGAGGAGGATTGAGGGGGGATTCGTCAATTCGCCATACTGCATTGTAATGCTGGCAAGAGAAATTCCTCCTCTTCTGTCTGCGCGCTTCTCCTACATTCACACACACACATATATATATATATATATATAATGTCTGTGATGCTGTTGTTGCCATCATACTCAATGTGCGCGTGACGAAGAACTGAACAACCTACAAGAAAAGCGATTTCAAGAGGGAAAAAGGCTCACCAACACACACACATTTCATTTGCATTCTCGGTTTTTCTCCCTTTCTTCTCTCTCCCTTTTATTCCCCTTCTTCCAACAACGAATGAAATGCGTTTGTTTAAAAATTTTTTCAACTTCATATCTTCTACTTCTCCCCTCCCCCCCCCGCGCCTCTCCCATCCCTGCGTTTCATACGTATTGGACTTTTTTTTTCTCAACCTGACACTCCTTAAAAGGAATTCGGCGCGGAATACTTCTACGTCCACATCGATACACAGACGTAAATACAATTGATTGCATTTCCAGATGCATTTTAAAAATTTTCTTGCATCTCGTATCATGTGTCGCTGGTATTTTGAACTGGGTGCTCTGCTCCACTTTTTATTTTTTTCGTCTCCCCAAAAGAAAAAAAAATTGATGATCATGATGTATTTGCTTCACGTGTCTTTTGCGCACTCATTCTTCTTGTCTTTTCCATTCCATTTGTCTGTGTTTTTCCCTTTCTTTGGTGTGTGTGTGTGTGTGTATATGTTCTTGTGTAGCTGTGTGTGCCTCAGATATTTTCAACCATTTCCTGCTCTCCCCCCATTTCCCTCGTCTACGTTTTTCTTCTGATTTACCTTTTTATTTTTGTACCGAAAAGAAGTCATACATTGGGCCGCTGCTATCATGAATCTCTCCTTCTCTCTTCTTTGCGTTTCTTTATTTATTTGGCAATTGGGAGCGACTCCCTCTTTTTGTGTGGATTTGTCTACATTCCCCTCCTCTACTTCGCCCTCCCTCTCTTTGTTTTCGATCTTAGGTAGGTTGGGGAAGCTGTTTACCTCTAAGAGCTTACCGAGGTCTATGTCACTGCGTTTCTTCGACATTTGTCGGACGCAACTTTCGAGAACATCAAAAAAAGAATCCCTGCATGAAAAATTTCTCTCCGGCTCCTCTGCGAGTCTTTATCAAACGTACTTAGGCTCGTGCAAGGCTATTGCACACCATTTTTTTTTGGGTGGAAACATATGTGCTAGGCCTTTTGTACCCCCGGTTATACTTCAGCTCACTCTGCATTTTGCAGTTTAAGTGAAGGAAGTTGTACGCACGTACAAAAGCAGACCAAAAAAAAAACAAACAAAAACAAAAAATACAAGATATGTCTCGGACACAGCGGGATACACATTTTAAAAAAAATCTCGAGCTATTTTATGAGTTCCAGCTCCGCCGGCACACTGGACATCTTCTTTTTCTTTCTTGTGTGTGTGCATGTGTGTGTGTGACTTTTTCTTTAAATTGTTTTTTTTAAACATTCACATGTTCTTCTTTGTACAATGGTACGAAGCCACAGCTGCTGAAGTGGCGTTTTTGTTTTGTTCTGCAGCTATTTTCGCCTTCCTCTGCCCCCCCTTCCCCCCTTCCCCCCTTCTCTTCCCCCCCCCTACATCGTCCTTCATTATAGTCTAGGTACCCTCAATTACATGTTGCACCTTACGCTTACTTTTTAGGGGCATTGCTTCTTTCTCCCTTTTTATTTTCTATAGTTATCTCTCGTTTTTTTTTTTTTTGCGCTTGTGATGGCGATCTCGTTCTGCGTTGGGTAGCTGCTGCTCAGGAGAAGGTCTGCTGGTGGCTGAAGGGTTTTGGCTATCTCTGTCCTCCTTCATTTCTCTCCCAAAAATCTACGTTTGCGTCTTTCGAAGGACGAAGCGGAGGGAAGCTTAAATGGGATTTCGATAATAGCAGCTTCGCAGGTACTAGCAGCTATATAGCGGAGGTGATGGATGATTGGCATATCCACATAATAGAAAAAGGACCACTACATACCTAATGGGCCACCCAATGCTCGCGCACCCCCTCCCCTTCTTTTTTGATTTTCCCATGTTTTGAGTTGCACGTTTTTTTTCTTCTCGCGCTTTTCTCACTGTAAAGCTGTTCTCCCCCCACCCACAAAAAACACAAAAAACGAAAAAAAGAAAAGCAGAGCACCGGCAACAGCCCCTCTCCTATTTCGCTACTGCTATTTGCACTCCTTGTTTCGGCCCCCTCTTCGCTCTCCTTGCCTCCCCTCTTTTTTTAGAAGGCCTCGGCATCCATTTCCTTTTTTTTTCTTTTTCGGCGTTGTCTCCCCAACCACAATTGTCCATTGTAATACTTTTCTTAAGTCTGCAGGCACCTTTGTCGTGTGCATCGATATGATAGCGCCTAGCGATATCGACAGTGATGCACGGATCCAAGGCACACTGTTAGATGTCCTTCGATCGAAGCACATTGAACCACTTTTGGGCTCTCTACTTGCTGTTTGCCCCCCTCTCTCTCCAACAAAACATCTTTTGCAGTTACCAGCGCCGCCACAACACACGAATCGCTTCTGTTCTTCTCCGTAGATGACATCGTCTCTCTGTGGGTTAATGTGGGGGTAGTGGGGAGAGAGAGAGATGCGAGAACGCCGCTGTACTTTACAAGAAAAACATTAATCGTCGATGTGAAGTTCGCTTCCCCCCCCCTCCCCTCCCCTCCCCTCCCCTCCCCAAAAAAAGCTTTTCACCGATTCAGATGTCTTAACGCACCTTGCTGAAGATATTCTCCGGCACTCCGCTACCTGCAAATGGATTTTTGTCACTCCGCCTGAATCCATATTTCCGGCGTCGGTGCGCGCATAATCGAAGATACATATTTTATTATTAAAAGGCACACTTCACGGGTTTCCCTTCCTCTCCCTTTTTGTCTTCTCTAATGGATAACGTGTCGAGTGTTTCTTGCACGCAACGCGGCCTGAGGCATTTTTATTTTTATCATTATTTTTTTTGTTGTTGCTCATTCTCTCGGAAACACTCCCGGGTGTTGATTCTACAGCTTAGTGGGGCAACCGATCGGCATTGGCGTTTTTGTTTTCTTTGTCTGTTGGTCTCTCTCCCTCTTTTTCTTCCTCTGTGTGTCTGCCTGTGCGCATGCCTTTGTAGAGTGCGCGCTTTTCCCCTTCCCCCCCCTCGAGGGTGGGAGGGGGAGGGGGGAGGATTGTCTCGCATAGTTGTTTTTCGTTTCCTCATCTGTGACGGATGCTGATGCTGTATGCTCGTGTGACGAGGCGTCTGCACGGTACAGCATTTAGGTACCCAGTTCACGCCAGCGTTTTTCCCCAGTCTATGGTTTCCTTCCCCCCCCCTCTTTTGCATGTTGTTCATCAAATCCATTTTTTCCCCCTTTTCGCTTATATGTTTTGTTCACCTAGACGCTGAATAAACGCACTTTTGAGAGAAAATATTCATCAACAATTTGTGGTTATCCAAAAAAAAAAAGTAAAACTGAGCAGGAGCAATGTAGTCTTCGTCCCTACCCCCCCCCCTCCCTCCCCCCCTCCCCTTTTTCTCATTCGACTACCCCCATCTCAACGACAAAAAACTGCCTCCTAACCAAAGCCGTCCTCTGGGGCTTTCAGCCAGTACACCGGCAACGGTGATTCCTCGTTACACTCGATTCGTTGATGTGGACGATGGGGATATGTTCAGCACGGCCCTCAGGAATCCCGGCACGCTCTCCACTTGCACATATCGGTGAGGTGATGCTCTCGTGGAGAAATATCGTGCACGTGCCTCTTCCTGCTTTTAAACAGAGTATATATCTGAAATGTTGGAGTACAAATGCGGATCTCACGAGGACTCATACCCCCCCTCCCCTTCCCCTCACCTCTTATTTGTTCCTTTGCCCTGTAGGAGACTGTAATGAAAGACACAAACGGAGACATGACTCTTTCCCCTTCGTCCAACGAAGCGTATAATAATAATAATAATAATAATAATAATAATAATAATAATAATAATAGTTAGAGTAATAAAGTGCACCCCTATTCCCTCTCTGCTTGATGAGGCGGGGGGGGGCGCTGAAGAACACGGGACAGTCGTGACACCTCACGCAATCCTTCCGACCTTCCTGCCCAGTCCACCCTGAAACATGTCTGTTGGGCGACACCGAGGCTGATCAAGTATCTTTGTGAACATCATGTGATCTCAAGAGCGTCATTGCCTTTGAATACGCGCAGTGTGCTTCCAAATACCCGAAAGAGATGATGTCGAAGGTGATCAAATCTCAGACGTGGTGCGAGTAGCCAGGTCTTCTGTCACCACGCGGTGGGGCTTCAACTCGAATGTTTGGTACGTCTTTCGACGGAGTCATTTCTTTTTTTCTTGTTTCTGGGCTAGTTCTATTAGATTCGCTTGATGACACCCCCACGCGCCGGGGCAGCGCTCACAGGAGCGGCTTAACGCCCGATTTTTTTTTTATTTGTTGTTGGTGCGTACACGTTCTGGTGGCAGTACTCCAAGTCTTCGTCAGCATCTTCCTACTTCCCCACTTCCTCCCTTGGGGCAGGTATGTACTCGAATGCACCTCTTTGCGGCTACGTGTCTTCTGAAGTATGTTCGCACTGTACTCGCAGAGAACATTATCGCATTCATTGGAGAGAGTTTCCCCATCAGCATGATCTCGGAGGGTGTGTGCATGTGATCACTGCGATGTTTCCAGATTTGGCGGTAGCGTCTCTGATAGTGTACGCATTTATGAGAGCCCTCATCGAAAGACACAATGAACGCTCCGCCTTCGCGTTTTGCAGCTGTTCAAATCACGTAAAGAGGAGCTGTGGGGATCGACGGAAACAAGGTTGACGTCTATCGTGGTAGCCCTCGATTTAAGTCGATGATGTTGAGCAGACGGTGCCCCTAGAGGGAGGGAGGGGGGGTGACTTATTCCTGGTATGTTATTCCCCCCTCCCGCAATCTCTGACAATGAGCAGATTCTGGCGTATTGCCCATCACTGCTGCTCTGAGGTGCAGAGGATGTGATGCGTATCGGGACGCGCACGTTATGGATGACAGGCATTATATCATAGCCTTTTTTCCTCCTCCTCGTGTTACAATATCCCGGGTGGGAGGGGAAGTCGCCCTGATAGGCGAAGAAAAGGGAGGGGAAAAACGGCTCATATCAACGAGAGTGAGCCATGAATGACATGATCATGTGTGTCATATAACGGATGTCGTGGCGCATCTGCACTGCCTCTAAATCGATTATATTTCGACACACGACGAGGCGAACAGCGATGAAACGACTTTTTTCTTCCTCCTCCTCCTCGTTTTTTTTTTTACCACTGCTCTCGTAGTCGCTAGCATCGACTGTGTGTGCGTTGTGAACAGGCCGAGGCTGCATAACGCCGGCACAAATCTGTTATGGTCCCACAATCTCTATCACAGGCCACCTCTCACTCAACGTTTGCACAGCACACACACACACACACACACACACACACACACACACACACACATATCTATATCTATATATATATATATATATATATATGTATATATTTGTGTATAGAACCATCTCTGCTAGGCTATCTGTCGGTGTAGGTTGGATTGCTTTATCAACGTGAGGTAATGACGTGTTCTTGCGAGCGTAGTTGGACCGACATCATTGTGGTCACCGCGTTGATATGTACCACCCTGTACTCCGCTCATAGCTTCTACGCGTATTTGTTTCCGAACACTATCGAGGCCCTGGCCACGGCTTTCCTTCATCCATTTATCGACGTGAGCTCTACTGAGTTACTGGGCAATGGTAAATCTATATCATCGACGCCGGGAAAGGGCGGCCGCTGGTCGCGCTTGTCTCCGATGGATACGACAACGCTGTTTGGTGTGAAGTTGTGGGGCTGGCTACTGTTCCTCGCCTCCGTGTTTCTACTGCTGATGGATATGTGGGCGTATACAATGGCTGTCATAATTCCGCCTGGTCGAGTGCCGGCCGTGTTCCGACAACGCGCAACGAAGAGTTCCTCACTTGCACTAAGTACTTTTTACGAACCTCTACCCCGATCTATTTTCCCAGTGGCTCTCTATCCACCGGACCGAACACCTTTACGGGCGCAGCAACACGGGCGCCTACGGACTTTCAGGGCGAGCGCAGACGAGGAGGGGGGCATCCTTCAGCCAGGCGAGCCGCCAGCAGACACTGCCACGCCGCTGCCTCAGCGCCTACAGGAGCAATTTTTTTTCAATCCCAAAGCTAACAGCTACACAAGTATGCACAACAGCCACCTCAATTACTGTCCCATGTGCGCCATCTACAAACCACCCCGCACACATCACTGCAGTCGCTGCAGTTTTTGTGTTCTCAAGTACGATCATCATTGCCCGTGGCTGGGCCAGTGCGTCGGCTTCTTCAACTACAAAAATTATCTTCTTGTTTTATTTTACACGTGGCTCCTCACCGCGTGGGTGCTGACTCTTCTTTCCATTGCGCTCGGCATATACGCCCTCGACGTAAAAGAAGATCTTTTCGGCCTCTCATCCCCACCGCCCAACGAAACAGCGACGGTCGCAAAGAAACCAGCCCAACGCACGGGCCTTGGTGTGGGGGCTAACATCGCGGAGGAGCTACACGTTGGCCCTCCATTCTTCGGTGTCATTGTGTGTGTAGCGCAGTCCGTGCTCTTCTTCGCGATGACAACGTATTTGCTGAGGCGGCACTTCACTTACGCACGACATAACATAACTACCATTGACATTGTGATTTACGAGAGTGAGCGTTGCGGTTTCGCTTGCAGCACATCGGGGGAGTCGGATGCTGAGGGTGAGGCAGAGGCGCCAATGGGCGGTGCGCAACCGGCTGCACAGCGTGCGCGAACACTTCGATCGTACATGCGCCGCAACATTTACGATATTGGCGTGCAGCGCAATCTCTTACAAGTTTTCGGTGATGCTCAGCTAAAAGATGCCGGTACGGATATTCATGGAAATCCGCTGCCTCGGCGGTACTACTCGGATTTGATGGAGGGCGACGTCCCGAAGCACCGGTGTTTTGTTGTGCGCTGGTTCTTCCGCCTTTTACCAACTGCAGCGTACCCAGCGCAGCGTGTGTGGACGAAGGTTGATATGTCTACGCGCTCAGCCAGCAGCTCCATTCACATGGCTGCTCGAAGCCATGCGGGCTACGGCACGATGCAAGGACTAAAAGATGGTGCTACTGCGACTTCGCCGAGCTCGGCGACGGGGGCTTCACTTCTCACCCAGCTTGGAGTGGAGGAGGAGCAACTACTAGGATTGCGTTTCCCCACCCGATCAGCTATGGGCCTCAGCGGCCGTGATCACCCGTGAGGCCCCTTTGCTGCTGCTGTCGGCGTGATGAGCGCTTCTCTTGGCGTTCCCCTCACAGCCTCGTCATTATTCCTTCGCGCGATGCGATTGACGTGGTCTCCACCGCGTGTGTGTGTGTAGGGGGCTGGTGTTCGCATCCGCATTCGGTGTTCATGCACATAGCTGGATGTCACAAAGGGGGGGGGGTGGAAAAAGGGACTCTGGAGACCCCCCCCGCATTTCAGAATTGACGACTTCTTTCTCTGCAGTGTTGCTTGATTCGCCTCTCTCTCGTTTCAGTGTCAAAACACCGGTGTGTTGAGTGACAAAGAGTGGGGTGCTGCAAAGTGGCTGAAAGACCATCACTTCTGCTGTCGTTGGTACTATCGCTTGCTGCTTCCATGGCTGGCTGGCTTCCTCTACACCCTCTTCTTCTGCCACATTGCGTGTATCTAGTGCTTTGGTTTGCACTCTTCCCCAGCTCGACGCTCCCACTTTATCCCATACCGTCATGCCACCTTTCACTGTTCGGTCTCTTCGACTCTATTGCTCAAGCACTCCCCCGCTGCCCTCTCCATGCACGTACACAAATATAAACCTACGAGCACCTCTGTGCATCTGCCCCCCTTTGTTTGTTTGTTTGTTTTGCGATCTCCTGCATCACTTCCCCAACTTCTTCTCCGCCTGTGGTATTTTTCGTGCACTGTTACTCGTGGAAGGAGCGAAGACAAGAACAAAAAAAAAAATTGATGCTCGATGGATACTCCTCTGTATCAACATCCGACTTCGCCATCTTCCGTCTTCGTCGTGGCACTCTTCCTCCGCCTGGCGTGTGTATGTGGTGTGTGTATGGTGCGAGGGATGCCTTCGCTTTTCTGGACGGTGCGGAGATGTAGCTTATCCATCTTGCTTTGTGCGCTCATGTGTAGGCATTATTAAATCGTTTTTTTTTTTTTCTCCGTCCCTCTCTCTCTCTATAAGTAAACATATATATATATATATTGTATATATATATATATATATCTATGTGTGTGTATGTGTGTGTGTGTGTGTGTGTGCTGTGCAGTTTTTTTGTCGGTAGGTGAAGGGTAAAGTGTTGCTGTGTTATGCCAAGTTGCACATTAGGCGACCAACTTGCATCACTCACGCATCAAAAGAAACTGTAGATCTCTGTAGGCAAGATGCGCAGCGAGCCACCCTTCCCCGAGACTCACGCCAGACGCCAACGTGGCACTCGCGAGCGTCGCTTGGGCTCAGTGCACAAGGTGCCGTGTCGGATATCCACTTTCTGGCCATGAGTTAGCTGCCTTGTCTGCTCCCCTTTTCCCCTTTCTTCTTAAGAGAGAGAAGGGAAATCGTATCGCCTCTCTCGTCACCCGTGTGCAGCTGTCTTGCTTCTTACATTATCTGGGGTTGTTAATTGATTAATGCTCCCCGTGTGCCAGACCGTAGCGATCGCATCATCTTCATCTTTGCTCTTTCCTATCTCTACGCTGCCGCTTGCGTCTCTCTCCAAAATAATAATAATAATAATAATAATAATATATCTTTCCTTTCTTTTGTGCTCTGCTTTTGTCACACATCACACCACGACAGGAAGTCTGCGAGACGTCGTAGATCGTGTGTGTGTGTCTTGACATATATACGTGTATATACTTGTGATTTATTCAGCGGGAGACGTTCCCATCACTTCTCGCGGTGTTTCATATTCCGCAGTGCACTTGACATTCTTCTCATTCTCGCAGACTGGAGCGTCCGTTCACAATTGAGTGGATGTGATGCGTCGATCCATAATCTGCTTCTTGAATGCAGCGCCTCTCGCAGCCACGCGAGGCTTGCTGAAGGAGGGAGATCAATACGAGCAGTTCTCCAATATATTATCCAAGGCGCGGACACCCAACCCGTCCTCCGGGAATGGGGGAGCTTCAGAGCTCTTCAATGGCCAATTTCAACCCGGAAGTGGCTTTATCGACCCCCAAAGCATATTAGAGATGCAAAAGACACTTCGTGCGAACATGACGCCAGAGATGAGGGACAGCATGGCCTCCATGCTTCAGTCGGCGCTTCAGGGTGGTGATGGCATGCCGGGTGGCTCTGTAGGCATGATGGCGTTTGGCATGGGGGAAAACGAAAAGGGAAAGAAGGTGGCTCGCGCTGCAAAGCTCTCTTACGACCTCAAAACGGGTGAGGTGAAGAAAGACTTTGTGGAGGAGCAGATGGAGCCAGATGACATCCCTCTGCCGAGGGAGACGGTGGAGGACTACAGTACCAACGATGCTTTAGAGGTTGAGTTTGTAGAGGATCGGAAGAATTCTGATAGTTGCGCTCGTAACGCGGAAACCATCTGTGCATCTGATGTCCAGGTGGAGTCAAAGGACAACCCCTCTTAATGTGAGCCGAAAGGACTTGATGCTTTGCTCTGGAGGAGGCGACATCAGCGAGCTTGTCGGCAACGTCGAGTAATGGCCTTGTGTGTGTTTTTGTGAGGAGAAGAGATCCTCACACTCGTTGTGTTGGTCTCCACTTGCATCCACAGCCCTTCTTACACATTTCCCTTTCTTCCTGCTGAGGGTACATTGTTGTTCTCAGTCAGCTGTAGCCTTCACACACACACACACACACATATATATATATATATATATATATATATGTGTGTGTATTATATTTTCCTCCCCGTTGAAGCGCGTTTCGCATTCACTGATGACGTATTTTATTTGGCGACACTCATAGCTGTATTACTTGTGACAACACTCCCTGATAGCGTTGGTATGACGTGGACGTTGATCCCTCCACCCTCCAGGATTCTTCTTTCCCTTTTCATATTTTGTTTCTGTTCCCTTTCTCTAGGCTCTGAGTCCACCCTACGCCTCGCTCTGTCTGTCTGGTGATAATTTATTCTCAAAAAAAAAATGGGTGTGTGCTGGACGGTGGGAGAATGGCTAGGATCAGACCCCCTATCCCCCCCAAACACACACACTTACACACAACTGAGGGTGTACACGTTTGAGTTCATGGGGACTGTAAAGAAGGTTAGCGAAAACACAAAGAGGACTTCAGCCGACGCGCTCAGGGCATCCTGGCTTATGTGGCGGACAGCGTCTACAATGGGATGGGCACATGGAAAAAAAATGACTCGTGCTTTCACGCTCCTCAGCGGTGTATTGGTCATAATGATGTGTGTATGCATTGCTGTTTCTTGTACCGTGTCGATCTTAGTCTTGTATTCGTAACGCGAGGGTTGCATTTCCTTTGACACATTATTGCTCGCCTTCACTAACCATCGCTTTGTATGCATTGTGATGAGGGTAAAGGATCTTGTCCTCCTGCATTTGAGCATGAAAGACATGCTTCGACCTCCCCCTTTCCTTCTCCCTTATACTGAGAATCGTGACGACGTCTTGTAATTCTCTCATCACTGTTTATTTTTTCTCTGCTCTTACCACCTTCTCATCACTGCGCGCACCGTCGCTTTGGGCATCAGTCCCTAATTTCATTTACCTCCTTGAACGCCTCTTTGCGCTCGTATCCCAATATATATATATATATATTTAGTTTTTTTTTTCCCGTTCCTGTTGATGTGGCGGGATTCCATCCTCCGAAGCTGCAAAATCACTCTGATGCGCTGGGACTATTTGGTGTAGCTTGGTGTCAAGGGTCGCTCTGACATCCGTGTTGCCACCGCTCGTTGACCAGGGGAAGAGTAGTCCAGGGTTAGGGATCGAACTGGTCTACGACCCCTCTCTTTCCCTCTCTCACGTTCTTTGATATATGCGCGTGTGAGTGTATGCTGATAAAAACTATATATATATATATATATATATATATATATGTGTGTGTATGCGCATAAAAGCATATTTAACCCTTCCTTTTTCTCTGCTTCTTTGTGGACGCTTTTTTTTTCTTTGACCGCCGTGCTCGCCATAAGCATTGTAAGCTTCGTCTGGAAAGCAGACATTTTTCTAAGGGACTTGATCAAAAACCGCACCCGTGATCATCTTCAGTTGACACCGGCGCACGTCCGTTGTTCATGTCCGTACGGTGGGCACGCGGTCGGCATTTTCCCTTCCCTCCCAGACGTATTTCTGGTAACCGAGGAGTCCTCTGTGCTGCGTCTCGACTCTGCGATTCTTTGTATAACACTCGCGTTGCTTCCACCCCACCCAAACTGGTTACGCACAGTTTCTTTCTCTTTAGAAAGACATAGTGAGGGAAAAAAGGTGAAGCGCACTTGGACACTCCCTTCTCGAGCTGGAGCCCTTCTCTTTTTGTGTGTCTTTGGGGACACTCGAGGAGCCATCTCGTTTTCGATATTTACTTGGCCGTTTGTGTGTGTGTGTCTTCTTTTAAATTTTCTTTCCAGGTATTTCCTGCCGTTATCAGTTGGACGGGCAGCAGGAGTCGCAGGTGTATCAAAAGCGTCCTTGTCTTTTTTCTCTCGCTGGTGTTTGCTACACACACACACACACACATCTTTCTCCCCTTCTGTTTGTCGGCTGCTTGCTTTCCACCGTCGCTATCGCCTTCTCTTCCTGCGCAAGTAACACACAAAAAATGTCCTTTACATTCGCCATTTGTAGACATTTTCTGTTGGCCGCTGATGTGCTGTCAATCGCCTTTTACGTCGCTTTGGCAGTTGTTTGCTCGATTTACCAGCGATGGCTTTCGGTGATATTCTCTGTTGCCTGTGCGTTTGTGTTTTTTCTTTTGCTATCCCTGAAATACTCAACCGTCTTCGCTGAGTTGGTCTTTGCACGCTTCCGTACAGCCAACACTACGTCTGTGGGTGACCTTGAGGACAACGCACCGCCGGAATCACTGCGCTCCAGGCGCCCTTCCCCGGCATGTAAGCATTTACGAGCAGATCTCTGCGCTCCTGAGGAGTACCTGATCCCAGTGAACACTGGGCAGTCAGAGGAAGAAGGGGCGTTGTCTAGCATTGTGGAGTCGTCCACGATCATTACCACCACGTTCGGCAGCGATTCCGTTTTGCCGAGCTTGCAAGTGGACAGTGTGCGCACTACTGCCAATCCCTTCCGCACATCATGGCAGTCTCCAAGCGGGATACGGGTAATGCATAATGGTCGCGTAAACAATGGCAGTGACCTGATCGGGGCATCGCTGCAGGAGAAGAGTGGACTTTCGCC
Source organism: Endotrypanum monterogeii (assembly GCA_000333855.2). Classification (NCBI taxonomy): domain Eukaryota; phylum Euglenozoa; class Kinetoplastea; order Trypanosomatida; family Trypanosomatidae; genus Endotrypanum; species Endotrypanum monterogeii. Next base: position 62,446 of record CM007317.1, on the reverse strand, counting down.
GCTGCTTTCCCTCGAACATATGAGCAGAAAAGACCCAGCGACACTTGTTTCCCAACTGTCTTGTGCGGAAATACATTCTCCCCCCGGGCACTCCACCGAACTCGAAAGCCATCAGAACAAAACACGCCTTTCTCGCGAGTTTGTGATTTGTGGGCCGAAGGATCACCTGCAGAACACACTTCTGCTGACGGCTCGGAATCCCAACTCTGTACGCGCTTCCAAAGGTGTTCAGTGCGCACATGGGGGCAATTCGGGTCTCCCTGCATCTCTGCGAGAGTCTTCCCTGTTCCTTCCTGCAGCGTCCAGGATGCCTTTTTTTCTCTACATGATTGTTCTATTGGTGATCTTGACACTGGGTAGCTCGCTTGTATTCAGATATGAGACCCACTGTCTCTTTCTGGTATGCCCGGTGCTCAGCGTGCCGTGGCTCTGGGCAAACCTCGTTTTGATCAGCAGGGTATTGTATATGACGCCGGAGATGAAGCATGGCTTTCACCATCGTCTCCTTCACGTCCTCACGCACTGGTTATCCGTATGGCTCATTTGCGTCGCTTCCCTTGGTGTGTTTGTCGCGGCGTTCACCGCCGATATTCTGCGTACAGCTGCGTATGGTGCTCGGGATGATGTGACACCCACGGTGATTAGGGTGGTGAGCTACCTCGCGCCGATTGTCATGATGATCACTGTCGGCGGTGTTTTCTTGAACTTCGCAGTGACTCGCGACATCAACGTGCATGACAGTCGAGGCGAAGCAGTGCCAGCTTGTGAAATGCCGGGGACGTCAGCGGGCACTGGGCGCTCAGCAGCGCAGCAGATGGTGACGTCCTTCACTCCCGCGCTTCTGTCGCCGCTCCCCGACGGTCAGCTGTCGACTTTCGGGCCCCCAAGCATATTTCTCCGGGCCTCTACCCCCGGAGACACGGGGGCTGTGCATGTGACAGCGTTTCACGGACGCTCTCTGTCCAGGACAGCGACTCCAAGCTCAATCCAAACAACATCTGATGACACCTGTTCGACGCTCTCGTCAATCGTGCGGTCGTCACTTGGTAGCAGCGCTTTCATTCCGTGCACCGGATCATCATCGTCTTCAAGGTTGTCGCTGAGCAAAGGCGTTCGGAGAAACTCAACCTTGATTCGTAGAGACTCTGTCGGCCACCGCAACAGTGCTCAAGCAGGGACCACCATGACAGCCGTCCCGCAACTGAAGACACTCACAATGCTTTACGTGGCTTTCCGGGACATCTACGACGACGACGCCGAGTATGCAACGCCGGGTGTGTTCAGGAAATCCGACCAGGAGGTGGGTGTAACGTCTATCCGCGACAAACAGCAGACCGTATCTGTGAACTTCGAGGCTTTGATGGAGTCGCTGGAAGATGCCAATGCTCAAGGTAATGCTGAGGTGAACGCGTACATACTTACCGCATATGAGGACGCAATCTGCCTGATTTGGGGACTCATTCCGTTCACGAGTGAGCCAGTGCTTCTTGCACTCGAGAAGGCACGCCAAATCATGGACTCGTTCAAAAGTCGCCCGAAACCACCAACGAACAGCAGGAGCGCACAACAGGAGCTGGTCGCAGCTGTTGTGTCTGCCCCACACTCACTTGTGGGCTACATCGGCACCGGCTTCTGTCGCGGACTTCATTTTTTCAATTCGAGCCAGCACGCACTCGGTGCACAGATGTTGCGCTGTGGCCTCGCCATGCACCGTCGCCTTCCCTCCCTGCAGGCATCAGTTAGCGGTCCAGGGGATTCGTTTCAGTGCATATTGCTTGATGGGCGGTCGTGGAACAGTACAGCGGGTCACCTCTTAGCACGTCCGTGCGGCATTTGTCAGGTGGGTGGACCAGAGGCGAACTTGAGAGGTCGACGCAGTGTGGCTCGCCATCTTTCGGTAAAGCCGGCAACTAGGCAATTCCAGATCTTCTACAACTTCCTTGGAGTGGTGGAGGCCAAGGAGGAAGAGTGGCACCTTGTGGTGCAGCGGCAAGAGCAACTCGGCTCCAAGTTTCGTTTTCTATCTGAGGCGGTGCAGCTGCTTCACCAGGGTGACACGAGAGGTGCACGCGACGTACTTTTGCGCGCAGTGGAGAGCACCATCAGCAGCACCGACGCGGACAATATAACTCTCGCTCATATGCTCCTCGAAGATTTGGATGACGCTCTGGGGGAGGATGAGCAGGCAGTGTAAATGACAGAAAATATTAAAAAAAACGCCTTGGATAAATAAACCGTTGCCTGAAAGTCGATACCCATGGTTCCCCGCTTCTCTCTGTTTCTCTCCTTTTAAAAAAAAAATCCGTTCACACTCGAGGTGTCGGTTCATGTGGAGCGCTTCCTCAATCTCAGCATGACTTCCTCCTTGGTTCGTTTATTTGTATGTTAGACGTTTTATTTTCGCCCCTTCTATCAGTTTCATTCATCACGCGCACCAGCATCGTTTTGATTTATCTCTGATTACCTGATCATTTCATTTTAGATATATACATATATCTAATCGCCAATTTTCCTTCTTTTTTTTTTTGTATCACCGGCTTTCCTTTACCGCGGGCGAATCGCCTCAGCATAACGCAGTCTATACTACATAGACCTTTATTGTGCGAATGCTTTCCCTTTCTTTCTCCCCTCTGGTCGCCTCCTTTTCGTTTTTTTTTATAAATCACTTCGCATTGTTGTTCGTGTGCGTTAATTTTGCCTTGTTTCTACTACTTTTTTTTCCTGCTTATCACTAGAACGTAACGAGTAATAAGGACAGCCTCGCCTGGCTGTGGAGCATCTCAAAAGGGGCTTGCTTTCTTCTTAACATGTTGTCTGTCACACAAAGTGTAAGGCGCAGGGCTCTGCAAACTGTACTCCTCTCGAAAGATGGGTATAAATGATGTCTGTGGTGGAACAGGTCTCTCAGTTCTCATAGCGCTACTCAGGCACCCTCCAGCAACAAAAGATAACATCCTGGAATCTTTTCGCACTCGCACTGCCTCACCACTGTGTTTCCACCCAGAGTCGCCTGCGAGGGATCCCCCAACCGGAGACACATGCAAAGAACCTGTCGCTTCACGATCGGCACATGAGAGACTTCAGGCAGAAAAAACCTCGAACACTGCGCAGCTCGTGGCCTTGGTCACCGGTGTCCCACACCTTGCCGACAGCTCCTGAAGTCGCGTTGCCTGACGCGACACGCTACAATTTTTTTTTTTTCTGTGGCTGGTGCATGCTCTGAAGCTTCTGCGCAGGCCCCTTCTCCAGAGCACACGAAGACTCACGACCTGCCCCACTCGCAAGTAAGTCAACGAGCTCTTCTGGTGCCGTGGATACACTGCCAGGCGCCACCGCCGACGGTGTGGGGAGGGCGTATAGCATGCCGGGGTCTCTTTCTGGCGGGGGGTCGCGCCGCGCGTGACCGAGGAGGCGGCGGGGCGGGGCTGGGGAAGCTCTGTCGGGCGCATGGATTGATTCGACGGCACAGGCCCCCCCCTCCCCCCGTTTCATCGCTGTGCGCTCTCGTGTACCGATGATGGCGTTTCGCCAGTTTGTGTTTCGGCAACGAAACGGGTGATTTTGAGTTGCTTTTAAAAAAATTTTGTTGTTGTGTTTTTTTGATCACCAGCGGTATTACCTCAGCACTGAAATAGAGAGAGGCGCGAATGAATTTCTTGTACGTGAAGAGAGGGGTAATTGTTTGATATATGTATATATACGTATGCATATATGTATACATATACACATATATATATATATATATTTGAGGCTCATACGTTCTCGGTGAGGGGTGTAAGCAGGATTCAAATATCATTTACTGCCTTGGTTATTTATTACTTGATTGGCTTTTTTTTTTGGGGGGGGTGTATGCATCTCTGAGGCCGAGGAACTGGTGTGAAGGCCTAGCAAGCAGGTTTTCTCTCATATTTGTCCCATCTTTTTTCCCCCCTCTGCGGCTGAATGAATGTTGTGGAAAAAACGAGATTTTTCTCAAAATGGGTCCTCAGCGGAGCCTCTTTTGCTCAATCGATCGCCTCGTATTTGCGCCTTCTCATTGATCCGCCAATTTACGCCATCAAACCGCCCATAATTTTTTATGATCTCTCTCTGTATATGTCAAATGGATTCCCTTCACCATCGTCACGTTCGTGTATGGACCCCCCCTCAGGAGTCCCGACTTCGACCTTCCCTTCCCCACTTGTCTACACGTTACCCTCTGCAGAAGAAACGACATCTCTTCTTTTGTCGGTGGTGGCGCTGTGACCGCTGAGCTCCTCTCTTCTTCTTTATTTCAGTTTTATTTTTTTGCGCCCCCAAGCACAGGAAGCTCTCTGCCCCCATACGAGCGTGTCGCCTCCATGCTGGGAGGTGTGTCTGTGTGTGTGGGTGGGGGGGGGAGTTAAATCTGAATTTTTGTTTGTTTTATCTCTGAGTCACTCGTTGCTCTCTTTACACCAGAGAAAAATCTCCCCCAAAACAACAATAAAGAAAAGGGAGAGAGCTTAATGCGACGTGTGTGTGTGTGTGTGTGTGCACCGGAAGACGACTCAATGCAAGGCAACATGTCACACACGGGAAATATTTTAAATGCGTCCCATTCATGAAGTCCGTGGCATTTCGCCTTGACTCTCTTTTTTTCTTTTCTTAAAAGAAGCTCTGTATGGATGTATATGTTCATGTATTTCCTTGGTGTACGTCTCTCTCTCTGTTTGTCGGTACGTGTACATTTTTTTTTCTCTTTTCGATGTTGGGGCTTCTGCGCTTTGTAGCAATATATTGTATTGGTCTTGCTGGGTGTATTGGGAAGCCTTTGTCTGCCACACAGCAATATGAGCTCGTCTTTTTCCCCTCGCTCATCTATTTACGAAAAGTTTCTCCGTTTTACTTTTTTTTTATTGTTTTCCAATTTTGGTGGTCCTGTACATTTTCCAATGCTGCGATAGCTCAAAGCTAAACAAGGAAAAATAAATGAATAAAAAAAAATACATACATACATATATATATATATATATATATAATACATACATATAATATATATATATATATATATATTTGTATGTATGTGTGCGTGTGTGCTGGAGGAAAAGTGCAATATCGATGTGCGAGGGACAAAACGGCTGCTCCTTGAGTTTGATCCCCTCTTCACGATGTGCCGAATGAGGGTCACCACCAGGGTCTGCTACAGTGCGGGTGTTCTAGGACGACTTGTAGTAGAGAGAAGACGCACAAAGAGTTTTATCACGTGCGCTGCATGCGTCATGTGTACATCCTCTCTCCTGCTCACCTCCCCACTCCTTTGTTCACAATAAACGCTGCTGTTGTTCCCACAGCCTCTCCCATCGCCCCGTATTACATGCCCTTTCTCCTCCTCGCCACTCTTCGCTCCTCGCTTTCTTAGTTCTATCTCGTCTTCACTTTTGACGGTCGTCGTGGTCCCCCTTAACAGACTTCTGCTCGAACCGACACTAACGCATTCTTCCACTGAGATTCCCCCTCCCCCCTTGTGATTCATTCCAGCGCGCACGCGTACATCTCGACAGGCAGGCATTCTTCCAGAGCACTTTTCTGCAGACCGCAGGGAAACTGTGCGCAGAAGAACCTGCTTCATTACCGTACAGCTCGCTCACTCTCGCTTCAGCGTTTCACTGAACTTTGTATCTGCTGTTCCTGATTCACAACTCCTCTCGATTCTTCGGTTGTCGTCATCGGCGAGACATTGTAAGGTCACCCGCTGCGCTTCCCTTCGCTCCCCTGACGCGATTCTCGTGCGTGCCCGTGTGCTACGCCTTTTATCTTTATTTATTTCTGTAGATATATATATGTATATATATATCTATTCTGTTTTTGGTTTTGTTTTCGTTTTCAGTTGTGTTTTACATCCTTCATCTCAGGATCCTTCAGCTTTTGTCGAGTCCTCCTCGGGTGTCCACGTCGCTTGACTCCGCTGCGCACCCTGCTTCTCGACTTTCACCTGGGGTAAGCCGGCCTCCATTCCGAGAAGCCGTTTGGGTCGACTCCACTTTTTCTTTGTTTTGCAAATCCTCTTTCGCTAATTGGCGGGGCTTGCCAGAGTTCTTTGTCGCTTCTTATAGTCAACGCACTGTGCGAAGGACTGGGCAGCAATTTTGATAGAATTAAAAGACGTGTCGCTTAAAAAAGTTGACGGCTGAGGATCGTGTGTCGCCATTGAGCGCCGCCTCGCTATCGCAGCCTATGGTGAGGTTAGAGGACAAAACAAGCAATACGTAGCAGCTGCGCAGTGATGAGTTTGCGCTCACGGAGCAGCAGAGAGGCGAACCGTCGCAGAGCCTCAGCATCAAGACTAGACCGAGAACCTAGGGATGTTCCTTATGCTCCGCTGCGCTCTTGCGTGTTCCAGCCGCGTCCCCCAGCCTCCAGCACACGCGCACCTTCGAGCTCCAAAGGCCGCAAGGGTACTCGGAAATGTGTGCTACAGTCGGCACCAGCTGTATCGAAAAAGACGGCGGCAAAGCGGGTGTCGCTGCGCACGCACCTGCCATACCTACGTCCCATTTCGGGCCCCCCTGCATCGATGGGTGGCGAGTCCGGGTTTTCCTGCATCCGGCTCAAAAGAAGATCACTTTCGGTGGTTTTTTCGTCGCGTGGGTTGGTGACGGAAAAAGCTTCCTCGTACTCGATGATACCCGAGGCACTCCAGCATGTGAAGCAGCTTTGCAATAGCGCTCCAGAATCGGACAGGGATTCATCGTCATCGCGGGGATCATGCTACGGTAGTCCAGCGCGTGACCGGCGGTCGGGTCGACCAACATCGTCATCATCGGCGGGGCTCTCTGAGCAAGCCGCTGCAGTCATCCAGCTTCTAGAGGCGGTCCAGAGCACTCTGTTTTCGTCTGTGCAGCGGGGAAGTTGTCTCAGTGCGATGAGTTTGATCATTCCGAAGCCTGAATCCACTGCGAGCAGCCGACCACTGAGCGCTCGGAGCCAATCTTGGAGTCTCTCGACTAGCACCGGCTGTACTCCCGCAGGCACGGGAGCCTTCCTGTCCACCAAGGAGCGCAAGAAGGCGTGGGCTCTGTTTCTGGGTAAAAATACGCAGGCGTTTCCTCTTATCATGAATGCCTGCCGCTCATCTTTGGCGGTTCGGGATCCGCATGTGGGATCTGTGCTGCTCACATTTCTCTACAACGTCTTGCGGCATATGTCAGGGGATAAGCAGTACAGGGCGGTGGTGATGTGTGAGAAGCTGGGTATTATCCGTGTGTGCACATCAGCGCTCCAGGAGGGGAGGCGCCGCCTGCGCCACTATGATACGAATGGTGTCACTTATGTTGCATCTTTGCGTGTGTGCGAGGCGGCCACGCTGGTCTTCACACTTTGGAGCACGTTCAACGTCAAACTGTGGACCACCTTTCGCCTCTCACAAAGTCTTGATAGCACATTTGTCTGCGCATCTGTAACGTTCCGTATGCTCGAGGCAGAGTTTGCTGCCTACTACGCGTCGTTTCAGTCGGACTCTCTAAAGCCCACCACTCCGGGGGGCCAGCAGGATGCCCTTGGTGGACACACGTGCAAGGAGACACTGGCAGCCCTGCGGCGCTTTCAGTCGCGCACACGATGGTCCTGCAGCGCTTTTTTTCACTTCTGCTTCACGCTTTTCATCTTTACTGGAAACTCGCCGTCTGCTATCGATCTGGGCGTGCGCGGGGCGGAGCTCTGTGCCACTGCCATCGCTATGTGCACATTTTTTCTCTCGCAGATTGCTCCGTTGTTGTTGGCGAGGGTAAAGCGCGATGCCTCCAGGAAAGGGGATTCGCCGCATGTCAGACACCTGGTACCGATAGGGGCCAAACACCGGGTGCCATCGTGGGTGATGCGTTTTATGAGGCGCGTTGAGCTCATGCTGCTCTGGTGTGTGGCATTGATGCAACGATTGGCCAGCTGCGAAAAGATTCGGTCGAAGGTGGCGGACGTTGCACTGCGCTTTCACGTTCCTCGTAGCATTGCCTTGTACCTGTCGCCACCGACACAGGATAGTTTGCAGGTGACGCCCAGACGGGAGTGCGTCCATGTTATTCTGCTTCTACTGAACGCCCTGCTGAGGGCCAATCGTGCCGCTTCGCTAGAGGAAATAAAAGACCTCGGCGGGTTGAAAGGCATCGTTGCGAGTGTCTTGGCGTTCCCTGAGAAGTCGTCCCACCATCTGCACCATTTTTACCTTCAGTTGTGCTCCATCTACGGTTACACAACGCTACCCTCCTGGTGCGGCCACCCCGCATGCTACGTGGACGAGCGCGTGCCGGCGTCCTTGCAGCGCTTACGCGACATCTCTAAGTTGTCAGCCGGAAAGCCGAAATGCGCGGAAGCAACAGGCAACAGCCTCGGCGCAGCCGATGCACGAGGGGATTTCTCTTCAGCGTGCGTATCGTCGATGCCGCCTTCGTCGTCCCAGTGTAATTGCGTCTCGAGTGACGATGCTTTGGAGCCGCTCAACGCTTCCCCGTTAGCAGCAGCGAATCCAGGACAAGGAGATTTTCACGATAAGCTTCTTCTTGTCGACATACGCCCTCATGTTTTCTCACCGGAGCTGGGCAGTGGCGATATTGAACCGGTGTCTGCACTGGCGGCGTTTGACAGCTCACAGCTTCCATGGTCCTTCGCAGACCCCGCCCCACCAAGAACGGCAAGCAACTGGAACGGTACCGCGCCTTTCGTATCAACAGCAGCGCATGACCCGCATCTTAGCGTACCGCTGCTCGATGTATCAGAGGAGGACCGAGTCCAGGTACTGCGTCACCACATTACGCGACTCACATCTTTGGACGAAATGGCATGCGACGGTGGTTCCACGCCGCATTCACATAAAGTGGTTTTCGAACGACTCAGCAGCTCATCACCGTCTACACCCGGCGCATCACTGGGCGTCGTTGAGGCCAGTAGAGACGGAATCGAGTTTTTTTCCAACTATGAGAGTGGTAACCTACAGCGCGCTGTTGAGGTGAGTGACAGCGAGTACGATCTTGTGCTCGCCTGGGACACCGCCACGAACTCCTACACGCAGTGGTTTAGCTTTGGCGTGCGTCGCTTTGTCCCCGGCAAAACATATCGCTTCAATATCGTGAACATGGAGAAACCTGACTCCACGTTTAACGAGGGCCAAAAGCCGCTGCTGCTGCATGTCCCGGACCGCACGACTACGCCCAGCGCAAGTGAGCCTCCACCCAAGTGGATTCGCGCCGGCGAGGGTATCTACTACTTTGAGAACGCCTTTGTGCGCCCTCCACGTGCGCATTACTTCGGGAAGAATACGGAAGCCGCCAACGGCCCCATTTCAACTCCAGTGTCTTTTTCTTCCCCATCGAGGTTGCTACCGACGAGCGTTGGCGCGTCTGCCTCGCAGCTTGGCGGCCGTGCGCCACCGCCGGTGGTGGCCAAAAAACGGGCTGCTGCAACTCTACCATCGTCGCTGCCAGCTACCGCGTCATTGCCCTCCCCTCCGACATCGACAGAGTCTACAGCAACGAAGCAGAGGCACTACTTCACGGTGACGCTCTCGATCACTATGCCAGCAACGATGGCTGGTACAGTCTACCTGGCAAACTGCTTTCCGTTTACGTACACTGAGATGCGCGAGCACCTGACGTGGCTGGGAAGAGAGGGTCACGCTGGCTTGAAACGCTCATTCTTGACGCAGTGCCTGTGCAAAACGCCAGGTGGCGTTCAGGTGCCGTTGCTGACGGTGACTGCATTGCGTCGTCGTGATACTGGGGAGCCATACACCACAGACGAAATACGGCGCCGCCCCATTGCACTGCTCGTAGCCCGGGTGCACCCTGGGGAAACAAATGCGAGCTGGGTGATGCAGGGTCTGCTAGACACTCTTCTTCATCCCCACGCGGATTCCGCAGAATATGTGTCGCACTTGCATGAAAACTTTGTATTCAAAATTGTTCCCATGCTGAACGCCGACGGCGTGATCGTAGGCAATCATAGATGCTCCGTCGCCGGCGTAGACCTCAACAGAGACTATGCGGATCCGAAGGCAGAGCCCAACCCCACATTGTATGCCTTGAAGCGTCTACTGCGATTCTGGACTGACGAGGAGAAGCGCCAAGTGGTCATGTTCGCCGACTTCCACGGTCATTCGCGAGCCAAAAACTTTCTCGTGTATGGGTGCACCACGGACACCATACGAGGTGTTTCGACGCACTCTCGCCACAAAGGTAGAGAAGGTAATTGTGATAACCGACGGAGGCGCGCTAGGGACGGGTCTATCACGTCCCTCGCGGGTCCGGAAAAAATGATTGCTGCGCTTCTGTCTCAGTTGTTCCCGTCTTTTTCCCTCGCGAAGAGTTCTTTTGCGGTCACAAAGGACAAAAAAGGCTCTGCCCGTGTTGTATTGTATGATGAGTTTGGTGTACGCATGAGCTATGGTTTTGAGGCAACGATGGTGGGCGGCCTCGTTTGTGTTCCTGAGCTCCTGCGAGCGACCTCTGACACCAAGAGCGAGTACGCAGCTGAGGCAATGTCAACTGAGTGCATGGAGGAAGTGCACTACAGCCCCACCGTGTATCGTGCGATGGGCGGTGCCTTTCTGCGTGCCCTCTCTCTCCTTTTCCAGCAGTGGGCAATGCTCACGTCTCCAGCCGCAAACAGTGACGACATCGACGGGAAGACCAGCCCAAGCGATGTACCCGAGTCCGCGGTGCTGCAACTGTCGTGGAACATGACCGCTGCTGCCGGGGGCGATCGTCACCCCCCCAAATGCCCCTCGTCCTTCTGGCAGACAGAGGGGAGTGCCAGCCTTCTTCGCGCCGGACCCTTCGCGGCCGCTACGCGAAGGGAACGTCGAGGAGGACCACCGGGTGCTGCGGGGGTGGGAGCAGTGCAGACCGAGGCGTGTGTCACGCTTCCAGGGGTCAGCCTAGCCGGGCAGGCAGAGGCTTTGGATTACTTGTTTATGGCAGATACCCGCGAGGACGCCTCGCCAATGGAGAGTGAGGCCTACAACAGCGACGGAGAGAGTAGCGCCAGCGGCACCGACGCGTACATCTCTGACGACAGCGCTGATGATGGCCTGGATGATGTGGAGTCGAGCGTGGCACCGAACACGAGGCAGAGATGCAGAAGAGTGGCACGGCGTCCAGGGACGGAAGGTCGCGGAGACGCCTCTGAGCTCAGTGACGGTAGCGCATCGTTTCCCGAGTCCATCAGCGACGGCCCTGAGTGGTTAGATTTCAACTCATCGGTCGACAGCGCCGCTGGTGATTTTGACGACAATGAAAGTAGGGGGAGCAGTGTGGAGGGCGAGATTCCGACCAATCTCTTCATGTAGAAAAGAAAATATGCGAGCATGTGTCTCGCAGTCTATTTACCACATTGTTTGCTTCCTGCGGCGGAGAGGGTGGAGGGTGGGAGGTCGGGAGCGGGTGCTTTCTCTTTTCTGTGCGAGATGTCAGCTTCTTGATCCTTGTTACCGCCAGCTTGCCCGCCTGTGCATATGAGTGGCCCTGATTTTCTGTTTAATTATATGTTATCACACGTGTTGTATCCGATACGATCGCTCGCGTTCCCAGTGCCGTCCTCCTCTGCAATGCCTAGCTTTTGTCATGGGCATGTGAATCCACTGTACCGCTGACAAGTGGTCTCATTTTTCCTCGTTCACTGGGGTAGCCGCATGAAAGTGTTGAGACTCCGCGCCCCCGCAGAAGTGCTTTCGTTTCAGGGTCAGCTGTTTGCTTGCTTCCCCATCTGCATTGCTCGATCATTTTTCGTTTTTTCCTTTCATTCTCTCACCTTTCTTCGCTGTGGGTTTTCATACATCCGTCTACCCCCACCTCCCTCCCTCTCTATTTTCGCTAGTGATTGTCATTCACTTCAACCCCGCGCCGGTGCGGGTGGGCTCAGGGCCCCAAATGATGGTCAACGCGGCACACAGACGAATGATGGGGGAAAACTTCAACTGTCCGGACTCGTATTGGCAAAAGAAAAAAAGAAATGGGTAAGCAATATGGGGTCCACTTTGGCGTGTTCATGTGACACTGGAAAAAAAAAAACATAAATGTCAGAGAGGAATGAGGGGGAAAAGCGCACCTTTTATCGAGCGCTGCTCTCTCCCTCTGCTTGACAGGATGGCAGGTTGTTGGAGGGGGGGAGAGGGTATAGTGAGGGTTAGGGAATGGAGAGGCGGATCGCACGCATTAATTGGTTCTTGTATCTTCTCTAGCTGCGCCGGTTTTCTTTCCGCCAGTCTTTTGTCGTAGCCATTGCCTTCACGGCCCCCTTTTTTTTTTACTCATTTAATCCCGCCTTTCTGCTCTTTTTTTTTTCACTTACACACACACACACACACACACACATACGTCGTCCCCTTTTCGCTGCAAGAAAAAAAAATTGTCGTCACGACCGAAGACGCAAACGTTACCCCTTTTTTAGTGTTTCTTTGCGCTTCAGTGCAGAGTCCTCATTTCCCAACGCGGTGTCGTTCAGAAATCAAAGTCTCCATACATCGCCTTTTTCATGAGTAGCCCCGCCTTGGATGCGCTACAGGTGGGCGGAGAAAGCTGTGATACTCCCCCTGCAGATGGCTCTTCATCCGGCCAGAAAGTCGCCACTGCTGTCGGCATTGCATGCGTGGGTGGCTACATTGGCTACAACCTTCTTTACACCTCACCCGAGGGTGTGCCGCAAGCGCTATGGAGCATCAAGGATGAGACGGATATGCTAGACGCAACTGCTCCTCGCCCACGTGTAGCGCTGGTGAACATGCCGGAAACCCTGCGTTCGTGTGCTATGACAGGTCTGCGGGCGTGGCTTGATGTCTCAGGTGAGGTGGAGCCCATGTTTCCCACTGTAACCTTTGTTGAGGAGGAAGAGGCGGCAGCGATTGCCGACCTTATCGCAGAGGTGCGAAGAGCCTCTGTGTTCGCCTGGAGGGAGGTGAAAGAATGCAGTGATGCTGATGCGCTCACGAGCGCGGTACCGTTATGCACCGTTGTTTACAGAACTCTCACTGAGGTGAATGGGCAAGTGCTTAACAACTGGGATGTGCAAGGGCTGAGGGTGGATCGATGGCATGGGAGGAGGTTTGTAGCTCGCCATTGTGTGGGGTTTTCAGTGGACGGCAAACACGCAACAGTGCTTGTACACGACGTCGAGGGAGTTATCGATGGGAAGCCTTCATCCGGCAACACCTGTGAGATTGTCAAGGACTGCAACACGTTGGCGGAACAGTACGGTGTACCGACCGCAGACACCTTCCGTCGATGGAGGCTGAGCGCTGCGGCGCCTACGTCCTCCAATACAGTTCAGCTGACCGCGCAGCCGCTTCCTAGTCTCGGAGTTTGCTCGCAAGACTGCAAGCATAGTCGTATTTGGCAAAGCCCACTGCACGTGTTTGCTGCTCTTGGCGCAGTACTCCGTTACAACCGCCTCGATGCCGCATTCTATCCTGATTGTATTACCACACCAGTGTCTCTGACGCACAGCGAGGCTCACGCAAGCACCTCTCTGTGGTACCGAATGATACAGTTCTCACGTCGATTCACGCCTCGGTTTATCCGTCGACATGCGGCGCGGCAGAGCGAGCGTAGGGAACGAGCTTTATCGCTTTCTTCCCCATTTGCTATCGTGATACGACTAGGCGATGCAAGTGCAGCAGTGACGACAGACATACTGCGTATCGGCGAGAAGTATTTGGCCGAGTGGGTGGATGATATGAAGAAGGTTCCTGCCTCGAAGACATCACCCCAGCCGGCGAATCGAGTCTCCGTGCAGGTAATATCGACGCAAGCGAAACCATTAAAGGTGCTGCAGATTGACCTGACGGACCTTGTTTGCAGTGTTCTTGCGGGTGAGTGGCTGCTTCTACGCTTTGTGAGCCTCTTCTCAGCCCTGGGACTCGTACCTGCAGTAGCTCAGCTTATCGCTGTTCCTGGGCCGCAAGCAAACACTTCAATCCTCTTCCCGACACCGAAAAATGCGCATCTCCATCATTTGTGGTTGCCAGGACCAATGCCCACGTCTTTATGGATAACAGTCGACAGGGAAGGCGAATCATCTTCCCAGTCGACAAGTCAACTAGTCTGCAGTAACCAGTTTGTTGGTGACCCAAAAACTACACCAGCACGAGATGTCTTCGTGGTGAGTGAGCATGACTTCTCCGACGTCTAGTCACACACGACTATGCTGCTTGAGTTACGGGACGTATTGGGTGACGTCACCACTTGTGTTTCTCTCGGGGGGGGGGGGGATTGACACTCGTCACGCCATGTGTGTGTGTGTGTATGTGTGTGTGTGTGTGTGTGTGTGTGGATTGTGACCCTCT
>CM007317.1:2431-41398 GCA_000333855.2 Endotrypanum monterogeii | reverse complement strand
ATGCGCATATATGAGGTTAGCCTAGGTGAACTTCCATTCGTTAAACGCGAGCAATATTTTATGAAGATCTTTTTATACTGTTTTAACTTCGACTGACTTTAAGGCATCACATGGCCGCTTTAAAGTCACCACTTGTGTTTCTCTCGGGGGGGGGGAGGGGTTGCGGTGCCGGCGTGACCTTCCGCGGCGAGGACGGCTGTAGCCCACATACATGGCCGGGTAGGTCGGCAGCACGAGTCGTGCGTATCCTACCCGACTTTCTCGCTGGATGCTGGCTTGGGGGGGGGGAGGAGGGAGGACGAGGGAGCACGGATCACGCCGAGGGAGTGAGGGCATGTCTACTTGTGCAATGGGAGCTGCTGTTGACGTGGGCCTGCGAGGTGTGTAGGGCACGCGCTGTTGACTGTGATGGGGCTGCTGGGTGAGTTGCTACAGCGACGCGCATTTGCTGCTGCCACAGCACCACGCAGTGACGGGCTCGCAGAAGGTTCAGAGTTTATCGGGACTGTTGCGGACAATTATTTTGTAGTTGTGTTTTACGGAGGAGAGGGGAGGGCATTGATATAGCGAATATACTTTAATTCGTGGTTATCTTTGTCCTCCCCGCATTTTTTCTTTTTAAACGGCTTTGCTCCTCTAATGCTACTGCGGTGAGATGGAGTAGCTCTTAAATCCCCCCATTCTCCTCAGCCTTTTGGGGCAAACTGTTTCGATTGGTGTGAGCCCCGCTCATGGCAGTTCCGTAAATCCCATTTCTCATCGACACCACGATGATTTGCTTCGAGGTTTGAAATTTCTTACTGCAAGTGCGTGTGTGTGGGGGGTGGGTGGGGGGAGGCGGGGGGAAGTAACATGAATATACACTACTGTTTGTGGTGACTAGAGAGAGACATGAAATCGAAGGAACGTGCAGAAAGCAATCCAGAGATGTGAGTTAGTACGTATATATCTGCTTCTGGACGGACTGCTGTGCTTCATCGAAGCTGGGGTACTCCTCAGCCCCTCCAATTCGGGGAGAGGCTGTGCGACGCTGAGTAGCAACGCCCAAAGATAATGTAGGGATACCAATTAGTCTCTAATGGGCCAAAATTTCCTCTTCTTCGACTTGTATAACCCACCGTTTTTTTTTTTTTGATCTCTTCCTCGGCGCTGATGCACCTTCTCAGCAGCAGTTCTATAACCTACCCCGTGTTTCGGCGCTCTCTGGTCTGTTGCCTACCCACTACAGGATGGGGATCAGTGGTCAACGATATTATACCTAAGCTCGCCCAGAGCTTCACCTTATTTCAGATTATTATTTCCCGGCATTGAAGCGGTGCTCGAGTGGGAATCGTCCCTGCACACCTGGTCAGGGTGCGTAGCGCATCTGTGAAAAAACACCAATAACCTGATATTCTCGGCTGTCCAGTTCAGTGGTGGTTTGCTTGTAACTGTGAGAAGTCGACTCGCATGCATCGAGGTTATTTCCCTCGATTCTTCACATACCCCCCTTAATATCTAGCTATATATATATATATATATATATATATATATATATATATATATATTACAATCAGGCGCCCATGATCACTCACACTGACCCAGCGCGTGATGTGTCACAGCCTCGTGTGTATTTGAAAGTGATCCGCAAGCGAGGCCGCGATGGCTTTGCGGAGGAAGCAATGTCATCCACCCATGTGCGGGTGGAGTGGGACAGTAAGGAAATGGGTACCCCGCCGCGAATTCTTCAGCCATCATTTTCTTCTCGCACAAAGCTGTTTTTTCGGCGTCTGCACCACATCAACTCAAATGCGCTGCCGAAGATGCCTCATGTCCCTGGTGTGCAGAATGCTAGGAGGCAATTGGTGCAGTCATCCCGCTCGCAGGTGGAGCGGCTCACTGTGGCAAAGCAGTGTGTGGTTATTGAGTGCCGAGATGCTGCTTCTCATCCATGTGATGAGCCGGACGCCGTAGATATCTTAGTTCTGGACTCAAAGGCGACGGAGAGGGCTGCTATGATCGAGGCATTTGGTGATTTCGCGATAACAGAGGAGGATCTGGTAGGATACCCTGCCGATAACTTGAAGCGTGGTCGAGACGACGAGGATGCAGATCCTCCCCGATTTGTTCTCGCGCCGCTCCGCCGCACATCCGAGGTCAGTGACCGCATAATTGAAGCTGCTGGCTCGCCTCCTGTCCCCCCCTCACGCTGGGGTGTGGTCGAGGCAGATGAGGATGGGGCCATGTGGCGGCTCCTACAGGAATACGATGAGGCGCTCTGTATAGAGGTTACAGGCGAGGCCACGGCCGATCTCTATTGCTACCCCGATCACCGTAAAGATGATGAATATGATAGTAACGCGGAAGACTTTTCCGGCAACGACTACCCAGACGATGCCGACGATGGCAGTGGTGAGTCGGCTCGAAGGATGGGAGAAGAGGCGTCTAACTCTTCGCTACGGTGCCATGAACGCCATGCAATGCCACAGAGCACCTATGGTATGTTTTGTGAAGATGGTTATACGGAAAGAAGTCTGAGCAGCGGGTGGGGAACTGACGATTGACACACCGGTGAGGGTACCTCTCTTTGTCTGTTTGCTTGCCTCGCGTTCTTTTTTTTTTCCCGCTCCGCACTTTTCCAGTGACCTCCCTCTTCTGCTCTTTTCGATTTAATATTTTTAAATTGTTTGTTGTCTGTTATCGCTGCTGTTCATATTGGCCTGTTCAGTACAGTCGATGAATGCCACTGATAATATATATATATATATACATAGATCTATTCAAATGTAGGTTACCTGGGTAGGTACAAAATGGATGGGTGGGCTGGGCTGAAGTGCGTCAACCGTTTGCGACGCTGACCGATAAATGTAGTATGTGGAGGCGGCGCACTGAGCGATCTCGAGAGTGGATAAGATGAAGGTTGCTACCATCGGCGATGGGTTCCCTCGGGTTCATATACATCGCTCCTTTTTCACTACTTGTTATTCGTCTGCTTCTGTGCGTACCGTGAGAAAGTCATGCATTCTCAACCTTCTTACCTGTCCTCACGGTGTGCTTGGAACGTATAGTGTTCATTCCACGGCACCTCGAAGGGTTTGTTGAGTTTGTGTCAAGAAAGAAAACTGTTCGCTATGCTTCATAAAATGGTTTGCCAATGTTCTCCTCTTCTGCCTCATCTTCGCATCTGTCGTGAACCTGTATTTTTTCTTCTTCTGTGTAGTCTCTGCCATCTCCAACCACCGCCGTGGCTGCGTTGTCGACTTTACGGCTGCTGTTCGACAAGAGCTTTTTTTTTTTTTTCCGGTTGAGTCTCATCTCCCGACAGCACTTGTCCGGGGGGAAATAGATGGGTAACAAGGGACGAGACCCCCCCCCCTTCTCGCTTGATCATTCGCTTTCTTCCCACAAACTGTTCATAGCTAGCTTAACAGAGGTGCTTGTGCCGTGGAATCTGCGGTGTTTTTTTTTCGTTTCTTGTGCCCCTTGGTACCCCCCCCCCTGAAGGATGAGTACAGTTGCGCAGTCACCTGCGGAGGCCCCTGCATCTATCTACAAGATACCCCAGCGGGGCCTCTTTGATGTGGTAGCGGCAGATGACGTCATCTCTTTATTGATTATTGTACGCGGTGATAACCCCTTCGATATAAGCCCTGGCATGGAGCTTATTCGATACAAGAGGTACATGAAGAAGCTCTCGGCAATGGCGTACGTTGATAATCTATATGTAAAGGGGGACTCGCTACCGCACATCGAGACCGCCCAAATCCCGCGGCTACGCGATGCGATGGGCAACGGTGCCGTTCACATCGCTGCTAGCCTGGGATTCTGTTGCATGCTTGAGGTGTTGGTCAGGGAGTGTGGCTGTGTCGTAGGGGATTACAACTCCAGTGGCCTCTCGCCGCTGCATCTGGCAGCATATCATGGCCATGCTGACTGTGTTGAACTTCTTTGTGACCTAGGTGCCGATCCTCTGAGTCCAACTGACTGCAGTCTACCCTCTACTGACCGCATCTATGGAAGTTTCTGTGGCCGCACTGCACTATGTCTCGCCCACTGCAAGCAGCACGCGACTGTTGTTGAACTTCTGCTTCCATTCTACCGTCAATTTGTCGACACAACGTTTCGTGACAAGACGGGGACGGAGCTGTGGAAGAAGGCTGCGAGTGAGCAGGACATGAAGTCACTGTCACTTCTTCTGGACGCTCTGGAGTGCCGTGGTACGGCGAGTGCGGATTTTCCAGTGTCATTTCATTTCAGCGCTGGAGATGCGCTGCAGGAGGCGCTTCCGGCCGTGCTGGATGCAATTATGCCGCCGAGTCATCAAATGACGCCTCATCAGCTGTTCTTTTTTGAGCGATTGATTCACTTGGGATACCTGACAGAGACCACAGTTTTAGGCTCCTCAGGGACAGTGCTGCAACGGATATTGGCCACATCTCAGGTGCAAGCGTGGCGGGTGCTAGTGAACCAGGGACTTGTGCAACCTCACAAATGCAGTCTGTCGGAGGTGCATAGCAATGTTCCTGGCGGTGAAAGCGAAACGAATCTCCGGGCCCTTATAGAGGAAGCCAAGGCGCACTCTCGTTATCAAGTTTCAAAACTAAAATATATGGAAACAGGAGGCGACGTCATGTGGCGCGGAAAGCTGTTGCGTCGACGGAAGGCCTGGAAGGCGTTGGAGAGTATTCTCCAGGAACGCTCACTAACACCTGTTCGCGGTTCGCAACTGTAAGAGGGTCTTTTTTTTCCTCCTGTCCTGCCTACCAATTTCTTCTTGTGTGCGTATGGGATTCAGACCAGGGGCGGCGCATCCACCCTGCACAGCGTGTGCTCTCGCTGACGTGCAGCTGATGGTGCCTCTTCTTTTTCTTCGAGTCGATGCATCATCTTCGAAGACCATCATGTACACTACATCGAGTCCGGCTCTATATACATATACATATATATATATATATATATATATATATAAACAAACAGCCTCGCTATTCCCCACTACTACTCCAATATAGAGATCTGATATGATTTCATTATGTGATGCACTCGAGCGTACTGAACTCTGCTTTGTCAGTACGCTTAGAGGCTTGCATACGCGCGACGTAGTCGTTATCCGTCCATAGCGGATGCCAAGTTGAGTACTGCGGGTGCCGGTGAGGAGGGGGAGGGGGGGGCAGCAGGCGCATGCTATACTGCTGCTCCCCCTTCACGGGTGCAAGTCTTTCTTTTTAAATGAGGATATGCTCATTATGGACAAGATCCCCTGGAAAGCTTGGGCTTAACTCACTTCTTTCTATAGTCCCGTGCACTACTCCTTACTCTGGAGAGGTCTGACCAGCTAGTAGGGCCATCGCTCTTGTCGACTGGGTTCCGTGCTCCTGTCGCCCACCCCTTGTGGTTGCTTGCCCTCGTTGTAGGTCCTCCTTTGTGATAGCGAATATTTGAATCTTTTTTTTTCCCTCTTTGATGTATCGTACACCTCTCTACCGTGCGAAGTACCACTCGTGGACTCGAAGTCATCTCATCAATTTGAGGTATCGACCTCACTGATCTACTTTCAGTATCAGGATCAGTCCCCTTTTCCCTTTTCCCTCCCCGCCCCCTCCCGCACACACACAAGTACACACACTCACACTTCTCCTAACACAGACACATACGGACACACATTGTGTGTTGTGCTTCTCTCTGGCGTTTTCATAATTTCTCCCGTGAGGATGGACGAAGGCTTCGATGCACATGTGACGACTGTAACACCTGAAGAGATTCCTGCGTACGAAGGGAACGAGGTGACACTGCTCAGCGATGGCGATGGACTTCGGTACGACAGCGTTACGGAGGTAACAAAACTACTCCGCTCTTCCTATCTGAGTGGTATGCTACGGCGATTGAGTGACTACGAGAAAAAGACTAGCCGAGGCAAGAACGCTATTCCATCAGATGATCCTGAGCACCAATACGTTTCCGACTGCAGCTCGTTGGTGCTGCGGATCGAAATCGAGAAAAGTCGAGTGCACGTCTTTTTACGTGCTCAGTACAGCGTGCGCTTCCCTGAGCTCGCACTTTTCTTCTCTGATAGCGTTTTATACGCCAAAGTGATCAAAATCATTCAAAATAATCTCGACCTAAGCTCTGTCGTGGCGCAGCTGGATGACCTCATCCCATCCCAGCTCCTGGTGGTGGTGGTGGCGTGCGCCTCCACTACGTCTGGTCGAGATCTTTCTCAGGAAGAGATGAACCGTGTACTGGAGGCGTGTGAGGAGCTTGAGAACCTCGAGATGGCAAAACAAACGTTTCTCGAATACATCCAGTGCTCAATGCCACTTATCTGCCCCAACCTGTGTGCTTTTCTCGGCACTGGTATCACGTCACAGCTCTTCGCCATTTCGGGCAGCGTCGCCAAGTTGTCCATCATGGACCCCAATGACCTAGCGAGACTTGGTAGTCGGCGCTCAAACGACAGTGGCATCGCGATCAAGACAACTGGTTTTCTTAGCAACTGCGATTTGGTAGCCAACCTTCCGCCCCAGCTGCGGCCAAAGGCGTTGCGTTTGGTTTCAGGCATCACACTAACGCTGGCACGCATTGACTCGAACCGACGCGCACCGACGAACCACGAAGGCGTCCGTGAGCGTCGGTTCGCGTGCAATCGCATGCGTGCTTGGCTAGATCCACCAGTGCTTCGTGGGGCTGGCCACAACATGTACGAGCGCCGCGGTCGGAAGCGTCGACGTGTAAACTGAGCTGGAGCCTGTGCTCACCATGATTCCCCTGAAGCGATTTTCCGATCTGCAGCCCATTGCTTTCTCTGGCCTCTTGGTTGACCCTGCGGTGAGTTGTTTCCCGTCTGTTTTTATTTATTATTATTGATTTATTCTCTGCGTGTGTGTGTGTGTGTGTGTGTGTTGCTCTTGTGTGTGAGAATTAAAAATCACAGAAGCGTTTGACTGCGTATTTCGTCTTCTGCTGATGTGGTTGAGCAGCGGTGGCTATGGTCTCCTCTTCCTTTGGGCTCTGGTTCTTGCCAAGAGTGGAGAGGACTCCGAGAAACAAGTGACCACGCAGGGAGGTATTGTCATTTCGCACTGTGAGTACACCCCCTCCTCCTGGGTAACAGATATTCAGACACCTTCTCGTTTCGTGCTCTGTTTGGCTGCCTTTTCTGCACTTCATCTACATCCTCAAAGACCTGTGCTCCCCTCCCCTCTCTCCCCGAGGTATGCACGAAGAGCTCTTCTATTCACCGCGAGACTGAAGAGGGCTGATTTATATCACACTGTTGGACTACTCGCACTACTATTATTGGCACTATTTTATTTCTGCAGACAGAAAATCTTAGAGCTCTAGGTACTGAGGTACGGCTATCGTCAAGATGACTGTGGACGATATTGGAGCAGAGCTATGGGCACTTGTGCACCATCTTTTTCAAAAATACAACCGTGACCCACATAAAGCGGTACAGGAACTGTCCATTCGCACCCACACAGAGTGGTACGATGATCCGCACAAGCCTCTCCCGAAAATTGCGATTGATGTCGTAGGAAGCCCTTGGTATCAAGATATGTGTAGCCGTTACGCATCTCTGCTGGAAGAGTTGCGCGCGAAGCACCAGCACGAAATCGATGATGTCCGCGAGATAGTCTCAGGTATGTATCCAGATGGCTGCAACGTCAGTGAATATGCGGAGGCACTGCGCACAAGCGTGACGATGCTACCATGCCTGGTCTCGTCGGATTACATAGATCACATTATCCAGAAAAGAGGTGCTGAGTTCCATGAGAAAGGGTCCCATGAAGTGAGCGCCAGCGACCTTTTGTCTGACGTCATCGAGGGTCTGATGATTGCGACACTCACTCCCCGGCGTTGGTGGTGCCGGTCACAGCAATCTGTGGTGACCGTCACGAGAACGGGCATTTGCATCAATCCACCTACGCTCTACCTCGAGTACGAAAGGCCGGCGGGTGTGCTACACGTTCGAAGCATTCGCCTTCCAGACTACCTTCGGCCTGGTATGCCAACAGCGCAGCTGGCGCGACGGCTCGCCACCACGCACGAGGCATTCCTCTCGGAGACACAATTTCAGTCCTTGTTGATAAGATGGCAACGGCTTTTAGAGCAAAGCGTTACAGCAGCGGCCCCTCCACCTAGCATGAGCACACCGATACCAGCATCGGCTGCAGCGTCATCGCCCACAGGGATAGACGAACCCTCGCCAACTGATCGTGTTAAGCGTGGTGCGCCACAAAAGGCGAACCTCAGTCTTCTTTATCAAGACCCCGAGGCTGCATTGGTCAACGTGGATCTCAACGGCGCAGACGACATAACGCTAAAAGAGTTCAAAGAAGTAATGAACGAGCGTTTTATTGCTAACGCCGTCAAGCCGGGCGATCCAGATTATGTCTACGACAAACGCCTTGAAGTGTCGAAACCCGTACAAAGCAGCGATTGGGACGACGACTCGGATTAGGAATTTTCCTGGTCTACTCGCCGGCCCTACCTGAACGTCTGGTATGTTCCTTGGGCTGTGGATTCAGGTGACCCAATAAGCTATCGTTGACGTTGAGTTGTTCGCAGCTTTTGTCTTGGTAAGCCGCAGTGTTTAGTGAACGCTCATGTACGCCCTCATCATACCCTCTCGTGTGGCTGGCCGTCATGCGCAATGGGGGAAACCACTCATGGTAACGAGGTCCATGCCGTAACGTCCTGGCACTGCAAAGCTTCTTCTCCCACGAAAAGCGCTGTGATCCTCTCTCTGAGCGCCCCACTTTTTTTTTTTTTCATGACGGAACATGCCCTGTGATACTTGCAAAATGCGAACCGCAACAGATCGACCGTGATTGATGTGAAATCTGTCCCCGCCTTTTAAAAATCTCTACATGTGTACGTGCGTGTGTGTTGGCTGAGGATACGCCGCTACTGTGTTGGGAGAACTCGATTGTATATCGCTTCTGTTATCCTGTACAATTCACAAGGCGCACGGAACGAGCAGCGTAAGTGATATGCGTGAGGTCTTGCTCCGCTGCAAAACTTTGCTTCACTAGAGTTTGTTCTGTCTCTACTTAATCTCAGGCACCTGCGCTGCTGTGTCGTCTATCTGGTAAGTCGCCATATGGAAGGGCCACCGCTTTTAGGATGCATCGACAGAGAAAAAAAATGTTCAGGAGGACATGGTGAAACAACTAGCCACGAAAGAAAGCCTCTTGTACATGCACTGATGTGCACAGGCTGTGCACACTGAAGAGGCTCACCTGTAGAGGTGCAGTCGTGCCACGTGAAGTTGCTGGGACACGCAAGTTCCTGCCATGCGGTAAAAACTCAGTGCACCACAGCGGCATTGATTAGCGTCTAAGGGTACAAAAACAATGCGGAAACGCCATGTGCTCGAGCCGCTCTCAAAAGAACGCGAGCGGTAGTGCATAAAATAGGCAGGTGTTGCAGTGAGCAGATGAGGCTTTTAAATGCGGGTCGACAGCATGGCGCTACGATGCGCACTCGCCTTTGCCTTTGCCAGATTTTTTTCTTTTTTTTTTGCTGAGCCGAGGAGTAATGACGCAGGAGGGACAGTGGTGGTGTGGTACCCTCCCGGTAGCTTATCTGCACATGCGCACGTTTGCCCGCAAATGTTTTGTGCACTGTACGCGGTGGCCGTGATAATCATAATAGTGTAGCAATTATACGAAGTGGCTTGTGTGTATGTGTGTGTGTGTGTGTGTGTGTGTGTGTGTGTGATCGCCTAGACTAGTGGTATTCGCATGTAGCTACTTCCCTCTCTCCAGACCCCTATCCCTCCCCTCCCCCCTCCTCTTTCCCCCCCTCTGCTTCATGACTCGCGGCTACACGCGCATAGAAACGAAACAAACTTCCAGGCAGGCAGAAAAATAAAGATGATAGAAAGGCTGAGGAGAAAGTGGAGAGGGAGACTTCTTCCCTTTCCCTTCCCTCCGCTCAACTCGTACATCCACGCTCAGATTTAACATGTTGCCTTAACACGGGCTCTACATCCTGCTAGCTGCTGGATGGAGCTGAGTAACCCGACCTCTGTCTCCACGGACTCCGTCTGAGATTGTCCTCTGCGGACTGACAAAGCATCTCTCATGTTCAAAAAAAAAATTCTGCTTCAACTGCCGCCTTCTTACACATACATATACATCAAAATGTACATATATTTACTTAAATATTTGCATAGTGATTCTAACTGTCGAGTGTCAAGCGGTGGCCCATAGGCTGTGCAATTTTCTTCTCCCGCAATAGAATTCCTCAACGTCCCCCCCCCTTTGATATCTGACTCCTCACCAGCTAAAACTGTGCCCTCGCTGAGATGTCGGAGGTCTCGTCCAAAACGGCCGTGAACACTCGTGCTCCTTTGGCTTCTCGTCTTCCCAAGATTCGTGAAGACGTGCCGACGAAGACGGCCGGACTTCACCGCACGATTGAGACGACATACGATGCAGCGTACCTCGCGCGTCCGTCAGCTCTGGCCGCCGATGCCTCGGGTTCACCGGACACCAGGGAAACCGTAAAGCCAGCGTCTCCTCAAGCGAGAGAACAAACCTACACCCTCTATCAGCATCCCACCTCTTCGTGGGAGTCTACGTCGCACGCAGCGGCACGCAACGTGCTGGCGGACCCACCGCTTGATTTCTACGCGTCGGTTCGAAAAATTGAGCAGAAAGACGATGACGAGCGCAGTGGTGTCGTTGGTAATGTTCAACGTTGGGTAGACATTCGCAACAAGCGTGGAGAGGATCCCAGGCTTTGCCCACGCACCCCGAAGTTCTCTTCTGTGGAGGCGCCAACGAGATCACGCGCCTCGGATCAGGAGCGATTGGGTTTGAGAAGTAACTACTTGGATACGGTGGAGTGCACGCATCTAAAGCCCAAGACAGAGGAACAAATGGGGTTCAGCGATCCTCCTCTGACACGACTCCCCGATGAAACACTTTCACAGGAGCTGAAGGTGCAGAGCAAAGTCGTCACGCACATGGGCACATCGAATGAGTTGTTTCGTGGCACCCCCAAGTATCTGGAAGACACCGCGATGGGCTACATGGGACACGTCCCAATGTCACAGCGCAACGTTGCCTTCATTAATCACAGCAGTGATGCACGTCGGCTCTTCGCTAAATCGAATTTGACTCTGGCAGAACACGGTGGAGGCACAGACATTTCAGTTATCGGCAGTAGCTTGACCTCTCGTCATCGTCGCGGGAAAAGCTCTAGGGCGCCTCGCTCGCTTCCACCGAAGACGACTGAGTCCATCGATCGAACGGTGGAGGGACGTATGCTTCGGCAACCACTCTATGGTACCCTGGAGCGTGAACGCCAGATGAACATCCGCGACGATGCTCAGAGCCACCATTATTTCTAACAGGCTCATTGACGTGACGAGCGACCATGTACACTAACTCTTCTTCTAGGCGTTACTAGTCATCACGGCAAAGGAATACGTACCCACACACACACACACAGAGAAGAAAAAAAAAGAGGGAAAGGCTGATGTCCGTTGTCTCGCATCAGGGCGACCGCCCAATCTTTTTTTTCTTTTTTACATTCTATTTTTCAAAAAAAAAATTACTCTCCCCGCTTTCTCTCGGCCTGCATGCTCATGAGTTTGTCACTCGTCACCCCATGTGTGTGTGTGTGTGTGGATTGTGACCCCTCTGCACTGACAGGAGAGGGGGGGGGGGGGGGGGGGGTTGCGGTGCCGGCGTGACCTTCCGCGGCGAGGACGGCTGTAGCCCACATACATGGCCGGGTAGGTCGGCAGCACGAGTCGTGCGTATCCTACCCGACTCTCTCGCTGGATGCTGGCTTGGGGGGGGGGGAGGGAGGACGAGGGAGCACGGATCACGCCGAGGGAGTGAGGGCATGTCTACTTGTGCAATGGGAGCTGCTGCTGCCGTGGGCCTGCGAGGTGTGTAGGGCACGCGCTGTTGACTGTGATGGAGCTGCTGGGTGAGTTGCTACAGCGACGCGCATTTGCTGCTGCCACAGCACCACGCAGTGACGGGCTCGCGTAGGGGGCATTGTCATGTTCAATTCATGTGTTATAGACTTTTTATTTCGAGGAATGTTAAGCCAGCAAAAAAAAAATGTTTCAAAGCAAAAAAATGACTTGTGAAATGTTTGAGAAGTGAAACGGGGATCTTGATTGTGGAAGGGGTCTTGTTGCGTACCCGCCCGTAGGGGTCAGGGGCAGCGGGGAATGTGTGGATGTTCCGCTCGTGAGAGCAGAGAAGTATCGAAATGATTTCGGTCCAAAGGCGTTGTGAAGGCGATTCCTCGCGGTGAAGAGTTTGACGTTTTTGCCCTCACGAGGGAAAAAAAAAGGCATCGGTGGCTGCGTAGCTTCGTAGAGCAAACATGAATGTGTACATGAACTTGTCCCCACTGAACATTTTCCTACCTCAATATATATTTTTTAAAATACATCTTTCGACCCCTTTTCGCCCCTTTTTGTTTCCGTCCGCTGTTGCACACTCCAGGACACACTGAGCGTCCCTTTGGCTCGTGTTTCTCCTCGCCGGAAACCACCACAGGCCATAATCCCCTTTCCCTCCCCTTCATCTCCAAGAGCACGTTTCTTGCGATCAAGAGAGAAGTGAGTGGATGGAAGGCCCAGGCCTCCTCACCCCCTCAAAAAAAAAAAAAAGGTTCCGTAGAGGTACCACCGCTAGAAGGCGGCTAAAGGTGTGCCTGAGGTATCCTTGCAGGTGATGATGAGTCCAGGTGTGGCCACCTCCACAAGGTATGCGGTGGCTACTGGCGGCGAACCAGTGACGCATGAGGCGCAGGTAGCGAATATATTCAAAGGCGTTGTGCTGTGACGCAGTTTTTTTATCAAGAGACCTCTAGCAGGGTGCTGCTGACATCGATAGCAGCACGGGACGTCTCTGACACGAGGGAGCCTTCACCCCTGGCGGCGCAGCCTCGAGGACACCTCACTGTCGGGAATCATAGCCCCATTGCAACAGGGTCGAGTTGCCGTCCCAGGAAGACCGGAAGCGACTCCACTGACCTGAAAGCCCTAAGAGCCATGTCTAGGACTTGGAAGGGAAAACATACCGGTAACACTACAGATTCTCCCTCGGAAGATGCACGAAGCCTGCAAAAGTGACGGCACGTTCTAGCCAACGACTGATGTGCAAGTCTCTTTATATATATGTATGTACATATAATTAGGATTCGATCACAGCAGCGATGTCAAATCGATTGCATCAGCGGGGCCTAGTGGCACTGTTGCTGTTGCATAATACGGCCTTTTTCTGCAGATTCTTGGCGCTAGGGAGGGGGAGGCGTAGCTTGGGCTTACAGACGCTAGCGAGTACACACCGCTGACATTCTCCGCGAATCTCTGAATAGCGTTATTGGACAAAAAGAACTGTGCATTTGGGTGGTTCAACATGGGCGATGGATTTCTTCCTCAGCACGTTACAGAATACCAATTTTCTGCCCTTTTCACAGACAGCACAATTTTTTTCAATGGGACGCGATGCAGTCGTGCTCACTAGTTACCTGACCGATCTCTTCATTGTGCAGAGATAATCGATGGAGAACCGTGGTCAGCTACGTCGAGTCGCTCTTGACATTTCATGTGCGTGCGCATCTCTCACACATGTGGCCAGGTGTGTCGTAGTATATTCAAATGCGTGCACGCGCAATGTTGCCAATACGTATATGCATGTTTGTATGCATATCCATAACCTCCTCCTCATATAATCCGACTGTTTTTCTTCTTTAGAGTGGTGAATCTTTTTGCGTCTCTGGGCACAGATACAAGTGACCTTTTTAACGCACATCCTTTATCCCAGCGCTGCTGCGGTAGTCCGATACGTGGACTGCGAGACGGCACCTTTCGGCTATGTGAGCTGTGTGGCACTGTGTTATGATCACAGTGGCGATCTTTTCTTGTTGCCTCCGCGCGCAGTCTTTTTGAAAATTATTTTTCCTATTCGCACTCATCACATTTGATCTCTTTTATTAATAAGCATTTCTGCATTCCATTTTTGTAAAGGGGGGTTTCGTCTCCGTAATCTAGGCTAAAGTGGAGGTGTGAGACTCCACAGTGATCCGTCGGCCACTTGGCCGTCGAAAAGCGAGAGTCTGCTGTAGGTCTCACTTTTTGTCCGCGCCTCCCTGAGTGGTACCTGTGTATATTCTTCGGTGCGTGCTTATCCGCACTCTTTTCTGTGGCTGGTGCATGCTCTGAAGCTTCTGCACAGGCCCCTTCTCCAGAGCACACGAAGACTCACGACCTGCCCCACTCGCAAGTAAGTCAATGAGCTCTTCTGGTGCCGTGGATACACTGCCAGGCGCCACCGCCGACGGTGTGGGGAGGGCGTATAGCATGCCGGGGTCTCTTTCTGGCGGGGGGTCGCGCCGCGCGTGACCGAGGAGGCGGCGGGGCGGGGCTGGGGAAGCTCTGTCGGGCGCATGGATTGATTCGACCCCCCCCCCCAAAGCGATGAGCGTGTGGGGGTGGGTGGAATGTGGTTGAGCACCTGGTTTCTGTCGTTAGGTCACTGAAGGCGTTTTTTCCAGCTTTCCTGTATGTTTTTCACCGCTGCCGATGAGTTGGTGACCTGTGCTGCATCACGAGATGTGTTCGGGAGAGAGCACTCACGGTGATGGTGCTACGCGGTCGATGTCTGGTCAACTCCCCGGAGTCGTTACTTGGGTGTGATACGAAAACCCTTATGAAAATAAGTTTCTTCTTGCTGGTTTTTGCAGCTGAAAAAGTTTGCTAACGTATCGGTGTGAGCAGGATGGTTGGCTGGAGGCCCCTTTTCCACGTTGTTCTCGTGGCAGAGACTCTGTGCTCACGGAATGGTGTCTGCGTCGATGGGAAGTCGAAGGCCTATTTTTTTTTGTTTTCAAGAAAACAAAACAAAAGTATCATTCTGTCACGGAGCTCGGTTTCTGCCTTTGCCGTGACGACTCTGCCGCTGCTTCATTTACAAGGGAGGAGGTCTTAGAGTTTATGCCTTGATCGGAAGGGTACGGGACTCGCGTTTTTGAGATGCCTTCTGCTTCCCAGGCAAGGACCGACAGTGGCTTTTGAGGAGCCCCTTCCCGATTTCGCGTATGCACCTGGTCTGGTATCTGGGCACTGTACTCAGAGCCGTATAATTTTTTCCCTTCTATTGACACATCACGCTTGTTTTCTTGTGTATTCGGCGTATCAACACAACGCAGCGTTTCCGCGGTACAGATGTTATCGGCGCTGGAAAGCAAAAGAAAAAGATGACCCTTTTCTCTCTGCACACATCACGTGACCGCCTCTCTTGACCTTCCACAAGGAAAACAAAAACACGAACCGCCCTCCCCAAAGCCCCTAATCAAAAAAAAAAAGAATTGATATTAACTCACTCGTGTAGAATACAACAGCAACCCAAAAATCGCTTTAATACTTTCTCTCTACTCGCTTAGTACCGTGTCTTTTTTTTTTTCTGCTCGTTCCCACATTTCGTCTTTCATTTCTGTACATCGAACCCAGCACTGTTAGTCGTTAAGTAATTCGCGGAGGGTTTGAATGTGTACTTCTCTTGTTTCTGTTTTCCTTTCCATCTGTCGTATTTAATACCGAGATTTCGCAAGTGCTTGTCCTCGCTCAGTCATCTTGCTGTGCAATCACACAAGCCGTGCTGTCACCACCAGGAGCGCTACTTAGAGTGGCGTCTTCCAATACTTCTCTCTTTTCCACAGAGACGTTTATTTCTGCGTTTTTTTTTTATGCAAGGATTTATGTGCCAGTGACTTGTGTCGAACATTCTTTGATCCGATGCTTCTTTTCGCCGTCAAACTGTTTGTAGCGGTATGGATCACACTTTCAAGCTCCCTTGGTGTGTGGCTTCCTGTCTTCCTCGTGCGCCGCGCTCGCGACGACCGCGGTATTACCTTGCCGCCAGTTCCAGAGCGGGGACGGCGCTTGGGCACCACACCGTCTTCTCACACAGCGAAGCTGTGGCTTTCTCTCGCAAACTTCGTTTCCTCTGGAATGCTACTGACCATGGCACTACTTCATTTTTTCCCGGAGTCGTTCGTGGTGGAGTCAGACAGCAAAGCCGATGCAGCCACGCTGTGTAGTTGGATGCTTGTCGGCCTACTAATTCCTGCTGTGATCGAGCGATCGGTGCCAGGAGGTGGGGCGCACAGCCATAGCGTCGCAAGCCGGAACGGCGAGGAACACGCTCACGCGGGAAACAGTAGTGGCTCTGCTCCTACCACTACACTTCTTCTTGTGTTGATGTGTTTTCATGGTATGACGGAGGGTTTTTTGCTCGGTTTCGAGAATAAGGTTACGGCGTTGTTCAGTGCAGCGATACCGCTTTCAGTGCACAAATTTTGCGACGGACTTGTGATTGGGGTAGCGATGGCGAAAGAGTTATCTACTGAAGCGGAGCAAGAATCATTGAGTGGTGAGGGCGATTGGGAGCTGTGTGCCCGCGCCAGCAGGTCATCTAATCGCTTCTGGGTTCAGCTGTTTCAGGGGCAGGTGGGTTGGTGGCTTCTGCTTACACCACTCACAATGATTTGCGTCGTATTTTCTACTGCTCTTTCGAGTAGTGCAAAATCGCCCGCGACAGGCACCGCTCTCGATGCAACACCATCCACTGCACCGTCATTGCCCCCCCTAGCCATCAGAACCTCCCCTGTCTCGGGCTTGGCGGCAATGCAGGCGATAGGCAGCGGCTCCTTCGTCTACATTGCTTTGACTATTTTGAAGACCGAGGAGCTGAAGGGAATAGCGGCCAATGCAGCGCTGCTCGCTGGTGTCGGTGTTGCTGGTATCCTGTTTCGCATGGCAAGTGAACACCAGTAGCAAATCTCTTAGATCGTCACCTCCCTGCCACCACTCTCAGGTGCTGTCGGATTTTTCTGCGAAGCACGAGTGAAATGAAGACATTTTTTTTCTGTGTCCCATTGTGCTATGTCAACTTGCAAATCTCTCGGAACAGGTATATGTGGGTGTCCCTGTCTGCCTTAAAGCGCTGCAGGGCTGTGGTGCTAAGCTTTCCTCACTCAGCCCGGTTTGCCGCGCCAGAGGATGCTGCGGGGAGAGATGGGAAGGGGGACTCTTCGTACAAAGATTCGCTTTTTGGGGAGCAAAAAAAAACTGCGAGACAATCTGTGGTTGGTGAGGAGGATCTGTCAGGATGCTCTACGTCTGCGTTAAGCTGCTCCACTGCTCTTCCTACGCTCTTTTTGTTTTCCAACCCTAATTTTCTCTCTCGTTTTGCCCCGTCCCCCAGCTTATGCTTGTTCTTGCTATGTGGTGGCCCTGGGGGGATCGGCCAGCACGCGAGGCGGAAAGCTCGTGTGCACTCTCTGCTACCACAATATTATTCGACGAAAAGAGGGGAGGCAAGCGAAGGGCCGTGTTAGGGGCTACAGAGACTCCTTCGTGAGGTCGCCGAATCGGAAGCTCACTGAGCTGCATGAATGATGCTGTCAAAGGGGTCGTGGTGACCTCTCTCTGAGATTGAAAGCTGCAAGCAACAACAACAACAACAACGCCAAACCGTCAGCGCCCTCAAGCATCTGCGAGGCACACATACTTCTCACCCAGTGGAAAAATTCCCCTAATCCTTTCCTCCTTTATTCTTCACGTACCAGGCGTGTAGTAGCGTGGCAGGCAAGCGGCTCATACAATGCGTATGTCTCGCTTATCGTTAACGGCGATTTCGCTTCAATCACCCGCAGCACTAGCTCGGAAGATTGCATACAAAATAGGTGCTACGAGGCGATGAGCTGAGCATGCCTTCGATGGGAGGTTGTACTCCTGCTTGTTATGTCGCATGCATCTGAAGAAAGAAAAAAAAATCTATTTCTCCTCAGTGCGTCGGCAGTAGTGGTACAGGCATCAGTCCGGTGCACAGACTCTGTTCAATGGATGCGATACCGCTGGTACAGAGGACAAAATGTCATTGTCTCCCGTCTTACTTTCAGCCAAGGCTGCCAACCGGGGGCCATCATCGAATTTTTTTTTTTTTGAGCTGCATGTGCCAGCTCGCCTTTCTAGCTCGTCAGCGCTGTGGTGAATTTGCCAGTAGATCGCTACTGACCAACATTGTGATAGTATCATGGCGGCAATTACGAATGAAGTACACTCTTTCTTTTTTGTTGTTGTTCTTGTTTGTTTGTCCATTCATGCGAGTGGTAGCTTTATGGTAAAGGCAGTCCGCAGCGCTTCGTTTTCACTAGCGCTCTGAGCTTTTTTTCTCCCGACTAGACTCGGGAATATCGACGCCACGGTTGTTACCGTGGACGCGCATCACGGAGCACCAGCTCTGCTCCTCGGGCGTCCCATTTCCCTTGAGCGATGGCGCTTGCATGTTATCAACTCGTGTTATGAGCTCCATGGGGATGCGTGTAATCCCGGGGCGTGTGTGTGTATGTACCGTAGTGCAATGCATTGAGACATGTGAACTGCTCTACGAGACATATGGGAAGGTTTTGGCTTTGTCTTGTTTTTTTTTTTACTACCACCATCCCCCACTCGCTGTCCACCGGAGGGAGGTCAGGGATACGGAAGCGTAATACATTCCGTGTGCGGACTCCTTGGGACACTCATTCTGGGAATCGATGAAGTAAGTAGCAGCACATCCTCTGTATGGCCCCAGTGGTCTGCGATTGATTTGCCACAATATGTTATGCAGAATATGAGGCTTGACTCCAAACAGTGACGGTATCCGGTATATGAGAGGCTGGATAATTTCTACATGACGAAAAAAAAAAGACTGCGAGCACTGCGACTGTCTTTCCCCTTTTGCCCACACTGTCATCAAAAGCGAATTGTCTTACAGATGTGCCACACATGTCGAGTACGTGTAGCTGTCATACCCGCTGCGCTGAGGCGTTCTGGCGTGCCGTGCCCCACCCACAGCAGTCTCACGCGCACTCACCTGAAGTATTACGCGACACACGAAGCGGTTTAGCTGATTATCTGGGCGAAGACGGATAACTATTATACCGCTTTATCCGAGTATCATGTGTCGCAAGACCCTGCGAGAGGCTTTTCCTTTTGCAGCGCATGTCAGGGGCGACTGCTCTCTTGCGAACCTGCTCACTGCAGTCTCCACCTTAGCTGTTAAGCATGTTGTGAATTGCTTGGGCACACTAGAGGGGGTCACTTTTTGTCGGTGAGCTTCGCTCTGCACGGAGGCAAGAAGGGTTGATACCGCGCTTGCGCCGCTGCGTGTGACCCCCTCGTATGTCTTTTGTCTACGCATTGGTCTGTGTGTTGCCTTACCTCGGGTTTTTTTTTTTTCACGGTGACCAGGGCCACTACTCCGGCCGGTCACCTATGACGTAGCTTATCTACCCTGGCGATATACGCCGTCTTTCATGCTTTCGTTGAGCGGAAAGCGACGACTCTTGTGCATACTACGTCGCTACCCCACGCTCCACAGCAGGTGACTCAGCTGTTTAGAGTCACGCGAGCTCATGTGCTCGTTTTAGTTTAGCCACTATACCCACGGGCAGTGCTACAACACATGACGTCTGTCGCGCTGCAGCGCCGCTGCTCGGACCCTCTGGTGTGGCCAGAAGTCAAAACATGAGCATACCACTTTATGCTAGAGGAACAGATGCTATTGTAGAGACAAGCTAAACGATTCCCTCAGATCTCCTGATAGTAGTAGATGTGGCGTCCACGAGTGGTGACTTGTGCAAATCGTGGTGATCAGCACTCTATCACACCCTTTCGTCGCCACCCCTTCGGGTGGGAGGGGGGAGGTTAAAAGGGTGTGGATGCCTACCGCCGAACACTATGTTCTCTCGATCTCTGCTGTTTCTCATGTAAACGTGGGGTAGCGCAGTTCTGCGGGCGTGTTGCAATTTTTTTTCTTACTAGTGGCCGCCTGCTGGTCTACTGTTGCGATTTGGACTTTCTCTGCGTGCATATGGGAACGGGGCTCTCTCTATATTCGGGTGAGGGTCGTTCTGAGGTCGACTGATGGCTGTTCTCCGGGGGGTCTATAATCAGAAGTAATAACAAATTTGCTTAACAAATCACCTCAAGTTTCCTCGACGTTACAGATGCAATAATTTTTTTTTTCTACGGTGGTACTTCACCGCCCTCATAGGAGACGGCTGCGACTTCTTCATGATACCGACGTTGTCCTTCTGCTTACGTCTAACTGCTTCTATAACACCCCCTCTTTGCACTCTCTGATTTTGCGGCTGCGTCCTGTGACGCTGCGCCATCGCACGTGATCATCATTAGCTGCAGACTATCCTGTTGGAGGGACGAATTTTTTCAAGTTGACGTGTTCGACTCATTTGAGAAGGAAACATGCGGAGCTCAGGCATCAGCCTCGGCGGCTTCACCATGAAGTACATGAGGGGCACGGGTCTCTGGGACGAGGACCATGTGAACGACTTTAATGCTAATAAGTACTTGTCGGCACGCTCAACGATGCGCTGGTATTACGGGATGGAACGGCTACAAACTCGCAACACGATGAATGCCCGCCGAGCGACACAGAGCCATAACAACAACATGGGGCTCCATCATAGCGGTCGTGGTGCGTTCGAGCGCGAGCTTGAGCGCCGCGGAGTTCCCGTAGAAAAGTACCCGCTGACGACAACCACAGGCGCGTCTCGGGTAGCCGAGATGGTGCTACTCCGGCGCCAAGAGCTTGAGGCACAAGGGAAAGAAGCCATGGAATCTCAGCGACAGGTGCGGCGTCGTGACGCTCCATCGAAGTGGTATGATGAGACCGATGGACCCTTGAACCCACGGTTCCTTCGAAGCATGCAGAGCAACTATGCCAAGATCATCACAGAGCTGCCACCTACTCCAATCACTGGTGCGTACAGAGGTTCGTGAGGTCTGACTTGTGTAGTGTCAGGGTGTGTGCGATGATTGGCACGCAATGGGGCTGGGCTGATGCACGTGTGTGTATTTATATTTAAAGCGATTTCCCGAAGTTGTCCACCATGTCCCACCGTCATTCCTCATTGTAGGAATGGGAGGCACTTCAGTCGAGGTCAGCGCGGTAAAATTGCCCAGAGTTGCTTGAGTATGCTCTTGTTTTTTTTTTTTTGTGTGTGTGTGTATGCGTGTATCTGCGTTCCTGCGTTGCGAGCTTACCTTATCCGAGGCTCACGATCATACTTGGAGCACACACCTGGATTCCCGATCGCGGAATCGGGGTTACTTACGCGTATCTCCACACACACACACACAAACATACACACAGAGGGGGGAGAGGTTTGTGCTTATCGGGCATGTTTGGCCGATAAATTTCTACTAGAGAAAAAAATCTGTTGTTTACTTCACTGCAATGCTCGGTGCTCTGGTAGTCTGTCAAGAAGTACCAGTAGCAACATATATTATATAAATGTATATCAAATTTCACTTTTTCCTTGTCCTTTCCTTTGTTTTATCTGTCTTCATCCCTCGGATGATTGCTTGGCGGTGAGGGAGGCAATACCATAGTCTCCAACTACAACTCCGTAGGCATGCCTCAGTGTGTGTTGTGAGCTCTAGAAGTTCCCCTGTTGAACCCCTCCCCCCCCCCCCATCCACGGAAAGCAGTAACTGATTCGTGAGTTGTCTGCAGAACCTGCTATTTTCCACCTTTCTTTTGTTCATTTTGCTTTCATTCACTCCCTCAATCCCTCCGACTTTTAGTGCGTCGGAAGGGCCGTAGAATCATGTCTGTTGGTCTTCCTTACGATGTACTGTTCTGCACCAGCGAGGACCCGCAACATCCGATCTCAGAGCTGGGTGGATGCAACGGTATTATAAAACCCGGGTCATCAACACCAGCTGGTTGGCAGAGCGCGTGCCACGGCAAGACACCGCAAACATTAGTGATTCGTTTCCAGGGAAACGTGTGGCTGCAGCAACTTCGCATTCTCTCCCATGAGTCAAAGATCGCCACCAAGGTGGAGGTTCGCGTTGCAAAGCTTTCACAAGAGGATGACTGGGACAATCCTCCATCATTTCGCAGCGTTCGCTTTGTGAAGCTTGGCTCTGTAGACTTCAACAGCAACGAACAATCTCATTTCAAATCAAAGGAGCGCAAGACTGTTCACCTCAAAACTGAGGCTTACTTTCTGAAGCTACTGTTTGACCGGCCCTTCATCAACGCCTACAACACCGGGCATCAGGTAGGGATATACTCTCTAGAGTGTAGCGGGTACTTAATAGAGCCAATTTTATTTCATGCTGATCTACCTTCCTCGGGCGCCACAGCGCAACAGGCAAGCAATGCGACTCCATCACCGGTAAAGCAACCGTCACCAAGGCAGCCGGCATCCAACTCACCTGAAGATTTAGTTGCATTCGATGGTCAGCACGCAAACAGGGCGTGGAAAGGGGAGCCAGAGAATGGACAGCCTGTATCTGCGTTTGCTTCGTCGCCCCCGGCTCCGGGTTACGGGTCTCAAAGACGCCCAACGTCCTCTCGCACGTCGCAGAGCATGGTCTTCCGTTCCGTTCGCATTCTCGAGTTTGAAGACTTTTTTCTGCGCCGTTCCGAGGAGCTGGTGTCGCTCAAGATGGAAGCAACCGCTGTCGAGGACTACCACGTCGCTGTGGCGTGCCGTGACAAGTTGGCCTTACTGAACCGTGTAGCGAAAGAGATTTATGAGCTAGAGGAGGACAAAGTCCAGGCGATCATCAACGAGGAGTTCGAAGTTGCGCAGCAGATAAAACATCGCATGAATACATTGATGGAACAACTTTTTGTAGAGTCATCTCTTCCGGCACTGGGAGGGACCACACCCTTCGAGCACGATGATGATCGCGCGCCCGATGTTGCCAGCCGGCCCGGATACGATGTCAAACACTCTCCGTCCTCTGGCCACGTGGCACGTATACCCTACACTATGGAGGTAGCGGAGACGGAGAAGCCAAGGAGCAGTCTGGCGATAGAAGCCAACGAAGAGGCTGAGAAGATAATTGACATAGCCACACTCGAGACGCAGGAACAAGCTATTGCGCGAGTCATTTTATCATGTGCTAATTCTGAAGAAGTCACCTCCCTAGTACTTCCAAATCCTGGCTTT
Source organism: Endotrypanum monterogeii (assembly GCA_000333855.2). Lineage (NCBI taxonomy): Eukaryota > Euglenozoa > Kinetoplastea > Trypanosomatida > Trypanosomatidae > Endotrypanum > Endotrypanum monterogeii. The sequence goes on along the minus strand of CM007317.1, from coordinate 18,406 downwards.
GATATCCAGCCGCAGATTGCTGCTCTAGGGGTCTTCACCGTCGCGTGTCTGCTTTCGCGGCATTTCAAACTACGCGAGGCTGCCTTGACAGTGCTCACAGAAAACATTGACATGTTTTCGTCGCCGCTACACACGATGCAGGGTGCATTACTGCGCTTTCTAGATATGAGCGGTTACGGTATTCAGGATCCGATACCGAATGTGGTCTTCGCAGCATGCAGGTTCGTCTGCATGTGCCTCACTAGCTCCTCCCGGCGCATTGCTGAACTTGTTTCACCGCTTATCGCGCTGCTGCCCCGTCTCATTACTCGATGCAGCGACAACCTTCAGCGTATCCGTGATGAAGCGCATAATACGGTACTGCTGTATGTGAAGACCTCCTCCGTTCCGTCGACCTCCATTCTCTCGGTCGCTCTGATGGAGCCGACGGACAAGGAGCGACGCAATCTGCCACTCAGCAACGCAAAAGCCCAGCTCGCGCGGCTGAATCTCCTCCAATTGCTCGTTGAACACGGGCGATTGCATCTGGACAGCGCAGGTGTCAATTCGAAGCATGTTTTGCACAAACTCCTCCTCCCCACCGTAAACCACCCAAACTCCGAGGTGCGCGATCTGGCCGTATCCATACTCGTGAAACTTGTCGCCGGGCGTCACCTCGCTGTACGAGACAAGGATCTCGAAAAAATCCACCACGCAGGTATACGAGACAGTATCGCCCGTAAGCGCTGACAATCGCTAAACAAAAGCGAGGCATAAACATTTTTAGAGTCTGCTCTATTACTCCGTTCTCTTCCCCCTCCCCTTTTTTTTTTTTTATTTTGTAGATGTTTCTGTTCAACGACTAGCGACTGGAGAGGTATACATCTGCATCATCATCAGAAATGAACCCTTGCATGCCACTTAGTGTTATCGTTAGCTTTCATTTCTCCCACTGGGCTGTGCCGTTGTTACTCAAAGATCGACCAGGAAACCTGCCATATCGCTGCACGCCTCGCTGTGACATGTTGTTGTGCGATCTGCGCTCAAAATGAGGCAACATTTTCCTGCTCCCTTGGCCCTCCGACGGGGTCGCTTTTTTGCGTCTTCAACGTGGGCGGGTGCTCGCACCTTTTTTTTTCCACCTGTTTCTTTGGTGTTGCAGTGCTTGGGTGTGATGCACATGCTCTGCGCGCTGCGCTTGCATCACTTAGGTTGCGCTCTCGTTTCACTGTCAGTCTTGTGTGTGCTCTCTGCATTTTCACATAGTCGTATACGCTTACGCAGGTTTCTATCTACACCATTTCACCTTTCCCCTCTGTGCATTCGATTACGTTCATCTCAGTGTCAATCCGCGTTTGCCGTTTCTACTATCATACATTTATATATATATATATATATATATATATATATATAATCTATTCGAGGCGTGAGTGCCGAGTAACACTTTTCAACACAAAGCCGTCTGTGTGCATTCATTTTTATTATTATATATTTTTTGTGTGCTTGTGGTTATCAGCCGTATGTCTCGTCACGCTTCAAAGCATGAGGGTCTTGGCGAGGACATTGAGGAGGCTGAGGAGGCCTTCATCGATCTCGAGGATCCTGAGGTCGATATTCTCGACGAATGTGCCCTAAACGAAGACGATGGCGACGAGTCATCTGATGCAAATGACAACGACCCTCGAATGGACGACGAGCGCGCAGTTAACGAAGAAGAAATCGATGGCGATCGTGAGGGCGAGGCTCCGCACTCGGATGCGGAGATGGAAGACCTCAACGCGGCCCCTGATCACGAGCCGGCGCGCGACGACGCCTTCGCGACGTTTGCAGCACCCGAGCGCAAGCCTCTCCATGCGATAGCGGCGCACCCGCAAAACACGAGCATCTTTGCTGTGAGTGGAGAAGGTGAGGAGGTGTACATCTTGGAGGTGAGTGACGCTGCTGGGGAGCCCGTCCTGAAGGCCACCCTACAGGGCCATACCGATACTGTTAGCCTTCTGGCCTTTTCTCCGAACGGAGACTGGCTAGCCAGTGGCAGTCTCGATTTTACCGTTATGATATGGTCGACCGAGACATGGGAGCGCCAGCATACCCTGACCGATCTGTACGGTGAGATTATGACGCTTTTGTGGCACCCGTCAAGTCTCATACTCGTCGCCGGTGCCGACGAGGCGCAGGCGGCGATGTGGAACGCCATCAAAGGCACACTCGTCATGTATTTCGTGGGCCATCGCGGCGCGGTGACATGCACCGCCTGGGCGCCGGATGTCAAGAAGCTGGTTACCGGTAGCAGTGACGGTTCCGTTGGTGTATTCACCCCCAAAACCGGCGAACAAGAGGTCAACATTTCGAAGGATCTGAGTCCCGACAATGCCGGTGTCACAGCGCTGCAGTTCGTGAATGACGATCAATGCGTTGTCGGCTGTGAAGATGGTACCTTGCATGTGGTCTCCTTGCGCAGCGGCAAAGCTGTATCGCACTTGGAGGATCTGCATGAACAAGCCATCGAGTCGCTGACAATGAGCAAAAATTCTTTGCTTCTCTTGACGGCCAGTTGCGATTGTCGCGTCGTCGTTTGGAACATCACAGATTTCTCCCCTCGCACTATATTTAATGTAGGCGAAAGTGTTATACCAGCCCTTTGGTGTCACTCGAATCTTATCGCCGCTGGGTGCAGCGACGGTGTGGTTCGCGTATGGGACGGTCGTTCCCCGGCTCAGGAGCCAATAGTAGAGCTCATGGGCCACCGTCGCATGATTCTCAGTCTTGCTACTACACCCAATACACTTGCTAGCACAAGCGATGACGGCACCGTAAAATTTTATCACTTCACGGAAACCTTCCATAACATGCCCTGAGGGGGGGGGGGGGATCGTCCCCAGCTCTTTGTGTTTACACCCCTTTCATCTCTGCCCCTCACAACTTTTGATCCCTCGCATGACGATTAAATTAACCGACTCAGCTTTGGTGTCTCGGAGAGTAGCGTGGGTAAGAAAAAAAAAAGTGCAGTAATATTCTTTCGAGAAAAGGGCAGATGTATATCTGTTTTTCCTCCCACCCCGTCGAAGCGTGACGACGCCTCGATGGTGCACGGGGCACCGAACCTTGAACATGAGGGCGTGCCAGCGTAGGACTCTTATTATTATTATTGCACGACTTCTCAGTTTTTCTCTCAAGAAGCCATCTGGCAAAGGGCTGCAAGTTATGCTGAGCCACCTCCAGCAGACCCTCAGCCCTTGCGAGGGGGAAGGGGGGCTGCATTTCGGTTGCCCACGTGCTGTGACATCTTCTATCCAGCTCTCACGTATTGCTTCTCCTTTCTCTTACCTATCATGCTTGTATTTTGTTTTTACGTGCCTGCTTCCTTTTGAAAGTAGAGCAGTTCGCTGCTGCCGATCAACACACCAATCAGTTCATCACTGCTTTCTCTACGTCCAGGTCGATATGGATGACGACGGAGTGGCTGAAGCAGCTCAGGCAGAGGGAAATGAGTCAAACGCAGCTCTTTTGCAGCTACAGGAGGCGTTTGTTAGCGCCCTTACTGCGTCTGGTACTCTTGGCAAGATAAGAGCTCAACTGCGTGCCACAGCTCTCGCGCTACTCCGCGGAGACGATGATCTGCAAAACGCGGCAGTTGGCTCATTTATGCGACCGCTGACACTCACGACCCCTGCGAAACTGAGCCTCTTGCTGCTCTACGACTTTCTCGAGCACCATCACCTCCAGCAGACCGCGGGTGTGTTCACCGTGGAGAGCAGTGTACACCTCCTTTTCGATGAGCGCGTTTCCCTTCTTGCTGACCTGGTTCGGTTGCCGGGTGAGGGTTCGCTCCTAGAGCGACTACTTCAGTTGCACGGGCTGGGGAGTCAACTATCGGACGCCAAACCTTTGAGTGTCACTACACCGGCGGCCGCGTCGACTGTACCTACTGGGATCACGACCGCTGAGTCGCCAACTCCTTCACCCACTCCCGTGTCACCTTCAGGAGCCCTGGCAAAGGCCACTCCGGTGGCACAACCGGAGGACGCGGATGTTCAGTATGAGCTTGGCAAATATGAAGACTCCATTCCTTTCTCTGACACGGATGTAGCCCTCGACGCAATAATGCACTGCGACGAGGTCGAATGCCTTAACAAATAGCATGCCCTCAGCGTCTCACTGCCTTGCCTCAACTCTTTTTTTTTTAAATGCATGTATCTCTGTGCACTCCGCTGTCTCGGGGGAAATGACATTGTATGTCAAGCATGAGGGGTTCTGAGGCCTCCTTTATTATGCGTATTGTTATTGTTATCCTAGCGGTACCGGTGCCCCCACAACCTCCCCCCTGCTCGCAAACGTTTCATGCCTAAGACATAACATGTGAACGTTGTAGCTATTCCCAGCACGACGATGCAGTGGATTCTCACAACACAACAAAGGTGATGTGAATTGGTATGTGCACAATTTTCGAGTTTTTCCCTGCGCTGCGGTAAAGTCGGGCTGACTTGACAACGGCATTTACTGAAGAGAGAGTTACGTTTTTTTTTTCTTTGATAGAGGTAGATGCATCTGTCTGCACGTATACAATAAAGCTACGAGAAAAGAGTGTGCTACTGAAATCGATGACCTCTAGCCGCAGACTCACAAAAACATTTTATTTGTGCACAAACATATGCACCAGTGAATGGTCTGTTGACGCCCTTGGTGCTCTTCCAGGTGTCTCCTTTGTGCTGTTTTGGCACATGGACCACACTGCCTCTTTCCCTGTACTCGCATCCGGTAACCTACTCTTTAATTTCTATCTTTCCCCCTCCCCCCTTTTTTTTTTACTGCCGGACATAGGCTTGTGGACGGGTGCGAGTTCTCGCCACTGTTCCCATCCTCTTCACTATCACGAGAACCATGCGATGTAGTTTCACACTTCGAGTCGCGCGCGTGAGCCCGGCCGCGTATCAATGTTTCCTTCACGCTCTTAGTCAGTGCGGCGTCAACTACGCTCCGTTTCTGCCAGAAAATCCCACCGGTAGTCTTTCAGATACGGCTGCAGCGCCGTTTTTGCCATTGTTCACGCCGCGATTTGATGCGCATCAGCACCAGCTAACGACTTTGGGAGATGCCCTTGTTGACGATTACTTATCTGGTGCTGTGCTGAAGTACTGCTGCCGACGCGGCATCACTGCCACTTCCAATGCGGCGAGCGAGCTCAATGCCGTTCTTCACAATCACTTCACTTCGCGACTCTTCTCAAAGGATCTGCAGTTCGACGCGATGCAGATGGTCTGCAAGGAGTGTGATGGCCCGGGGATGGATCCGTCTGGGACATCTACCTTGAATTTTTTGGAGGCGGAGGCACCGCTGATGAGGAGACAAGACATTGCGGGAACCTCGTATCAGATTTCCCTACTCCCTTGCGGGCAAAGCTCGCTGGGGTGGAAATTTTCGCAGTTTGTCGGTGCCGTGTATCAGAGTATGGGGCTCGATGCCGCGACACGTGTGCTGGAGCGTATGTACCAGCTGCATGATGAGCCTAACGTCCCTATGCGAGCCTCAAAGCTGCTCCTTCGTGTACTCGAGCACTTCCCAGCGCTGAATGTGGCAGAGGCGATTCTCGCTGTACAGGGACATTCCGTGCATTACATTGCCCGGTCTCGCGTTATGCCTGGTGACTCGGAGCAGGCACCGGTGTTCGACGGTGCGCCACAAGATGCATCACCGGATAGGACGCGACGGATCCATAGCGTTGTCGCGGGCGGTTGTGGTGAAAGCGACGTTGATGACCTAGCTGTTGTTGCCGGATTTGGCGCGAGTCGTACGGAGGCGCAAGGCATTACTCTTGAGGCTCTGGGTAGTGGATCACTGAGGTCCGAAAATCTGGCTGATGGCCCTGGTCTGATCGACGCTGTGGGCGAGTGGCGTCGTCGCACCCATGAGCTTATAGCTCGGCAGCTCGAACCTGCCCAAGGTTCACCTGTGTCTCTGGGAACCTCGACAACTGTGACTGACGGCTGGCTGTCCGCACAGGAGCGGTCTGCTTACCAACGTGGACCAGCCTTCTTTGACTGCGTGGATATTGCCTCTACGCCCTCCTTCGCTGATATCTATGGAGTTTCCCAACCGGAGGATGGCCGCATGGTACGCCGCACAAAGTTTAAAAAGCATGTGCGCGATCCTCGCTTCTACGACAAGTTGTCTGACTCCCGTCACGGCATCCCATTCGACACAAATGGTGAGTCCCTCAGTGACTACCTCGACGGTTTCTCAAAGCCTCATCAGCGTTTGTTTGAGGTGACAATGCAGTCTGGCGCAGGGGGTGAGATCAAACTCGTTGGTCGTGCCATTTCTTCGCGCTACACCACTGCCCGAGAGAGTGCTTGCAGAGCATTTCTCGGTGGTGTACTTCACGACATCCTGAACCTTGCAGGAACCTCTGGTAGTGCGGCCAACACCTCTGGATCGGAGCAGAAATGAGGTAAAGAGGAGTACCATCTATGGCAATTTTTTCTTCTCTCTGTAACAGTACTCGTAAAGAATTATTTGCAAAGCCCCTTCTCAGCGCACATTTGGGCATTTGCGTGCTCATAGTAGATTAGCTGGAGGTCGAGAAACGTTTGCTTTGAACGTCTTTCCCTGCTGTTGTGAAGCACTTTCCACCTGGGCACAACATTCCGTCCGGAAGATATACAGATTTATCCTTCTGGCGCTGGGCACGACAACAGACGTCTTGCGGCAGTGGCGGACGGAGGCATCTCGGCACGTCCCCACCCCCACTCCCGCAGCCTCTTCCCACACCCCATGCGTCGTGGGTTCACCACGCCAGGGATGTTTCCATCGATGTCTCCTCAGACTGTTGTTGCCCCCGCCAATTTCTAGCGAGGGTTGCTCATCCGAGCCTGGTATCCCACTGAGAACGAACACCCTCATAGGGATATCAAAGGGTCACCCCGACGCGCCGCTAGACAGGACTACAGCACCGCTGCCACTAGCCATACATCCCTCTGACCTTACTACACTGCGGGCACGCGACTTTTTCGCGAACATCAGCAGCTGGGCACCTCGGGAGGGTGGGAGGGTGGACCTCCTGGCCTCGGCACGGGATAGTCCAAGAGGCACTCTCAGCACACGCCCAGGGACGCGCTACCCCACGTTTACATGAGAAACAGCAGAGATCGAAACAACATAGTGTTCGGCGGTAGGCATCCACACCCTTTTAACCTCCCCCCCCCGTAGGGCGACTACGGGGAATTAGTGCCCCCTCCTCCTCCTTCTGGACTATCACTACACGGCAAATTGATCTGTGTTGTTGTTTCTGTCTTCTGGGTAGAACAGACATTCTGGCATACTTTTTACCCGCGCCTCATGTTGGGGCCCGATGCATTACATATATACACGTCTATAAATGTGTATATAACTGTATATCATTCCCTCTCCCCCCTTTTCCCCAGCAGCGGGGGCTCTTCCGGCGTCTGCACAGTCTGGGAACCAAATGTGTTCTGATCTCTCACTCGACTCGTCCTTTGCTGGACCCTTCTAGGAAAGAAGTGCCCCCCCTCCCCCCCCCCTTTACACCAAATGCTGTGGTGCAAAAAGACTTTCGAAGAGCACTTCGATCCGAAGGAGTGTTGCCTTTTTCCGGTGCAACAGCAGCTTTTTGACTTTGTAGACAACCAAACACACGACGAGCCTTTGTTGGTACCAGAATGGCGTTGTTTCTCGATTGAGTTCCCATCTGAAAGCGATGTATCCAAGCTCCTTTCTCGCCATGCACCAACCCACGTATTCCAGCATACGAAATCGTCTATCGGTTCATTGGCCCCTCAAAGAAAGCGAGTGCGCGAAGATTTTTCTCTTCTTTACGGTGAGACAACCCTTTCGGAGCAGACTCGCATGTTTCTCGCCGCTACAGTGGATGGGCTGCGATCGATTTTGTCACGAATTGAGCCCCGGCAGCTGCATCTGTACGAAATTCTGCGCGAAAGAAGTCCCTGCCACCTTTATCTAGACGTGGAAAGGGAAAGCAATCACGTGGCTTTGGAGCATGTCGTAACGATCGACGAAGACTCGACCACCTCCTCCGTAGAGGAGGCCGTTAACGTCGTACGAGTCGAGGAAGAAGTCAACGGCCATCGGCGCACTACATTTCAGTGTTCGCCGAGTCGATATCAGCAGCTGCGTCGGCGCACTTCACAAGATCCGACGGATGCCTGTGGGCTAGACTGTTCTGCCGAACCGGATAACAGTAACATGTGCGATGTCTTGCTAGACGCACTTGATTCATTTGTGCGCGAACGGCACCCGACATGGGTTCCTCTGGGGATCGATTCGGGAATGCCGAAGAGTGTCTTCGCGGAGGTGTGGGTGCTGCAGTCTGTTCCCTTGTCAGGGACAGCAAAGAAGTTTTCTCAGCATTACATTTTAAAGCTACACGATCGTATGTTTGACTCCACGCTCTCTGTGAAAGTGTTTGTACGCGGGTTTGTTGCGCATCTGAGTGATCAAGCGAAGCAGAATTCACAACTTCACAGGGCACTCTTCTTTCACAGGCCCCCTGTATGGTACCCGGTGTTTCGCGAGCTCGCAATGGACTATCCTCGCAACACGCTCCCATACCTCCCGCGGCGGTGCGTCATTGACGAGGCCGTCTATTCCAAAAACAGAATGATGCGTTGCGTCGGCAGCTGCAAGCTGGGTAAGCAAGCTGTTCTAGTTCCCTATCGCCATTACGTTGCGGGCACTCGCGTCGACGGTGTCTCGGATTCTTTGAAAGCGGGTTCAGTTGCTTTGGATGTTTTTATGAGCACCTTGATATCACACGGCTCAGCCGAGGATGCCTCATCGGTTTCCCTCGTACATCTAGCCGAAGAAAGTGCCGTCTCCACAACCAAACGAGCCTGTGGGGCATTCACGTGCGCTACACAAGCGACTGTTCCGAGAATGCCTGAGGGGACCTCGCTCAACGTAAACATTGTCGAGCTCATTTCAGTTTTGGAGAGGGTATATTCGCAAGTAGCAAAACATCCGTGCACAGTGGTGCCGCCGAAGAGTCTTTGCGGCCGATTTATCAGTTTTTCTGTCCGGGGAACGAGGTACTGCCAAAACGTGGGGCGTGAGCACAAATCCAACAACGTTTACCTAGTGGTGGACATGGTTCGACGCACCTTTGTGCAGAAGTGCTTCGACCCCGAGTGCTCTTTTTACCGCTCATCAGCTCATTTTCTCAGTGACACATCGCTTCGGACGTAGTAGCATACAAGTGGATTTGAGTTTGTGACTGTGTGTTTGCCTCTCTGTTCAGTGTACAGCTTTTTGAGCGCTCTTGTGCGAGCTTCGGGGGCTGGGTTGTTCCCTCCCCTTTCACCCTCGGTCGACAGACTACATAAGATATTTAACAAAAAAGCTGAAATCAATAGCCCCCTCCCCCCGCCGCCCATATACACACATACACCTCAACGCTTAACTTCCCTGCATACACTGATTAGACATCATTCCCCGCACTCTTCTGTGCCACGGTACATGGATAAAAGCGGCTTCTCCATTCTTCATTTTCCTGACGCGTGTGCGATTCCCTCGTTTTTAATTTTTTTACTTAGTCAACACACTTGCACTTATCCATACCCTAGGACAGCTCGTTGCCCCCTTCCCCCCCCCCCCGTCACGCATTCCTATCCCCGCAATACACCGGAGAAGGGATGAGATGTCTGTTAAGGCAACCACAATTTCAGGCGACGCCATCACCCTCGACACGAGTGCAGATAACGCGTACGGTTTTTTTCCTGGGCAAATTGCGCATTTCACAAAAAGTCTTCGGAATGGCAAAGTAGCCCTTATTCGCGGTGTTAGCGATGGACTAATATGGTTTGCCGTGCTACCGGATGTCGCCAGCGCAAGCACTCTGGAGGCACTCCAAGCACCAGTTCATACAGTAAGTTGCCGAGGGAAAGAGGAACTCATTCGTCAATACGGGTGGATGGTGGATGACGTCTCCAATCCGCATGCCATGGCTCAGTAGGCCGATGGGGCGTGCGAGGTCTCCTTTAATTTGTCTCAAATGTTTTTTCTTCCGAATTCGCCCCTATCGATGGTTTGCTTTTCTTTCCATCACCAAGGGTCCCGGTGCGAGTGTATTGGGGTTCCACTACGATCCAATGGCACGAGGTGTCGTCTCTGAACTCTTGCAAGTCATATGATGGTATCTCTCCAAGGACGTAAATGCTTCCATGCAACACATCTTTTTCTCCAAGGACGGGCGGAGGGCTCTTTTTTTCCTATCGGACGTTGTCATTTTATTTTCATCCTATTTTTACCTCTGACATGTCCAACTATCTTCGCCTTTTTTGCTTCCTCTTATTTCTTCTATCGTGTTGACACAGGTGTCACGTACACCCTACAAGCCACACCAGTAGCGGGAGGAACGCACGAACACGCGTTGTGATCGTACAGAACCATCACTCCACATCGGCAGGCATCCTGTCTCGCTGCCGCTCTCCCCCTTCATTCGTGTCTTCGGTCTTCACACACACACACCCCTCCCTTTCTCCTGCAAGGTTGAACTTCTTGCTCGTGGAAATGAAGCGCAGTACAGTTACGAGGTACTATTGGTCACGGTATCGTATACCGTCACAGATGCCCAAGTTTGATGGCCCTGCACCGGTGGCAGCCCCTCAGAACATGAACAGCACCAAGACCAACGAGTTCATCGATCCTATCGACGACAAATTCCCGATTTCGATTCGTGGAAACTTAGTTCGACCCGATGTTCCAGAGGATCAGTATGTCGATAGCTGGTATGTGTGTACGTCCATGACGCACCACCTCGGCGACTATCGTCCGTGGAGTGCCACTGCGCCAGCCAACTCATTCCGGTTTCGCCCATACAACGAGTTTGACTCAAAGGGTCGGGAGTACGTTGAGCACGTGCGAAAGTTCAGCCGCTACACACCTCGTACATCACGAGGACATGGCTCCAAGGGGTTTCCCTTCCGTGAGGCCTACCTAACAAAGATGAACATCTCCGAGACTGCTACGGTTGACCCGACGCCTGAAACAATAATGACCCGCGCTGTTGCCGAGCGTCTGCATCACACAAGAGTATTAAGCCCACTCGAGGTCCAGCGAGACGTTGGACGACTCGAGGAGCCCCTTCCCTGCGCCGGTCAGGTGCCGGCTGACCGCTCTGTCTTTCCTTTTCGATGGAACACAGAGGATTGGTACGAATACGAAGTGGCCAAGGTGCGCAACAGGCGTTTTGTGTTCGAGAACACGAGCGATACTGGTGTCAGGGCCTCGGAGGTGACGTATCGCATCGTGCTTGAGGGTTTTTGGGACCACCACGTGATGAAGCTTGCAGACGATGTTGTGATGTTTCTCAAGGATGTTGGACGCCAAGTAGTTGAAGAAAAGCTGAAAAGCATCCGCGCGAATCTCGAGAGCCTCTCGAATGGGGGCGGGGTAGACCCCGAGCTGATCGCAGCATTTGGAGCGTCCCTGAAGGGGCCGTTTGGCTGCCAAGATTTCTACGACCCTGAAGAGGTTGCACATTTTCTCTGCGCTGAGCTGCAGCGATTAGAGGAGCAGTGTGTCGGTCTCATTAACCGTGCCAACGTTCCCATTCCAGGAACATCAAATATTTACGATGCGAACGTGTCATGGCCCTATGTCGAGAAGATGGAACCATGGACTCGGCTAGCTGAGTTCTGGACGTCCTCCTCGGACACTTCTTTCACCGAGCTCGAGATGTCCACGGCACACTATGAGTTTCGCAAATATTTTCGAGTCGTCGTTGTGAAGATGCCATTTCAGAGCACCGAATTTGAGCAACGAATGTACGGTATTCGTCACTGGCTGCATCGTCAAACAAGCTGCGAGTTCCACACGACGTATCGACGCAACGTAGTGCACGATGGCGCTATTTTCCCGACTGAGCACGACGCAGAAACGAAGCCGTCCCACGAACACCACCGACTTTTCTCCTTCGCACTCGATTGGCAGAGCGCGCCGGTAAATTTTCTTAGTGTGGAACTGGCCAGAGAGGGTGACAGCTGGCTGTCACTTGCCCAGCGGCTCGGCTGCTCGGAAACGGAGCTGAGAGCTGCAAACGACATGATGGACGAAGTGGTTGCTGGAGCTGCCATCAATGTACCTGGGAGTGCAAAGCGGCGCTTGACCAGTTTCAGCCCAACCACGGCCATCTTGCCATTGCAGCGTGGTGACGGAAAACCGCCCATCACGTCCTGGCGCATGGCGGCAGAACTTCTCGGCTGCTCTATTGAGGAGCTGCAGCAAGCGAACGGAGCTGCCGCTTTGACATATCACGCAGCAGCCGACTCAGGTGACGGCGCCTTTGATCCTGCTGTCAAAGAGTTGGTGGTTCCATACACGGCCACCGCTGCGTCCACGGAGACCTCGTTCGCGACCCTCGAGCCAGTGTTCGAGGCTGATACTTGGGAGTCTATTGCTGAAAGGTTGGGCTGTAGCAAGGAGGATCTGCTTACCTCCAACGGTGCCGATGCGCGAGGGGCAGAATTGTCGACGCGCTCTGTTGTGAGCGTGCCAGCGAGTGCGACGAACCCACGACGCATTATCCATCCCCAGCTTCGACCCCAGTCCGCCACGGACACCTTGATGGCGCGCACACTTGGTGAACAGAAGGTTGGTGCCATCGGCGACATTCCCAGCCTTCCATCAAATGCAGCCAAGTTTCCTCATGAATACCACACACCGACCTCGCGCTTCCCAGCAACCCCGCAGGAGCCAATGTCAAGCGAAAACTGGATTGCATACACCGCGAGGTACCTCGACAAGGACCTGGTGCTTCAGAGCGAACCGGCTCCAGTGTACAATGTGAACAAACTGTGGCCAATGCAACAGGTGCCAGGAAAGGTTGACCAGACACCGTTCGAGGAAGATCAGACCTGGCTTTTGCACCCCATTCCGGTTCAGCAAATGGGGCAACATCACCCGGAGAAAGACTTACAAGACCTTCCGTTTGTCAATCACGAACAGTTTCCACGATCGCTGGAGTGGACGGCGCCATAGCCAACATATGGAGAAACGCTGTCGCACTTTGGGCTCACGCCTCTCTCTTTTCCTTTACACGTGTCTTAGTGAGTGTCGAGTATTTAATTATCATTACAGTGAAACACAAAAAGATATCGAGAAGCAAAAGTGTTGTAGCACCTCCCAAGCGAATTGCACCCTGGATCGGAAGTCTTCCCAAACGCGCCTTGCTTCGGTCAGTGCAAGGGGGTAAGTAATTTTTTTTTTCCGCTGTTATTGACTATTTTGCATGGAGGCATCCATCCAGCCAATGCTCACGATATATATTTATTTATATTCCCCTGTCTTTCCCGTATGCCGCTTTCTCAGCGTTCTTGAGCGCTGTGCTTGGGGCACAGAAACCCTCCCCCATCCCTCACACACATATCCACGCAACACCAAGCATTAGCTATATGTCACACGGCGCTAGCGCACTAAGCAGAGAGTGCGCCGCGCTTTTTTTAGTCGATACACAGAGCAGGATAACAGATGGACACGTGGTGCATCAGCTCTTGGGCTTTGCCAATTCTCGAAGCCTTGTCTCGCACATCTGGATGTCTTATCCCTTCGCGTTGAAGCGTGGGCTACTACTCCGGCGCGGTACAGTGCCGGCCAATGTATGGCACGCTTTGTGTGGTCATTTATTTTTTGCTGCTCACCCAGGGTGTTCATATCAGAATGTTGACCAGAGTGAACTGGGCTCCTCTAATTTGCGATACGCGCGTGACTTCACATTGCAAGCAGTGAATTCGCACGAGTTCAAGTGGATGGCTGCATGCCCTTCTACAGCTCAACTGTTCGAGGGAAAACTGTCAGGTTCTGTGGCCCACCGACTGTGGATTCCAGCAGAGTTGAGCAACAGCGTGCCCGCAAATATGAAGGTATATTTGGAGACCCCTCCATTCTTGACCCTTGTGCACATTGAACAAATGCAACCCGATACGCAGCTGTCTGCGTTGATGAATATGTTGTATTCGAGTCCAGAAGGCACTTGACAGTTTTTTCGTGATGTTCTACCCGATTGGTGGAGGAGTCTGTGTTTTCTGCTAAGACGGTGCTTCCGAAGGTATCGCTCCTCATCTGCTCTTTTCTCCACTCAGCGCGTATTGAATACAGAACAGAGAAAGAAAAAAACAGTGAAATCCGGTCACAATTCTTTTGCACCAAAAATGGAAGACGCGAAAAAAAAAGGATGAGTACGCCATAGTCTCTGTGCACTTCTTTTCATTTGTATCCTGCAGGTTTGTCAGATCCCCCTTCCCCTCTTCATTTTGCCAACCAACGGAGTGAAGCAGTGGTGTAACTTCCTAGTTGAGCCGAAAGTTCCATGTTTGTAACAATTTCTGACAGGGTTTGGTGAACATTTTTTCTTCTCTTTTTTCCTCTTTCTTGTGCTCATCTGAGTGTTTGTGTGGGCCTCTATTCCTCACTTTTCTGTGCGGTATGTGCAGCCTCTTTGAAGGAAAGGTAGAAAATCCTTCATGCCCTCTTGAGTAGCAGTGATCGAACAGCATCGCGGGTCTTTGAGTCGCATGGGATTTACCGATGGAAGTAATATCCACGCTTACCCCAAGTTTTTTTTTCTACGATCAACCACCATGCATTCTCATCGGGGAACCTCATCGCTGGAGAGCCAGGTGTACTCCGTGTGAGTCATGTTTTTCCTTGGAGGTACACAGACATTGGCGTACGCTTCTTCACATACAGTGACGTTTATCTACCTCCTCAATAGGGTCACTGTATCTCACATTTTGAGCAACTGCGAGGTGTTTGATCACCCGTATCAACGCGTCCGAGAGCGTATGGTGGGCACACTTGGCGGCTTCCTAGATGAAGGACCAGGTTTGTAGGAGTGTGCTGGGCACCTGAAAGCAACCCCTACGCTGATTTCAAAGCAGGATGCTTCGCATTCCCATCGACATATACGCCGTGGGGGAGAAGAAAAACACGACTGGTGTTTGGAAAGCGCTTTAGTTGCTTTCCAAAGCACAAGTATCGCGGAGTAGCCTGGACGATAACGACCGGCTTGCCGCGTCTACACACCGGAAACGCTTTGCGGTCTCTTCAGCCCATATTTGTGTTTCCAATATGGGATGTGCATCTCGGGCACAATGCGAACATTGTGGTGGGAGCGGTGCCGGTGCATTGCATTCACCCGCTTCTCATCCCTGTTTTGTCCCCTGGCCGATGCGCTTGGGCACGATGAGATCATAACATCCTAGTCGAAGAAAACCATGATCATGGATATTCATTGGGGATCGGAATCACGCTGCTGAGAAAGAAGCAAACGCACCATCCATCGCGCTGCAGTGCAATACCCGTGTCGCGCATCCGCGATTCCATTAAAGAGTATTGGCACTAGGTTTGTGCAGTCAGTGAAGGGAATTCGCGTGATGCCCAACTGATCCTAGTACCAGCCCCGCCGCGCTCCTAAAAAAAAAGGTCCGGCGACGGTGGACATGTCCGCCTCACGGTGCTCGGCCTGCAGGATCCTCGGTGTGTCTGCTTTTGGCTCTTGGGGGAGGGGGGGGGGGCGGCTCGGGCCCCGCAGGAAATGGTGGGGCCGGCTGGGTGTGGCGGCCCCTTTTCGTCTTTTGGGCGGGGCTTGCTCTTCTTTGGCGGGGCCTTTGGGGCCGCGGGCGAGGGGCGTTTTGGTTGCTCCCGCGGGCCGGCGCGCCGGGCGGGGGGAAACGGGACGTCGCCCAAAACACCCCCAAACCACAAAAAAGCGCGGGGAATTTCGCCGCCCCCCATGCCCTGGCGCCCCCCCCCCCCGCCGCTTGGCGCCCCTCGTTGGGCCCGGCATCGCCCGCGCCGGAGCCCTGTCTCGCCGGGCGCTCGATGCTTTTGGGGTTGCTGGGATGGGGGCCATTGCGGCGGGGGTGTTTTTGGCATGGCGCAAAGCCCCCCCCCCCTCCTCCACCCCTCCCGCACTCCACGCACGACACGCGCGCGACGACGTACGTACGTCGCGCGTCGTCGTCG
>CM007316.1:1492099-1532114 GCA_000333855.2 Endotrypanum monterogeii | reverse complement strand
TCGTCGAGGAACAGTGCGACATGTGCGTCTAGCTCTTCCACTGTTAGGTGTTCTTGTTTGTCAGACATTTCCGATGAGGATGTGTCGCATGACTCGGTAGAAAGGGAAAAGGTGCGCTGGTGTTGCAGTTGTGTGTTCCGTCTGTGTCTGGGGAAACGATACACAACGAACAAGGACAAATAAAACCAAATACTAGGCTGAGTCCGAGTCCTTATTTGAATTGCCGATTAAATATTCATATTCAGCTTTTTTAAGAGCTATCAAACTAGCACACTGTTGGGAATACACAGAAAAAAAATCCATTCCTAGCATGTTGAGTAGACCAAATGTTTGCACCACAAAGCCCTTCCAAAATAACTGATCTATGCTTTCATTTGGGGACATATAGAAGTATAAGATAACTATAGTGATGTTTGCACCCATGAAGATGAACCAAGTCAACTGTAGGACACAAGTCATGACTATATTGAACATGGCTAAATCCCACTTTAAATAGAATTGAGAAGCGATATGTAAACTTTTAATGGTCAGCCCGAATCAAAGAGAAGCAATAGTGTTAATCAATTCGTCCTTTTTTCTGTTGATGCGTCGAGGGCGGGATAAAACACCACTTGGAGTGATTACTTCATTCACAAGCATCGGGAAACGAGAGTCAAGACAAATGGAAAGGAAGAATCCGTACAGGACACGGATGAATCATAGGGGTACATATTTTCCGACCTGGGACCATATTTTCCACATCCGGAAACATCAGGTCACCTGGACGGTCGCACGTCGCGGGTCACCAGTTCACACTGGCTCAGGCACCAGCACCGAGACCGGTCCCACCTCTCTCAAGACAACATTTATATAGCTCAATTACGCCTTTTAGCATGGCGTATATTTTTCTCGAATTTATTTCTCGACCTCCATCCTTCCGGGTCCGGGGTTCCCACCTCAACAACCCAGGGGGACCCAGGTGGCACCCGGACCCTTCCTCAGGGAAAAATTCCTGGGTGAGGTCATAAAAAGTGGGTTTCCAACAAACGCATATTCTTTCAGAATTCAATCTCAATTATAGCAGAACATCAATTCATGTATCGGTAAAAATTTCCAGACCCAGCCCCACCACCCAACCCACCTCCCCCCCACTTTATTCTTTAGCAAGGTCCCCGGTACCCCCTCCAAACAAGATCACGTGCCATTCGATTGCCTTAATGTTTTCACACCGCGCCAATTGAACCCTATCCATAACCCTGACCCTGACCCAGGGATACAAGAGCCAGCCTTCATTGAAGCCCAAGATGATAATACTTCATGTTTGTGTTGTTGGTTCACCATCGCTTGTTCAGCTGTGCCCTACGCCACTGAGAGAAATTGTAAGCTAAGTTTTCGGTGACAGCGTGGACTCAAGGTTTTCTCAAATAGATGTAAACTGAGCAGATTCTTACAAAAGAAAAAGGGTTGCTGAACAGGATGCACGTGCTTTCAGGGAAGCACAACTTTGCTCATCCTGTTGATTCAAGTGACCGCATAACAGATACGATAGACGGCTGATAGAGGAGAACAACAACAATATAAGGAGGAGGAATGCGTGGAGAAGGTGAATAGTTGTATCTAGGATTCCAAGACCATGCGCCTGAAAAACACTCTGTTGTCTGACATCAATATTACGTCACTTGAACGATTACAGCTGTAGTGTACTTACTGATGTCAAGAGGAAGTCCCTTACAAACTTGGAGCGACATGGCGGCCTAGGCTCTCTAATGCGGTTGCACTTCAAAATTGATGTGAAGGTCTTTTCTTTTTTAATATTTTTTTTTTCGTTTCTAGAGCACAATGAATCTCACTTATGAGATTTGATTGTGTAATTAAGCGATCTTAAGTTCCCTTCTCATCCCTGTTTTTTTTTTTTGTGCAGAAAAATCAGTGTTGCGCACCCCGAACCCATTGTGGAATCACAATATCTGCAGCTGTAGATGTCATCGACTCGTCATCCAACTGCAGCTTGGACCACTCAATTTCCTCATGCGGCTCGTCAGAACTAACGCTTCCACCATCATCACCACGACGCCGCTTTTGCCGTTTCCACTCTGTCTCTTTGTCGTCGTCTGAGAAATCGGGACGTACGTGACCAGGAAGCTCCTCGTCGTTGATGTAGCTGGCGTCTGTTCCTTTGGCGGCATCACACTGCTCGAACGGGTCATACATGATTTCTTGGTGAAGAAGATCATAGTGCAACGCAACACCCTCCACGAGGCGCTTAGTAGCCAATAGCTCACCAAAGTCCTTACGGGTTACTTTGACTAGGTAGAAGGCTTGTTTCACAGGTCCCAGTACGGAGGATATAACACCTATGCATGTCCCGTCGCTCAAGCACAGTCTTGTTCCCACATCCATTGCCAGCGTCTCGGGAAGAGACTCAGCTATGCATGAGCCGCTGGCCGTTGAGGTGGCGCTGACCACGGCGACTGGAGCTTCCGAAATTTGCTCAATAGGGAGTTCAAGAGCTACGTCAGCGATCGCCTCATCGTCGATTGGGGCATTATCGCCTTCATGGACAAACCAAGCACGCGGTGGTCTAACCTCACCACTGTTGGAGAGAGAAGAGGTAGCAGACTGTGCAGAGGCAGCCCGCAATATCGGTTCTGTGTCTACAGAGCTGATGGAAACAGCCCGACGGGACGGTTTTTCGTCGGCAAAGATCGCTCCAACACCAGAGTTTGGAAGGACCTCGTCCATGCGTTTACACGGATACGGGAGGATTACGAATATGTTGCTGGAAAGTTAGTTCGCTCACCACTCTCACGGTATGTAGGAAAGAATCCTTGTTCTTTGTGTGATTTATTAGACCCAAACTTTCAGGTAATGCAGGGTAAACGATGTCGAGGAATTTATTTTTTTAAAAAAAAAGAGGGTAATATGTAATAATTTCTAGCAAACAAGTGAACGCGATAGCCATATTCGATTTAAAAAGTCAGAAAACCCTCAGAGCACGGGTCACCCCTACTAGAGTGCGTCCACGAGTCTCCACTAAGGACTCACTCCAATGAGGAATGAATAAGCAGAGGGATGGCCCGTCTAGCACGTAGTCGTGCCGCCGGGCTCAGAACTCTTTTATTATTATATTCGTGACTCACTTGTCCAAATATTCCATCGAGCAGCTCTTCTTTTTTTGAGAGAAAGAGACGTTTCCTCTACTTCACATAGGGAGAGGTTCAACGCAGTTTTTCGACAAGAAAAAAACGGGTTCTACTTAACATCAGAGTGAGCTAGATCATCAGCTCAGCACGCTCTTTGACGAAGGCGCTCAGCACGCAACGCACCCACCGCTGCCAGGGGGGTGGTAACAAGCTGCACCGCTACAAAGACAGATTCCAGAAACCAGAAAAAATTAGCATAATTGAGATAAGACGATGTGCAATTTCAATCTGTTGAACCCCTGTAGATGTTATCTGGAACTGTCGGTGGGATAGGGGATATCTGCAGTATTGAGGCGAAAATGTACCGTAGGTGAACAGATGAAATGAAAGTACGACGAGCAAGCAGCCGAAAAACAAACTGGTGATACAAGAAAGCAGGTGGCCCCACCCATGACGCAGCCCACCAGAAACCCAACACTCACTCAACAGAGGTAAAACGTCTAGCGAGGACCAAAGGGAAAATTATCGATGCCGTTACTGTGGTTCTTCGCGATGGTGTACTCGCATCTCCCGGTAAATGCGAGCGAAGCTCAAAACTGCTTCGTTGTACAGTAGAGCGGCATTTTCCTGTTTGAATGCCCGTGTAACGCAATCTCTGCTACGCATATTCCCCTGCATAACGTCACTGAGAGCCTCCGGCACACACATCTCCAACTGAGATCTCTTTACCACGAAGGCTTCGGTGAGGCCAACGCTAGTAACGCTGCATGCGTATTTCGTGAGCGATAAAGCAAACTCATAAGCCCCAATAACACGACTTAGACCGATAAGTGGTGCGTTGGCGGTGCGTGTAGAAGAGTCGCTATCACTGAGAGTCGAAAGATGAACTCTTGAAGAGATCTGAGACTCGTTTCGCGTTCTGGTGATATCAATAACACCGGACATGACAAATACGAGAGAGTTCAATGTCTGGCCCATGACCGCCAGGCGCTCACCGTTAAGAAACACAGTCGGGGTGCTGATCTCGAATAGACGGGTCGAAATAGAAACGGGGCAACAAAAAGACATGAAGGGGTCCTTCCGAAAGCAGCGCAAGGCTTCCTTTGTTTTCTCCATTTCCAACCCCCTATCTTTTTTAGCCGCACTGCGGCAGTGTAAAAGTGCACAGGGCTCCGTCATTCCGATATCAATCAAAACTTCCCTTCTCAAACGCCATATGTCGCAATAGTTGATGCTCACAATCGATGTCCGCTTTGGTTCATTGACGCCGCAGGAACACTCGAATATGCCAACGCAGGTTCCCTTCAAAACCTTTTTATCAGCGTACCCACCATCGCGCATGACAGCCTCACCGTCCTGGACAAAATAAGTGGAAGAATCTATCTCGCCTTTGCGAAACAGGAAGTCACCATTGTGCAGAACAATCGGCTCCACACTGTCGATCAGCTTTAGGAGACTGGCGTCAGTAAATTTCACAAAGTAGGGAAATTTCCGTAAAAAAGGTAAGCTCAGTGGGAAGAACCGTTTCAGATTTTCACGACGGCGGACGTCTGTGGCCTCTCGTTGCTTGCTTGCCACCTCGGGGCTCAGAAACTTCGCCACCTCTTCATAGTCTTCCGGTGAGATTGCCCAGTAGCCAGTGCCTGTTTCACATACAATGGACGCGGATCGAGGCTCCTTGCACACAAGCGCAAACTCACCTGCATAGCAAGGTGCCTTCAGCTCGAAGACACCGTTGGAGTTTTCCTTTGTACGGCGCTTGTCCCGGCTCTTTTTTCTGAGCACAATGGACACAGTACCCAAAGTGATCATGAACATAACACGTCCAAGATCCCCCTCATGCATCAAGTAACTTCCTTTCGGAAGGTAGGCAGGCTTTGCTTTTGCAACCAGCTTTTCCAGCAGACTAGACGGCCACCCCTCGAAAAAGGTACCACGCATACTCTGAATAACATGGGGATGGGGAAAAGGAATCTCTGCTAGGTGTTCGTGAGTCTGCTGCGCCGCTTTTTTCCGCCTCTCACGCAAGGAAAGAAATCGACGCACCATCGGCGCCAGCAAAAAACGAAATGTGTTCAATGCCTCTTGCACTTGACGCTCTTGAATAAGTGCAGCAAGAAACACATGACATACGACTATTGTACACCACTTTCTTGCTCGGCGAAGCGTCTGCTCTCGCCGCCGGATTTCTAGCAGGTGTTGATGCTTATAAAAAATAATTCCGCGCCGCCCCTCTGCTCGGTCGTAGGCCTCCCGTGTAGCCTTCATATCCATGCGTCTAGCATCCTCCACTCTATCGCAGAGTTGGCGAATATATTTGCGTTCGTTTCGGTGACTCATACGGGAAAGACGTTGCTGGAACTTTTCTATATCAGGTGGTGCGGTTCTTTGCAGTCGTGCGAGTATCAGCTTCCTTTCCCACTCCGGAAGTGCGTGCTGCATTCTACTATTATTATAGGGAAGCGGATTTGCAGGCACGTAATGCTTTGAAACCGCTGCCCGTGGCATAGGAGGAACCTGGAACGGGAGAAGTGGTGAAAGAATCTCATCTTCCTCAACCTCCGCATCCTCGTGCAAAGGTTCACCCAAGTGCACATCTGTCAAGAATGCATTGGTACTGATATTTTGCTGCATTATCGAACTACCGTGAAACCCACCTGGAAATTCGGGTACCGATTTCAAAAGAGGTGAAAACAAACTAAGAGAAGGTGGTTCCCTGAGCACACGTTCGTCGAGGTGTGCCCTTGTGGCGCGCTTTGGAACCCCAGAAATTTTGATGGGCAAGGCAAAAAAAAAAATCCAAATACGCTGGAAAATTGTGCCCGGCAGACAGATGCATATTGCATATATATATATATGTATATAGAGTGTGTGTGTGTGTGTATTTGTAAGAAACAAAGAAGTGATGTTTGAGAATGAGGGGATAAAAATTAGTTCAAAAATATATATTTTACTGTGATGATAACATACCGCCCCTTCCCAAGACCAGAGGATGCACTTGTATCTACGCTGAGACACTCACTGCACAGGAGAGCTGCAGCCGGACTATCGACACTCTCGCAGCAGAAAGACCGACGGCAGCGAACGCGGTTACGTAGATGGCACACAGAATGAAAGATATTACTCCTCTCCAACAAATAAACAATTATGACACGAATAAATGCCATTATCGCCTCCTTCCTTATGGTCTTTGTGTTTTTTTTCACTCATCGCAACTACGCAGGCGTACTCCAATGCTTGGAAAAGTCTTTGCAGAGTCATTTTCAATCGATGAGGATGCAGAGGAGAACGGTAATGAAAAGCAACGAGATCACCCCACTTCGCAAATAAAGCCTCAAAATTCATTTTGTATCATTTTTTTTTTTAAACGTCACCCCAATTAATGCGTAGGTGTGTGTATGTGTGTGTGTGTGTGTGTGTGTGTGTGTGTTTGACTGCGCTCGAGCCCCGTCACAGGTCACACTCTCATCGGCTGGTGTGTAGAACAACTGTAAGAAAGCGTTTACATGGAAGACCTCCTCCTCACCTCGCTCCTCTGACCCCATGCTGAGCCCCAAGAAGGGCTCTTGTTCTCACGGCGTGGTGTTCGCGTAGCTGTGGACTTCTCTCGACCGGTTACGTTACGACTCATAGTGCGTCGTGCTCCTCACCGACTCGTCCACACACCTCATCGGCCACACACCAACGACAGGGGCAAAGCCCTGACGGACGCACGTGGCCATTACCATGGGTGATGGCTTCGAGTGACACAAACATGCTCGTTGCACCGAATCGCCGCCATGCAACCTGAGTAGAGGTCGACTGTTTCGGATTACAAATAGATGGTAACACTCAAGCGCTTTTCTTATGGAGCAAATGAGTTGATTTCTAACGGCGCTGCCTTCTTTTGGGAGAAAAAAAAAAGGGGGAAGCTGGAGGGAGGGGTATGAGGTGGTACTATTGAACTTCTTCTGTAAAACAGCTTTTGAAATGGAGGATGTTTCACGGTGTGGCTTTTACGTTAAGAGCACAACGCTGGGCTGGGAATGTTCGCCTTCTCGTGGACAGAACTTCTTTTTATCATTTCCTTTTGCAAGGTAGCAGCAGTCGCCCCTTACTCGTCAGGATCAGTACATTTAACTTTGCGCTTGGTTTTAACACGGAAAAGATCCTCTTTGCGCAGCTCCTCTGGACCTGTCCATCGCCCAAGTTTTTTCAGTGTGCCTTTGATCTCCTCAACATCTCCAGGATCCATTCGGTCATGAAATCGCCGAATAAATTCCTCGGGACTGACAGGATCTAAATGATGGTGAACTGCCTTTAGTGTATCGGCGTCGTACTTGTAGTAAGTCTGATTCGTCTGTGAATTGTGATACACAGGCACCAGACCCGCGCGAATCGCCTCTAAGATCTGTTGACCTTTGATATTGAGAAGCTCCGCTTCTTCTTTGGAAGCATTCCGGTTTACCCAAAACTCGTATTTCGTCTGCTTCCATGCACGAATTATCGTGTTTGTGTCGGTGTCAAACTTTCGAATGTACAGCTTAAGTAGCTTTCGGTATAAAAGAGACGCCGCAATCGGTCGTAAATCAAAGCTCTCAATCGGGGCACTGGGTGTGGGGGAGACAAACTCCACCTTTGGCGCTTGGCGGAGACGTAACTGACGAAGCATTCTGGAATGCTTTCACGAGCCAAATGGCAGCGCCAGTGGGACGGCTACGGATGTAAAAAAAAAAAATGCTGCAGGACGTGCTCGGCGAAGAAAATGGGCAAAACAAGTTGTCTTCCTGGAACAAGTTGTCTCCTGTAGTGCAGAAGCTGTGAAATATATATATATATATATATATTAGGTGCAAGGAAATGAAAACCGAAAGGAAGAGGTGGTTATACAGAAGATAAAAGCATCTAAGAAAACTGGAGCCCTCTAGTAGCTACATATGAAGGTAGGAGAGCAGAGGACTCTAACCACTATCCATCGCTCGAGAAGCATCTCCTGTCTTTTCGGGAGAAATGGTGACATTAAAGAGGAAGAAAACACACCCTTACACGTCAATAGTTTTTTTTTTTCCTCGTCCAGCGGACATGCAAATTGATGTGTGGTAATTCATCACGCCCACCTGAACTTCTGTCTTTTGTAAAAAGATTTTACAAGATATGGTAGGACTTTGGCCGTGGTAAAGCTCGGTCAACCATCCTTTTCCCTCCATAAATATGTTTGTGTGCATGGGGAGAGGGAAGGGGTGGGGGCAATCGCAGTGGTGAAATCGAGTCAGCGAGGCCCATAGGCAATTCGTATCTGTTTCATTGAACGAATGTGATTAACATTTGAGACGACTCTCTTCTCCTCCATCGCAATGCACCAGCAGTGTTTCCTTTTTTCTTTTCTGAGTCAACGAATGCGAGCACTTTAGCCCCACCACCACCAGCCGCCCTTCTCGCTTTTAAGATCAAAAAAAAAAAATGTCACAGAAAAGAGTAGACTATCACTACCTTGGGATATTCGCCCTACACTTTTCCCACATATTCAGCTTGTTTCCAGCTTTTTCGGTCGATAAGTTGCTGCCATGCGCCACTGCGACGCGTTCACGACATGCAAGCAACCGTTTCACAATAATGCCTCAGAGCTCAGCAAAGTGCGGAGAACCCAGTCTGTGGATGATTCCTGCCCGCCCTCTTCCATACTAGGATAGTACTCATACAGGGACGGCAATAACCTGATTAAATCTTCCAGCTGATCAAGCGGGGGCATCTTAGTCGCTGCCAGCCCTTCCTTGGTGGCTCCCTCTCCGATGGTATGTCGTGTAGCAGCAAGACAGTCAAGTAACGTCGGAAGCTGAACACTCTCACATACTATGGCCAGTCGACTCGGGGGAACTGTAGGGACTGATGGGAGTACCCTATCGGGTTCAGCAGGTGTATCTTGGGCGCGTGTAGGGAATGGACCACGGCGGGTCTTGTCGAACCTGGGCCGGCTCACTACTCCTGCGTGACGGAGCGCAGGTGAAGATGACCAGAGTGTTTCTTCGGGGTAAGTGTATGTCTGAGGAGCTGTTGCTGTCCAAGAAGCCTCCTCTTCGTTTCGATTTTCAGCATCGTAGGCGGCAGTGCCCTCTACTGCTTGTACATGCTCATCCTGTGCAGACGACAGCGGAAGTCGTCGCCGAGGCAATGGGCAACAGAACTGGACAGTATCGTAGCGGTGCGGTGCAGAATGGGGAAGGAGAAGTTTGGCGTTTAGCAGGATGTCGCTCGTGTAATCCTTGAACACTTCCTTGTATGCGAGGAAAAAGCGGTGGCGCAACTGACACGAGAGGTAGAGGAAGTTCTGAGACTGAAGGCCTTCAACACGCGCTGCATCTTCTAGACCATTCATGATCTTCTCCACGGCCATTGCATACGATGGATCTGCAGTGAGGAGATTTGCACACGCGTCGAGGACAAGGTCATCAACACCGCAGTCCTCGCAGCTCCACCCCTTGCTCTTGCCAGAGTGCAACATCATCTTTAGGTGCTCGCACCACTGCTGAAGAATAACGAGGGCGCTGCTGGCGGCTCGATTACGGACAAGCTCCAGCAAAATCCAGTTGGAGCAAAACAGGTGAAAGGGACGCAAAAACGCTGCCGGTGTTGAGATGGCGGCCGATTTAAGGAGTTTCCGCAAGGCCGCCATTGTCAGGGAGAGGAAGTCGACTTGATGCATCACGAAACGTGCCACCAGTCGGACATGCTCCACCTCTCCCTGCGCATTGCCCATGCGCATGTAGTTCACTGCAAGGACAGTTATGTGCTGCAGTTTCTCAAGCGCTTTCGCAGCTGGAATTTCTTCCGTGTCGCTCCGCACGAAATGCAACAACCACGCTCGCAAATGAAGAAGAGACCCTTTGATTTCTCGGAAAGCCATGTCGGTAGCGCCAAGATCGGTACGGTACACCTGCGCCACAAAGAGGCTCACAAAAACATCTCGTTGGCAAAAAGATCCTGCCAAGTGGATCGCCGCTTCGATGGTGTGGAAGCGCTCTTTATCAGACAAAAGAGGTTGCTGGTGAACGCAGAAGTCCACTAGCTCTATCCACAGTGTCGTTTGATGAGGGAAAAAGCACGCCATCATGGTCATGAAGCTTCTGCAGCGGCCATACTGGAGAACGTCTCCGCCCAACCCCGGGAAGAGCGGCCGGCTAACACGCTGCAGCAGGGTGTACCACAGAGTCCACAAGTCCATCTCAATGCGTGAGAGCACCGACTCTTTCAAGTTGAGCGATGTTTGGAGGTTGTCTTCCACGCTGAGGGGACGCGGAAGATACAGAGTGTGGGGAAACTGCACATGGGTCGAAGACGCAGGTGCCCACTCTGTGGGATAGAAAAAGTACATGAGTCGCGACAAGTCATTGGCCTCTGTTTTGATACGCACTAGCCGCTTCTCAAGCTCGATTTTCTCGTCCGGTGCCACGCGACCGCGGTATTCGGTTGCCAGAAACATATCGTACTCCTCCTTCACGGCATCGAGACCGACAAGAGGAATGGCGAGAATGCGATTATACAGTCGCTTGCACCACTCACGCCGACGCATGTGATCCCGAAGGGAAGCAGAGTGCCAGTTCATGTACTGCATCCACAGCGATGTGCTCTGCGGTAGCATTCCAACGTCCCGTCGCAAACAGGTGCGGTAAAGATGATCCAGCGACGTATTGTCTGGCCGCACATACTCTGTCACAAACGAGAAGAAGAGAGAGTAAAGCTCGCACGAAAACGCGATGGGAAGATGGCGGTAGAATGTGTTCAACACGCGTAGACAGCCTTCGTAGACGTCTTTGGCATCTGTTTCACTCCGACAAGCTCCCAACCGAGCCTTCTTCGCTAATGCGATCAGCTCTAGCCGAACATAAGTGCACGCAAGCGGGGCTGCTGTTGGGAAGTAGAACAGGGCCGCTTGCCACACTGCCCGCACTGAGGATACTGGAAACGACATGATCTGGTGTAGCAAATGTAGCCACGCCATTGTGTCGAAGGTGTTGGAATACACCCGTTGGGTGTTTTGCAGTATCGTTGCGGTCGCATTCGGTACCTCTAGCCGCGCCTTTTCCATGTTGCCAATAGCACCTTCTCCAAATAGAATTCCATTCTCCAGAGTCGCCAGCACGTTCCACGGGCAAGCGTACCCATTTCCCACCTGGCAAAGAGAAGGAGCCTCGTCGACACCGAGCCTTCGAAAAAGATCACCTGTTGCGTCGTCAATACGCTCTTCGGCGTTCTTGAAGACACCACGGAGCCTCTCAATCTCTAGTTTTGCGGCAACCTCGTTAACGAAAATTTGCCACATGGACGTCTCGGAGGCCTCCCCCTCGTCGCCCAGGGGCGATTTTATTGCATCCTCGAGTTGCTCGAGAAGTCGGCATTCGATTTCTGGCCGAGTAAGGCCAAAGACACTAAAGCACGGGTGGCGTCGCAACGACTGCTGCAATACGAGCAAGTTCTCTTCAGTGACTCGCTGCTCTGTTGGCGCAGCAGTAACTGTAGTCGGGGCTGAAACGGGGGCAGCGACGACGTAGCCTGTGAGGCTGCGAAGGCGCCTCACTAAATCGTCAATTTCTGACATGAAAAAAAATGCCCTGATATGAATGAGAAGGAAAAGTGAGAGAGACGATCGCCCTACGCTGCTTATCCGAAAGGTCACACGTGTGTGCACTCACATACACGGGAAAATCGATCTGGAGAGCAGCAAGAAAAAAAACCCACCGGACACGGTAGTTTCACGCTTTTTCCTCCGCCTCCCTTCTCAATCCTCCTTGAGTGTGTGCGATCTAATTAAATTGATGAGGGAGTGACTAGCGTGTAAGGTCCTGGGAAACAGAAATAATTTTAAAAAAGAAGAGCGTGTGGACGAAAAAGAAGTTTACAGACGGATTCGGGGCATAGTTATGAGCACCTTTTTTTTTTCAGGAGAATGAAGTGCAGACACACGTTTCATGGCGTGACTTGGCTTGCAAGAATTCAGTCATCACACCCTCAATCCAAATGGCTCTTGTCAAGTGTGTTACAGAATTAGTTGCTGTCTACTGAGCTGCTGGAAGGTAGAGAGACCGAATTGCCCAACAGAAGTACAGATAGCTAGTCAGAGACATTTTGTTTTTATCGCTTGGGATTTGCGTGGCTCCCCAGTGATGCGGCCCTGACATATGTTTCGTGCAGTTGATAGAATACAAAAAAAGTTCACAAGGTCTCCGGGAAGAAACCAGCAACGGTTCGAGGCCCCTGGGGGGGGGGCAATATTATTAAGGAACGTGTAGCATTGGAAGCGGATGAGTTACCACCTCGTGGAAACCAAAAAACTTGTGGACGGATGATGCCGGAAGAGTGCTGATCAAGGTATCCCTCAGTAGGGCACAGCTGTTTTGTTCCTCTAGCGCGCACTGCCATACGCATTCAGGAGAAAAAAACAAATCCGCAGAGAGGATACACACATTGGGATGAGCCATCTAGGGGGTTAGGCGAGGAAACACTCGCAAACCCATCTGGACAGCTCCCCGTGACATGCGCTTATCCAGTGTGCAGAGCAGTACGCGATCTACACAGCAGCCCTTCACTGTGTTGCAATAGCGCCTCACGTGGTACTTAAGTAAGGAAAAGAGAGCTACACCCTCCGGCATTGTAGTGCCCCTCAAATTGCTGGTAGCCTTCGCTGCGCGGAAGTAATGCTGTACGGCTGCGCAGACGCTCAAAATGCGTAGATCAGGATCGTGCTGATAAGCACCGGCAACGTTTCCCGGCATGGTTTTATACGCAAGTCGCGGGATGATATTCAGGGAAGAGCAGGGATACTCACCGGCAATAGACAAAACGTAGACATACGGTGATTCAAAAATGCATACCGTCCGCGACCACAAGAGTTTTCGAGCCTCGAGGGGCAAATACTGCTTAGCCCCCCATATGTACGAGTGCACTTCCAATACTGTGGTGAAGGGGACAACCACCGTAGAAAACTGATACTGCCGCAAATCCGGATACTCTTGCTTCATGTAAGTGTAGAAGTGTTCCAGCGGTAGCTGCTTTTGGACGAGCTGGAGCAAGAAATTTGTGTCCAGCACCATCACAACCGTGTTTTCCTTCAAAGCGATGTCAACAACACTGCCGATGGCGCGAGAATACCATCGGGGTAGATTTATGGCTTTGCTGCATACACTCGTCAAAGCCATGAGAACACTCTGGAAATGCTGGAAGACTTCCACTGGTGCCTGCATACGGAATTGCAATGCTTTGCATTCGATGTGCGATTCTGCCAAGTCTCGGGGACACATTCGATCTACTGTTTGCTGCACCACGTCCTCAAGAGAAAACTTCGCATAGATATCGGCTTCGTAGAGACAATCCACCAGCTGCTTATATAGAGAGACGTGGGCACGCGCTTCCGCTCTCGAGGCAGAGAGAAGCTGTAGCTTGTCTGCGGTGTGCAAAGCAAGATGCCATTTCCCTGTTTCTTGTAGTGTCGGCAAAAGAGCCGATAAAAGAGCAGTGTTCATCGAATGCCCACCTGCCAGAGCTGCGGCTGTTAGACGCAGGGCGGAGCGATGGTTTTGCAGTCGGCCGAAACAGCGAACGAGAGGCCGCACCATGATAGGGTGCAGCTCCACTTTCGGTTCCATGTACAAAACGCCAAGAGCCAAGCGCCATTGATTGCTCGCGCAGAGGGTTGCAAGCGTGACCCGCCGCTGCACTGCGCTACCAAATAACGACGGGTGACTGAGCACGGTTTCCAAGGCAGACTCCCAGAGTCGCGCTGTGGATGCCAAAGTAAGCTTGGCCTTTGCACCCTCTAATGTTTCGCTGTTCACATCTTCGCTGATGACGCGCTGAAGCGCGGCGATATTTCCTGATTCCTTGTACCGCTTGATCACTGCAAGAACGAGACTCTTATCTGGTGTTGCGGGTGCTATGGGTGCCTTGATCAGATCGTAGTAGAACAAGGAGGCGCACCATGAGTTGGGCATGTAGGACAAACCATGCTCCATTTCCTGAGGTGTGGGCTGGTACACTCCTCGCAGATAGCTAGTGCACTTTGAGTATGCATTAAGGACATCTACCCAGGACTGTGCCCTGCTCGCCGCCAACACGAAGGGTAATGGTGCATTATGAAGGGAGCGTGCAGGCATTTAAAAAAATGCCAGTCGTTCCTCCTCCTTTTCCAATGAGTTCGAGTGTGTTCCAGAAAAGGGGTACGATAGTGGGCTCATTGGAAATAAGGTCGAGACATTCGTGTGTTGGGTGGAAGTCCGTGTTACAGATGTTCAATAGAAAAAAAAAAAAAGTGGAGAGGAATTTAAAAAAAAAGGGATGTGAAGACTGTATGGTCACAGAAAAGGCTGTTGTGTGTGTGTGTTTTGAAAGGGTAAGGGATGCAGCCCATAAGCCATTAACACCGAGCTCTGCCATCACTACATCCCACTTAGAGCTCCACTATGCTCGTGGCTAGAGCAATCAACTCCCATGAATAAAACGCGACAGGTAACATGACTTTGCTGTGTGAAGTGACGGGTGTTTCTTTTTCGGCCTTGAGTCGCTATGCCCCTCATATCTCCCGCTTCCTGTTGGTACTTCCTTCGGTTCCCACGAAGAGCGCCTTCGTGAGAGCCTGCATTAGCCGAAACGCCACGGGTAGCGCCCGGGGAGGGACCGAATTTATCTGACCGCCACCTCCTTGAGACAGCAGACGCCTCGCGCTGTCCAGAAAAAAGAGGCTCGCATATGAAAAACCACTATGATGCACACTCGTTTCGATTTGTGAGGGTGAAAAGAAGTCCGACCTTCGAGACAGAAGCATCGTTCGGAAGCTGGTTCTGCTGTGTTGTAGACAGAGCACTGTGTGAATGCTCAGTCAACCATTGCTGCGACGACAAATTCTTATCGAGTAACAACACTCAGGGGGTCTACACAGAAACAATGCGAGACGAACGGGATAAACAACAACAACAAAAAAAAAAAAAATTACATCAATCGACAAGCAAAATATTTGTTGTTTTAGATATATTCCGCACTTCACGCATCTCAGCAAGTATACCGAGGATAACCCGATACGACTAATGCCGTGCACGCAAGCCGAAATTGTACTATCCATCCCTCCACCGCAGTTCAAATGAAGAGTCTCAGTCACGCCAGTGAGGATGGAAAAATGAAGGCAATCATCTCGCGTGGTCAATTTTCCGATTGGGGGCCACTTAGTACTGCCGACGGCCATCCTCCTCCCTGCTCTAAACATACTCGCTCCCACATCACTATTGATCACCATTAGCACAGAGGACGTTATCGCTCGCAGTGTACGATCGGGACCCTCAAAGCGGATCGCATAGATCAGACCGGGTGCGCGACAAAAAGAGAGAAGGATCAAAAACAATAAAGAAATTCCCTTCGTAGTACTATCGGATTAAACGGCGGAGATTGCGCTCGTGTCGATCAAGATGTAGCACCTAGCGCAACTGAGATAGATCGTTTTCGTTTTCGTGTTTATAAGAATGGAAATACCTTTTATTGTATGACTTGTTGAACAACAAGGCAAAGTGGCAGTGCTTTCGAGGCGATGTGGCCCAAAATTATGTTTGCAGGTAGAAATATATATGCAGGAGCATTGGTGGTGTCGGTGGGTGTCTTCCCTCTCTTTTCCTTCTTAGCACAGTAATGAAAAATTACAGAAAAAGGCAAAAATATACGCCAGTTATAAAAGTGGTGATGGTCGTCTCCACATAACGAGGCGGCAAGGAAAAGTACACCAAGATAGGGCACTTGCACGCACAGAGACACACACACACCGACGTATGCTGCAAGGTCGCCTATCACTACAGGAACCAGAAAGGGAAAAAAGAAGATATACAAGCCTGAAACACGATGCAAAGCAGTCCTCCGACTATTTGCCGTGAGTGGTACTTAAATTTGAAATGCGCACAAAATAGTACCGCACGAAGCTGCATGTGAAATAATTTAAAAAATGAAATAGGTAAAATTCTTCAAATGCAAAACAAAATCATACGCCCGCGCACAACTACCTATGCGTACATTATGTCGCTGGTCTCTTCTTTTTTGTGTCGTTTTTGTTTGTTTGTATGCATGTGTGTGTGTGTGTGTGTGTGTGTGTGTGTGTGTGTAGATGTATGATGCTGACAGACACATTTTTTGATATGAAATTACATTACTTCTGTGCACACATACGGCACATTTTGTTTACAGCAGACAACAGCAGATAAGATAGTCTCCTCCCTCCCCACCCCCAATGTTCCTGAGATGAGATTTGTTTGAGTACATATGTGAGATGTGTAGAGAAAATAACATATGTGCCGAGGATATGTCGTCACATTCGCTGAGTGAACGGAGCTTCCACCCCAAGGAGAGAACGAGAGCAGCTATACTATAGGGGACGTAAAAAAGGGATTTCGGTCTTGAGAGGGCGTTCTTTCCACTACGGGGAATAAAGGTGAGTCAATTCACCAGCGCCTACGCCAGTTCCATCTCCATTTGATGCTGCAGAGCCATGAGGAGTTTTTCTTTGAACATTTCCAATGAGGTGTACTGAGGAATAGTAATGAGCGACCCGCAAGCCTGCGCGCGTGGAAGGTGATCGACACTTTCGTTGTTCTCAGTCACTGTGAGGGGTCGAATAAGAGGCAGTCGACGCTGCCCAGAAGCAAAGCAAAGCAGCGAGGCTCTCTGCTCCATTGTGAACTGCTCAACAATTTGCCAGAAATGCGACTCTCGACTACCTGTAAGCTGTACACGGATGTACTTCTGCAAGTCCGGCAGTGTCAGATTACTCTCACCGCAGACCAGCTTTTCGAGATCCCGCCACGAAAGACACCGAACAACACGGCGAGAGAGGGTACTCCAAAGGCCACTGCGAATGGCGCTGAGCTGCTCGTCCATTGAGTGCACAAGGCAGCGCTCAGCGATAGCGCGCCGCTGCTGCGCGGCCTCCACGTCGTCGTTGCCATTATCCAGCCACTCCACACTTGCTGCAAAACCGGGGATGAGCTCGTCTGCTACGCCGCTCAAAAGAAAATTGTCATCCTTCACAGTGGCCTCGACGACGCTATCGACGTGGGTGTAAAAGTCTTTGATGGTCAACTCATCATCTACCAAAAACTTCCAGAAAAACGGAGAAAAGTCGATGTCCAGTGGCGTCTTGGCACGTGCTGAGTGTCCCATGATCTTTCCGAAGAAGGTAAATAGGTTTAAATCGTAAATTGAGTTTGCCTGGCTGTCCGGCACAAGTGAAATGCGCTGCGAGTTGTTTACAAACACGAACAGCGGGTTCCGGTGAAAGTCAGAATTTGGGTAGCACTTGTCGGGATGCTGCATCATTTCGAATGCGAGGAAGGTCCACAGCTGCCGATAAGGTCCACCCATATCAACGGGCGCGTGCCCGGAGCCGCTGATGTGAAGGTTGACTTTAAAGAGGGGGGACATGGACCACTGCTCCTCCGTGAAGAACCCAATCTGCCGGTACAGCTGTGCTAGAATAGAACACCGCAGTGCATTTTCTGTTGTGCGTGGGAGACTAGAATACAAGTCTGTCACGCGCACGAATATCGTCGGAGCTGTCCCACTTACTTCTAGAGGAGCGACATTCACCAGCAGACGCTGGCGAAATGACCGTCGCACAAGACTCTTCATTGCCAAAAACGCTTGCGACAGCGTCCCTATAACAGTCTCCTCGTCGAGGTCAACAAAGTTGTTCGCTGTAGCCATGCAGCTTTCCGTTACAGCCACCACCTGCGAAAACCTCAGCAGTTCAGCTTGAGAATAGGACTGAAGCAGCGGGTAGGCGGTCAAAAACAGCATGTGAGGATCCTCCGGCATATTGGACATCGATACCCCGTGGTTCTGCGTGGTCTGCTCATTCATGTAGTCCTCCGAATCGGATAAAAAGGAAGCCAATTGTATGTAAAAGGCGTGGGATTGCTGTTCCATTACGCTTCGCTCCTTTCGAACATAGTTGTCGACAAGCGGGCGCGCATAGCGACCTGAAAGGTCGGTGTAGCCGTCTGGTGCGTACACGAATTCGTTCGCCCGCAGTCGCACCTTCATGCCACTACACGTGCCGATCGAGGCAAAGGGAAAGAGGGGTGTGGCATTGGTGACGACGATCGGAATCGGAATGAAGTGCCCCAGCACACCGTTAAGAGACCACGCCGCTGTCCGGTCCTCCATGTTCAGCAGGCACCCTACTACGACACCGGGGATGCTTTCTATCGGAATCTTATACTCCTCTTTTCCTTCCCGTGTATTGATATCAGTTCCGTTATACGCAAAACTGTGGCGATCACTCCCTACATGTTGACCGGGTACCTCGTTGTGTACCGCTGTACCCCAGCCAATTGCGTAGGCGGAGGCAGCGCGGTCTGGGAGCGTCACCTCGTAGTAGTAGCGTCCCTTCGTGGATGTGCCACATGTACTCGTAATTTTCCCTACCTTGAGCTCCTGTCTCACGTAGTCACCGAAAGTGCAGAGTGTTTCTACAGGCGGTGTAGAGGGATCGATAGCCGATTTAAGCTCATCTACAACGCGCGGCAGCGCCACCTCAGAGGTCACTGATTGCCACAAATCAATGAGACAGTGGAGAGGAGCAACAGGGATGTTACGCAGCTGTTCGTCCAGCGGACTGCCGAGAGCGAGTAGAAAGTCAACGCCCGCCGCAACATCCTTCTTCATCTCACAGTCTTCTGGCAGTGACGCGACCCAGCGCTCCACGTAGGAGAACAATGTAGAAAAGAGCTGCTGGTAGATACTGGTGTACTGTAACCTCGACTGTACAAAGGTAGTGATGCTGCGCAGCAATTCGTGGCGGTGATAACGACCACAACGGTGCGCTGCCGTGACGACGCCATGCAGACAGTCCCACAAGAGATGCTCCCGTACTTTCTTTATGGCCTCAGGGCGAAGTAGAAGACTACTGGTAACAAGGCGAGCTAGAGAGATGGCATCCCACGGTTTCACACTAGGGTCACTGATACGAACATTTGCTTCGCTAAGCATAACACTAAGTTGGTGGGTGCTGGTTTCTTTGCACACAAGGGCGTCAGCGAGCGGGTGATTGACGAACACGAAAATTTGGTCGAGGAAGTCAGAGGGTGTGCTCTCGATTTGACTGCATGTGACAAGGTACAGATGACGAGCTAATAGCACCACCAGGCGGTGAGTGCATTCGCGCATATCGCGATGCGGCTCTGCTGGGATCGTCGCGTCGAGGCAGTCTGGCAGCGGTTCTACAGTCCACTTCTCCGACACCGACGACAGCAGAGCAAATCGACGGCACGAGTTAAGTGTGAAGGGACCACCTTTTCCCTGGTGACACTGATACACACCCTTCAGTCGCAGCCCCTCGGCGTCGAGGAAGCCGATCATGCTAAAATAGACGTCCTCTCCTCCTGTCATCGACATACTTTGTTCAGCAGTGGCAGCCTTGTTGAGAAACACTACGCATTCTTCGTATCCACGTGGCTGACCTCCCGCTTCAGCATTTGATGTTACGAAGTTCTCGAGCTTGCACTCTAGGTCGGGGTTATGGAGGCGCATAAAGAGAAGTACCACGCGGGAGTAGCGTTTGTGCTCGTAGACGACAATCAGTTGCGCCTCCTCCGCTGTGCCCGGGGCCATGCAGGCCCGGCCGACCCCCGATGCAGACAGCGAGACTGTAAACGTTTTGGGGACGCGAGATAAAACGATTTCCCCCATCCACTCGTTCTGTAGTGGCACGATGTCCGCAGCTCTGGCGGCATTACTGAGTCTTACGGTGTGTTCGTACAAGCTGCAAGGCAACCCGTTTGGTTGCGTGTACCAGGGTTGACCTCCGCACTGCTTCAATGGCACGCAGTTTCGGTATGACATCTTCAAAGCCGTATCGTCACGCGTGTGACGCAGCATCAGTGATTCACCGCGGCGGCACGTCACCTCGAAGATGTCGTCGCTGTTAAAGGTGTGGACGAGGGTGCCGGTGTGAAAGCGACGCTTCCTCTCATCCGTGTGGAGTACTGTCACAAAGGGGGCAATGTGTCGTTTCTCTAGCTCCCATCGACGACGGTTTGCTGTGGAGGCAACAGATGCTCGAATCTCCTCAAGGAAATTCACCGGCGCATCGTTTTCTATCTTCACTGTCGATAAGCGCTTCGTCATGCTCATCAGTCGCTCCTGGTGAAGCAAAACCAAATGTGAAAGGAATTCATTCTCGCATAAGGAAGAAAGAATGAGAAGAAATCGCGATATGACAAACCCTTCTTCGACCGTCGCGCCCTCGCTGCGGTCACATCGGCACAGAAACCACTCCTCGGGAATGGGGGTTTTCTCGTTGACAAGGTAGTGATGAATCGGAAGGGAAACCACTTCTTCGGTCTCGAGCAGCTGCAGCCGGATATAGCGGCCGTCAAAACTCAGACGACGGCACTGTGCGAGCCGCTGGTCGGCCAAAATGTACCCCAGGCTGCTGTTCCGAAAGATGCCTCGGGACAGACTGAGAGGGAGACGACAGTTCTCGCGCGTCACGAACCAGACGCTGCCATCGCGACTCACTGTCTTGAGAATGTTACCAGTCACCTCCTCCACAGTTGTTGTGAGTGTACAGGCGCGTTCTGGGAACACGGAGGCAGTAATTCCTTTTTTGCCAAAAAGCACAAAGCAGCCGATTGCCTGAGCAGATTTTTCAGTATCCTTCAGCACAACGGACTTGGTGCCAACCACGACCCAATCACGCGAGATGGAGACTCTGCTTGTGACAGAATCGTACTTGAGGGTGATGCGCGAGCCCCGCTTGAACCCATACGGATCCCTACTGCGGTTCGCTAGTGGTTGCCGGAGCGACGGGTCGCTACAGTATGTTGCGATGGTAGGAGCGTTGAACAGACACTTGTCGCGGAGTTTATCGCGCGTCGCCTGAACGATTTCTTGCGCTGGTCCAATCCCCACGAACACCGGTGCATCCACCGGGAGAGGACTGCCGTCGACGGTGTCAATCACAACAGAGAACACCTCTGAGCCTTCTTTGCCGAGAAGACCCCATGCACAGAGGGCATTGTCTTCCACTGCTTCAGCCAGGCAATTCATTTTCGCCTCTTGCATCCGACACCCGCTGCTGCGCAGATACATAGTCGAAGTAGCAGGTATGGTCACCTTCATGCCACGCTCCACACTGGCAGGGGTGGTGGTTGAGTAGGCAATCGGCGACCCATCCATCACAGTGAAACTGTGGTTCGAGTGCACACAAGCCAGAAAACAAGTCGAACAGAGAGCGTAGTCGGCGCACTCGTTGCACTTGAACCACGCACCCGATGTTCCTGCATCGCCAATGGTGCAATAGCACCCGTCACACGCCTTGCGCTCGTCGGCAGTACAGAGGGCGTACTGAAGCTTCTGGCAGGGCAGTCGAATTGCCGGTTCCGTACTGTTGGACGGCAGAAGAACAGCGACGGCATCGGTGTTGAAGAGATTCACAAATGGATAAAGCGCGCCGTCGGCAGGTAGGTTGTCGAATATGAGACCAAGCGGTACTTCTTCCCCGTTTACAGGAGTGCGAAACGCGTGCATTGTCCGTGCTGTGCGATCAATGTGAAGGCGAATGGTGTCGCCACTGACAACAATGCAACGCGGCTCTGCTGCGACTGGAAATGAAGCGTCTGTGCGCAGGTGCCGCAGTCGCCATGGCGAGTCATCCATGTCATGTAACGCCCATACCTCCGACGTATGGGCATTGAGGTCCTTTCGCTTCCAGTGAAATGCTGACGTACAAACACCGAAATAGTACCCGCCTCCAAGGATCTGGCCTTGATTTCCGCGAATTAACTGACACCGGATGCTAATCTTTGTGCCGGTCGGAATGGACGGTTCTGCTATGGCAATGAACGGCGTCGAGACCCCCTTTGCTCCAGTGGGTACTGTTGCAAGACGTCCACAGTAATGCGGAGGGAAAAGAAACCCTCGATTGGAAAGTGCTTCAGAGAACGTGAAATCCTCCGGAATCGGTGGCAGGTGCGTTGACCCAATGGAGGAGAGCCGCGATAGCACCGTGATGAAGCTGCCCACGCGCAGACCATGAAAGAGAAAGTCCCAGTGATCCTTCTCCTCCGAGACGATTTTGCAGCGGTCGTCCTGTTCGGTGCAGCAGAGAGCCTCGACGGTAATGCGTGGCACTACCATTCGCTCTGCTGCAGTGATGAGATGATCGATACAACGCGACAGCCCAGTCAAGCACGAAGTCGGGAGCGCGGTGTCAAAAGTACATGATGTCTGTGGCTTGGCAGGCGTACGCATGTTGTAGAGGTGCTCATAGTTGGCCTTTGCCCCAAGGGTGAACTTGCAGCGCAAATCGTACAGCCGTGAGACGGTGACGGTCACTTCTTCTCCCGTGGAGCTCCGTAGATGCAGTGAACGAGGATCGGGGACACTTTTAAAGACCGACAATGCCACTTTGGGGAACTGCTGCATATCGAGCTCCTGGCATACGCGCTTGGCGACGAGGTCTTGAAAGGGCTCCAGCGTTAGCATGGATCGTAGCACATCCACCGACGCTGCACCAAGGAGTGTTGGGCCGGTTATGGGAGCCGTCATCGTTCCAGCGCTGATCGCTGCTGCGGCGTCATCGTTGTAGAGTTGCACAAAGGGCACGAGATCAACGTCCTCTGGGATATCACTGAAGAGTGTTTTGAGAAACTCACCCTCTCGATAAAAGTCGATGCAACGCTTGTCACGGTCTACCACAACTCGAATCACGTCGGCGTTTCCAAAGGTTCGCTGAAAGTTGTTGAGCTTGACAGTAGGGTTCGTGGCATGTGTAAGTTGTGGCGAGGTGTCTTGGATTGCCCATACGATAGGTGGATTCACCGCCTTCCAACTCTGCGAGTTGCTCGTTGGGGTCAGTGGGCTAAGCCCTGCGATAGACACACCGACGAAGTAGCCACCTTTGAGCGAGTGGCCCTTTGACATGCTTCGCCTAGTCACTTTTACAGAAAAGGACACCATCCCCGTTCGAGGGAGAATGCTTCCGAGTACAATACTACGCTGCGCGTCTGGCAGCATGTGTGCGTGCTGAACGTTCACGATCGACATCGCGCTAGTGTCACACTCACACCAGATGGGTACAAAAGGGATGACATCTTCGCTATCCGTCGCGCTGTTGGCGTTCTCGAAAAGAGTTGAGACCAAGTTTCCCGCTGCCTTGCTGTCAGGAACCTCCTTGACGTGTACAATGACGTCTGGCAGAAGCCCAATTGTTGAGATCTGAACAGAATGTAAAGGCAACAGCATGAGAATAGACACAGCGTCAAACACCATGTTGCTGATATGCTCACTCAGTAGGATACCGTGTGTAGCAATGTGTCGAATGGTGGAGATTAGCACCATTATCGAGTACTCCGCAACGCTGAGCGCTACAGCCTGCTGAACGCGCATCGTGGGGTTGGTGTTAGAGGAACCACCAACGCCGATGTTCATGAGTGACGACGTCACGCTGTTTACGTGGTGGCACACCACATCACACACCTGCGTCAGCGCGCCACGGACGCTATGGCTCTTGGATTCCTGTACAGCGCATACTCTCGCTGTGAGGTAGTGCAGGACCATTTCCGCTGTAGAGGTGATGCGGTACCATGTAGGACCCTTGTCTATCGTCAAAGCAGGGTGGAGTTGGCGGTAATCATACGCAAAGGGCACTGTTCCAAAGTTTACGGAGACACGAATCACACTCCCATCGTCGAATGAAATGGCGGGGTACAGCAGTGCGCTGTCTGCGTCTGCGTTAGCGGGTATGCTGACTCGACCTGCAAAAGAAAGAAATTGGCCGTTGAGTGTGTAAAACAGAAGACGCGAGGTCGCTACAATACCGCAGCCGACGGTGTCTCCCTCCATAAAAGGCGGAAGCTGTGCCTGCTCGCCCCAGTGAACGTCACCCAGACTGCTGTAGGAGAGAAGCAGGTCCTCCCCACGGACGGCGAGCTCTGTGTGCGGCAATTGGACACCTACCTCCATTTTTCCAATGGGAGAATTGATCTTTACCTCGTAGTAGTAAACCCGTGGAACACCCTCCTTCCAGTTCAACTGCCACCCCTCGTCAGCGCGCACAAGGACAGAGGCGCCAGTGCTTTTCTCCATCACCACACCCAACTGCGATCGTGCCGTTTGGATAGAGGGAATAACGACAGAGAAACCGTTCGGAAAAACGCGACTCAGTGAAACAAAGTCAGCCGCGCTGAGTAGCTCTGTCCGCACCGCCTGCTCCTGATCCGCTACCACGTCTTCTTCGGACCGAGGACTATCGTACCGCAGGCGCCATGGTGCAGTAAGTGCCGCCAAAGCTGTCGGTGAGCCCATCTGGCCCTCCAAAAACTTCAGGATATCGTCTTCCGTCCCGAAACTGTGCTTGAATTCTTCGCAGTCGGCCTCGTCCCACGGCAGACAAAGAATCGCGTGGAACAGCATCAGTGGACGCCCGTGGTAGGCTGCCTGCGTCAAGGCGGCACGATATCCAACAGGCCCCACTGAACTCTTGAGTACGACGGAAAAGCTGTGGAGTACGCCGTGAAAGGCGCGACGCACAGCGGCCTCTGCATCAATACCGGCTCCACGAAGCACTTCCGTGAAGTGCTGACAAGTGTCATTGCAGGTAAGCGCCCATAGGACTCGCAGTGCATTTGTCAAGAAGTCATCGGGTAGGACTACCGAGTTATTTTGTAGCAGTCTCGAGAGGAGCTGCAGTCCTTTTCCAATATTTTGGGCTGCGCGCGTGCGGTTGATCAAGTCTTCCTGTATCATCGACGGCGTAATCCCCTTCACCAGGAGCGCGCGCACCTGCTCAAGCGAGTCATTCTGCGAAGATAGTCTTACAACGCTTCGGCGCGAGCTGGTCGATCCCCGCCTCTCTGAAAGCGATCTCGACCCATTAAGTGAGTTTTCCAGTCGACTTGAAGACCGGCGCCCAAACATCGGTGTTGCGCTATCGCTCTCGAAAAAGACGCACTCCATCATCCAGCGCGCGAGCGATGTGAGGAAGACAATAGCCTCCTCCCTCGCGCTACCCTGAAGCTTGGTTCCCCATTCTCCACTGAACCACCGTAGTTTCAGCTCGTCCTCAGCCTGGGCGCGTGTTAACCCGCAATGAAGAAGAATCGACAGTAGTGCACGGATGGCTGGACGCATCGACGGGACAATAGACCCTCGCATCGCTTTGCATACCTCATCCACGAACTCCTTGCCGTCCTCGGTATCCTCCAGAACGCGGAGGGGAAATTCAAAGACATTTTCGCGTAGTTCACCATGCACCTCGACGTTGTGAGCAGCCAAGACAGTTGTGGTAAGGCCGTACCGGAACAACGGTGCAATAACGATCTCCGAAGAGATCTGTGGCCTCTTCATCAGCTCTGCCGCGGAAGCTAACAGCACACGCCAAACAGCGTCCCTCATCACTGACGCCAGGGAAACATCCAGCTCGAACTCGTACTGCGAAATTGCGGTGAAGCTATTTTCTCCGCTGCCGTGTATGTGAAGCACACCACCTTCTAGTTTTTTGAAGGAGCTCAGCTCATCCATCACTGTGCTGTCAGGCTTCCCGTTGTGGGCATCAGACTGCATGACAGAAAATGGTGGACTGCTGGCCTCCTTTATCAGTGACACACTCCGGGCAGTGGAGAAGTCGAGACGAAGGCGCCAAATGCCCGTCTCCTCCTTGTTCGGCACGTACATGTCATACGC
This sequence comes from Endotrypanum monterogeii, assembly GCA_000333855.2. Taxonomy (NCBI): domain Eukaryota; phylum Euglenozoa; class Kinetoplastea; order Trypanosomatida; family Trypanosomatidae; genus Endotrypanum; species Endotrypanum monterogeii. The sequence goes on along the minus strand of CM007316.1, from coordinate 1,506,306 downwards.
CTCGTGGGTAGTGAAGGAAACTACCTGCTTCGGAAGAGCCTGAACCGCCTGCAGACGACCACACAAATCCAGTAGGTGATCCTGTGTCTCTGTAGAAACGGCTGCAGGACACAGGTTTGCCACAGCCACGAAAAGGGGGAGAACACCAGTGAGGAGGACCGCGTTCGGCTGCTCATCCACCCGCACCGGCGAGAAAAGAGACGGGCAGCGGCACATGTAGCTTACAAAAAGCTCAAGAAGCTGACCAACATACACTTCTGCCTTGTCTGTCACGTGCGAATGAAGAGTTGCCATGACAGCAAGTATAAAAGATGTCATGAGATGGGTCGCCTGCTTTGGTGTCCCAGCATCCCTGGTAGCTTCCTGTTCACACTGTCGCAGAAGGTTTTTTGCAACGCACACGATGTCTTCTGGGCGGTGTTCAACAATGTGATGGATGACAGTGTAGACGCGTTCTCGAGAGAAGTAGCTCCACTGCAGGTCGGTGTGTTCGCTAGTGTCCATCTGTAGAAGCATCTGCGCCTGGTATTCAACGGTAAGCGACCACGCAGTAGCCACTTGGTAAAGCTTCTGAGTGACTTCCAGGAATGTCTTCTCGGTGAAGAGCTCCATGATCGTGCTGCATGACGACTTCAGCGATACTGCGATATCGGAAATACGAGAGTCGTTGAGCGTGGCCAGATGACGGAAATGCACCAGTGCTAGTGACATGAACGCCAGCACCTTCAGCGGGGGAGTGAGGGGCTTCACTTGGCGCAGCGCCTGCGCGAGCGATCGCAGGGTAGAAAAAGAGAGTGGCGAGCTCTCTGGAAGCACACGCTCCAACTCGTAGCTTTCGGTATAGATGCAACGGTATATTTGCTGCAAAAGCCACGGCGCCGAGCCGGTAGGCGGGCATAATTCGTTTGCTTTACAAAGCTCCAACTCCTTCTCGATACGGAGTCGAGTAAACAGACGAATGGAGCTGAAGGTAGAAAAGCGTTGCTGATAGACAATCAGCTCAGATTCATCATCGAGAATTGCGTATGTGTTCTCACTGCAAGAGCGTGGGCATTGATACACACGCACAATGCGGTTGCTTCCACGGTCCACTTCAGCCACGAGATCATCGGATCCTTTCTCCGCTGGTGGCAGCATCATGAAAAGCCGGTACGCGCTCTTCAGCACCCGACCAGACAAGAGAATTCCATCGTCGAGTGGCACACTAAAAGGGTGCGTCACGGCGACTGGAGCTAGCACGGAATGGTCCCATGTGAAAGACTTGGCGTTCATCACCACACACTGACGTCCTACCGTTTCCTTTAGCCAAACCCCTGTGCCTTCGTCCATGGGAAGCACGAACAGCGGCATCACCGAACTCTCGACGATTCGCTCCCGAAAAAACCTTCGCACCGTCCGTGAGCCGTTTGCACCGCCCCACAATGCCATTGAGCCAAAGTGACCGGAGCAACGCAGACACTCCACATTTTTGATCTTTATCGTTTGCGACTGTGTGTAGTGCGGTCCGCTGAGATCGACAATGGTAAAGTTGACACTAACAGCCCAAACTCCCCTGGTCCAATGCACGTGCAGAAGGTACCACTGGCTGTTGGATGGTAGGACGCCTTGGCAGACTGTCGAACCCTGTCGCAGCCTCAGAAGATTTCCGTTGATGTCAACCGAGAGAGCGTCTCCAGAGTCAGGGAAAATGCATACAAGCGTACCGGTACAGTCATTGTATATATGGGCACAGAGCGAGAAGCTGTCTAGCGCATCAGGGAAAGGGCACCCGAAGGATGCAACCGACACTTTAATGTTTGTCTTGAGCACATGGAGCGACGCAGTGGAGCCGGATGGCAGGTATGGAGATGGCGTCGTCTCCAGTACGCCTTTATAGTAGTTCGTCACCAGCGACACGCTCTCCGTTGTACATTCCTCCTTGGTTGCAAGGTCAGCTGTGAGAACAGCATGACGAAGCCCGTTCGTATCTGAACAGATGAGGTGTGTAGAGTCCTCTGAGAATGTTGCGTTCCAGCAGCCGGTTACCACCTCTGGAAGCCCGCGCTCAGCGTGCAAGGCGCCTGTGGAAAGATTGAGCACTGACACCACTTGCGAGCCCACCATGGCTATATATTGGCGGTTGGGGCTCACGCAAAATTTCTGCACGCCCGCTCCCTCGCCGAGGACCATCTTCATTTTAATCGGTTCGTCTTGGAAGCAGTCGATCGGAGAAGTGATCGGATAGATGTCCATTGCACACAGTGAAAAATTCTTCGATATCTCAAGCGCGTGCGGCACTACCACCGGTATGATGCTGGACGAGGTAACCGTTAGGTGTTCAAGAACTTCAGTATATCGGAGTATCTCATCGAGTTGGTGGCGGCGGCCGACGAGTAAGCCAGCTATGGCACAACGCTCCATCACCTGCGCCGACAGGGGAGCTGTCTCTTTAACAGAGATGTCCAGCTGTGTGAGTAGCTCGCTCACAACCGACGGCTCCAGCGCGCGAGAAAGGTAGATATCCCGCAGTAGACGTTGATACAAAAGCTCTAGAGAACGGGTATGTGACTGAGAACCATTCAGTAGGTTCACGGACATGATCAGTGCATCCGATTGCATCTGTGAGCTATAGGTGGAGGAGTGAACGAATAGATCACTTCTCGAGTTATCCGCAACATGCAGTGGCGGTGAATTGCATCCTTCGTCGTTGGGAATGACAGTAGTCTGGTTAGCCTCCTCGGTCGTCATCCGCAGTGCCTCCTGAGCATGAAGGATAATTTCTTCATACATGAGAAAAGGTGAGGGTGTCAGTGTAACGCTGTTATAGGCGTTGGCAAGACTGCGCACATGCTGCATGACTGTCTCAGGGTCAATAGATGCATCACTATCGAAATCTGGTGGTGCGGTGGGGAGGGTGAAGTTTTTCTTCGAAATGCAGTGTTGTTTCCTCATATACATACGATACCCCGCTGCATATAATTGCGATAGGGGAACATTGTCAAGTTCTATCGAGGTTTTATTTTCGCCGCTTGGGTCTTGTATGTACATAGTGCCCTTTTGATACGCAGTACACTCAACATACTGTGCGTCGTATGTTGTGGACCGCGCAGGCACCGTATCATTGACGCTTGTCGCTGTCGTTGGGTTCCCAAGCAGCGTCAGCTGCGGTGGGGGCGTGCTCTGCAGACCTGCAAAGGAGCCAGGCCAAATGTCATCCGCTGTAAAGGCCATCGTCTCGACTAAGCGTACACCAGCGAAAGGCAGAAAACTATCAAACAGAAGGATAATGTGCCTCTTGTGCTGCCCAATTGCAGAGCGGAGCGGTGATAGGAAAAGACGTGTCCGCCGTCCTTCCTCAGCAGTTGAAAGATAGAGAGAAAAATGTGTTACAGAAAAAAAAAAGACCACAGCCAAATGTTACATGGGAGGGAGAGAAAGGCGCCAACACGCGTTGATGCGCCAGCACGCAGGGGTGTATAAGCACCGCGCTACACAGGTTATCGGCTACGATGGCGGTCCCTCAAGTACGTGGCCTCCTCCATCCGATGAGGGGATGAAAAAAAAAAAAGAAAGCAAAACGATGCGATCTTCTGTAAGTGGAGGGAGGAGAACGTCCGACAAATCTGCAGGCAATAGAAAACGGGAGAGAGAAATCGGTCCAGTAGTGAGTAGCAAACTATTTCGCTTTACGGACAATTACATGGCCCTTTTCTTTGCCAATGGTATGGACTAAGCGGTTGGCAAGAGACGAACGGTAAAAGAAAACAGATGCAAAGGAGGAGGACAATAGAACGATATTCGCTTGGAGAACCCGGCCAAGTAGAGAGTGCACATGGCCAACATGTGGAAGAGATGAAGAAATGGTTTCGGTGGCGAGTGTGTTTCCCTACTACACTCCCGTCGGATCGAAGCTAATATAATAGAAATATTGTATACGCACAGACCATTGCTCTTCTGAGGTGGCGAACGTGAACGAGTCAGTTGACTTCTCAGGGTGGAGGGACAATGGTATACCCTCCTTCCTTCAGAGACTGCTTCTGGTGTGCCTAACAGTTGCCGTGTTGAGAGTTTCAATGAAGCGAAAGATGTGAAGAGGAAACATATAAAAACGATAGTGAAGCAGCTGAACCCGCAGCATTATCACAGCCACGCAGAGAAAAAAAAAAAAGGTCGCGTCTGTCTGTCCTTGAGCCTTCTTTGCTACCTACCTTTTAAGGTCTTTCGACTTTGTTCCGAGTGAAAAAGGTCTATAGCTGTAAGGAACAGATCCAGCTGTCAACTTCTTTTTGTTGTTGTTGCCGGTTTCGGTGTGGAAATCAGAAACGCAGATCGAGCATGCAATCAAAACTGATTCTGGTAGTCGAAAGCACTTGTACACAAAATCTTCGTAGACGCCAAGATCCTCCAAGCACTTTTCCCTTTTCTTTCCCCTTGTCCTAGGCAGCAAAAGAACCACAATAAAGCGTAACAAGAGTAATTATTAATTCCACAACAAAAGTACGACGACGTCGCTTACACATGTGGTGAAATACATTTCGTCCATATTGTTCCCTTGCCATGTAGGATAGGAATGAGGGCCAAAACATCGACGTTGACAAAAAAGTCAGCATCACCAGATTTATACGGAAAAGACGTTTGGCGTCTAGCTGGACGACCACAGACACCAGAAGCACGCGCCGCGTAGACAGAGGTTCAATGCGATTGAATTCTTTGAGAGTGACGCTTCGTTATACCTAACATTAGCGGCGTGTGGGACTGAAGACTCAAACACCAGTTGCTATGCTTCCAAGAGTGTAGAGAAAAAAAAAGGGGGGGCCTGGAGGTGTGATGGCATACCGCACTACAATGGGGGCGCAGTATCTCATTCTCCCTTGACTACTCGTGTACAGTGGATGAGATGGCTCCCAGAGCAAGGGGGTAACAAATACACCGTGGGGAGCGGATAATAAGAAAGGAGAAGCGACACACATCTCTCTCTCACCGCGCCATCTTCGACAGTGCGTATGAGCCTCTCGCTTCGTGTTTTCGGCCCTCGAAGGGGCAATATATTTCCTTCACCTACGCGCCTGTAAGAACCCGCGCATTTATGTACGCACAGGTGCGCTAAATTTGTACGGCAGATCCATCACCAACTGGCGAATCCTCCTCTCGGAGAGTGGGTTGTGACACGTAGGGGTAGTGAAATGGGGAACGGAATAAGGTTGAATATAATGCGCGCGCACACATTGTGTGATTCGCAATAGAGCGAGAGCTACTCAGCAATCATTTCCAAAAGGAGGACTTGGCAAACAGATATCCGTGCCTGCACAACCTCGACCGGGAGGTGCAGCATCCAGGTCAATAATTTCTTTTTTTCACAGGCTCACGAATGTCAGCGCAGACACCACGATAATAATAAAAAACACGTAATTGAAGTATAAAAAAAAGGGGGCAGGGAAAAATATGAATTGTTAGGATAGTGGGGTCAAGGGCTGAATCCGATGATTAGAAATGAGAGCAAGGCACTCTGCATCACATTGACTCGCATACATGGCACTACAGCGGCGCGCCGGGGGAGTGGCAATACATTTCATTCGAATCACTGGTGAAAGCTACAGTGAAGGACCTGCCATTAGTTTTCTTCATGGTATTTACGGCACGCACATCTGCTGCAACTGTGAGGCCGACCGTGGTGCCATACTTATCGGTGTCTGCCTTTCTTTTAGTGGTTCTCTTTTTTTTTATTGGCTTTACTTTCGTACCCTATACCACATTAGTGGGCAAAAAAAAAAAACAATCGTGAAAAAGGAGAACATCGCACAATACATACCTTAACCCCGCGACATTTTGAGATGTGTGAGAGAGAAGGATCTGACTTTAGAATATGCAGAATGAAAACACACGCACTCTACATGTGTGCGTTTTTTTTTCTTTTTGCTTTCTCCCGCGGATGTCGGTTCTCATGTCGCAACAGAGAATGGCAAAAAAAAAAAATTCGAAAAAAAAAATACACGGCTGGCAATAGTGGAGACACTCTCTGCAGCGTACTTACGCTGCATTTTGGTAATTGTGGGTAATGCTCCGTGATGAGAGGACGGGGAGGCGGGGATCGTGTTTCTCTTTACCATTCATATATTTTTAAGGGACGTCAGTAGATCATCACCTTGACTCGAAGTCAAAAGCGTCGAAATATATATACATATATCTATATATGTATGTAAATATTGCAACGTGATCGAGTGCTGACATATATTTATATATATGTATGTCAACAAAAACAAAGGTAGCCACGGGTACAGACCACAAGCACCGCTCTCCTTTCTCAAAAAAAAAAATAGAAGATGAAATCGGGAATAGAACCACGGGCTACACTCGACCGCAAGGTATGCGAAAACACAAATCTGAGGAAGGGTAGGGGAAATTCCTCACGTCGGACGTTGTCAGTTGATGGATTGAGCACACCTGCATGATGACTGCTCCAAGTTCTAGTACCATATTTTCCTCCCATATCCCCGGGTACCAAGGTCGATGAACAAGTACAGAAAACAGAAGTATCCTTGTGGATGGTTAGGCGATGCAAACTGCTATCTACTATTTTCGTTACCGTTCCCCGCCCCTCATCTTTCCGTTACCTATATATATATATATATATATATATATAGCTCCGCTTTTCATAAGAAATCATCTCTGTTTGGAGTTTGCGCCTAGCCTTGGATGTTGGTATGCGTAAGAAGACGTGTTAATGCGCTGAATTCTCGCCTGCGTACGTTCAGTCTCATGTCTCCTGCGGTTCCAACATGATACGTCATAAAATAAGTACACCCGCGCACACACCCGCACCTACACACACACACACACACACATACACACTCTTATTATTCAAAAAAGATAACACGTACGAAATGATTTCCAGACTCGTAGCCAGGCTCGTCACCTTTTTTTCGGATAAAGGTTAGCTTTGCAGAGAAAGCAGCTTAGTCAGAAGACAGTTCACCTCTTCACTGGGAGTTGTAGAGTCTCATCTTTTGAGAAAGCAAAGATGATACGCAAACAGCGCAAGCTCCTTTTTCCTTTTTCTGCCTTGCCCTCCTGTACTCTTATCGGCTTTCTTCACTTCTTGCGTATTTCTGGTCCCTTGCTTCGACAGCGTCGCAATTCAGCTCGAGTTGTTCAGGGTTGCAAAAGTGATCAAAAGTGGATCATCACGTACATGTACATGAAAGCATGAAATCGTTGTGTGTGCATCTGTGTGTGTGTTTGTGTGCGGGCGGGTGTGTGTGTGTGTCGCTGACAGTGTGGCAGAGGAGATGCTCGCAAAAACAGCTCTTCACTCAACGTCCAATCATGCGAAAGATGGAGGTGTCATCGCCACGGGTGCTTTACGTCGATGGAGGTGGCGGAGGTTCTTTACCGTGGCGCTTGAATGGCGCGGATCAGGAACCACCTTCACACGCGCTAACGCCTTGGCCATCAAGCGACCCCTGGACGTCCCTCTTGTCCTCGACCTGCGGAGGCCTAAACCACCTGTAAATCCACTTCACGATGTACACCACAACGTACACGACCAGCCAGCAGCTTACTCAGACCATTTTGTAGTTGAACTGTTTTCGTTTTTCTTTCAAAAACAGCTGATGTCGCCTGTGAGAGGCTACCAGTCCGCGGCCGTGATTCCGCGTTGAGAAGAGGCAGGCAATAATTATGATAGATGTGTAGACCAGGCAAAGACGTGAGAAGACAAAGATTGCACCCTTGAAAGCGAGTAGTGAGAACTCGCTGAGAGTAGTGATGAGAGCCACGTGGGAGTGGGGAAAATCAGAAAGGTATGCGACGCATCATCGCACAAGATTTTTCACAGACGCGAAAAAAAAACAAAAAAAACGCTTAGGGATAAGAGGCCTGGGGAAACCAACCCTATACACCACTCTTACTATTTTTTTTTTTTGAGTTGCACACCTGCCGGAGAGCTTAGGGCAGGATTTGATTGTCCTTTACCGCACATTGGAGATGCGAACTATAAAGAGCACCCAGAATCTAGGGGGAGTATGAGGCGCGAAACGACAAAAGAAATGCCGAACAGCGAAAAGGGATAAGTGAGTGCATCAACTTTCTAGGTGCGACACCATGACGCCTGGAAAGTCAAAAGTCGAGCAAACAAACAAAAAAGGGAATCCGAGGAAAGAGAATAAGCACCTGTGGAAGATAAGAACACATGCTTGGCCTTTCTGTGACTTTGCCGAGCGCTTTGTCACACACACACACACACACACACACGCAGACGCAGACGCAAACAAACAGAATACAGAGGCGGACGTGTGTATCGGTGTTAGAGTCGGAGCTAAAGCTCATGATAGACAAATCCATCCTCAACACCAACAAGATTGTGCAGCGCCGTTACACTGGGCACCGTACCTGTGATTTGGCTGCACTCACTCTTGATAAGGCTGTATGAGCGAGCTGGCCGAACTAGCACCACGTCGGCGTCTTTGTCCCTTGAGTTAGCAGCACGATCGCTGCCATCCCCGTCCGCACTGCGGCGGCGTTTGCCGCATAGCTGCTGATATTCGATTTCCCAGCTGGAAACCACCTTGGAAAGAAGGCTAAGCTGATATGACAGTGACTCGATGCACACGTCACCAGCGCCGATGCCGTCGCCACCGCGAAGCCGCAAAACGTTTGACTGGAGTAATGTCTCGTACAGTGATTCTTGCTTTACCGACACCGCGTCGCCAACGCGATGCTCCTTCACTCCGCGCCCCACGCTCCCTGAAGCAGTCTCGGATGGTGAATCGAAAGGATTGTACTCCATCACGCGGCAAACGTACCCTTGATCAACGAGAAAAGCCGTTCGGTGAGCCGCGTAGCTTACTTCGATGGTGTCTGTACTGATGATAGAGTAGAACCACGCGTCGACTGCCCTTCCGTTCGCAGCACGCTCCTTAGGCCGCAAGATCCGCCCTAGTCGCTGCGCTTCCTGGCGACGGCTGCCGCCATGGCTGGAGACCTGAATTACTACATTTGCATTTGGAAGGTTGACACTTACATCGCCAACGCGCGAAACACAGATGACGTTTATTTTCGATGTGCTCTGGAAGTCCGAAAAAATCATTAGCCGATCCTTGTGCTGCGTACTTCCGCATATCACTGGTGCGTTCAGCAGTTTCCCATACTCCTTCAGTAGCATAATGTGGTCACAGCAGACAAGAATTTTGGCACCGAAGGTGAGGTGCTGCCGCACAAGCTCTCGCACGCACACCATTTTGTTCGGGTTCGCCGCAGCCAACATCACCAGAACTGGTGTCCTCCCTGTGCCCGCTGCCTTGCCACTGCGGTCCATGTACTCAAGCCCGAATTCCTTTGTCATAGGTGTGCGCACCTCAAGGCAGTGTACTTTTGCGAGGTATCCCTGTGAAGCAAGGGTTTCCATCGAAATATCGTACAGCTTCGGGCCCACGAGGTGAAAGAGTTCAAGAATCTTGTGATCCTCCCGCACGTACGTGGCCGTGAGGCCGATGATACCCTTGGCGTCAATGAAGCCAAGGCTCTCGCAAAAACTCTCAGCTGGCATTACATGCACCTCATCGAGAATCAGTAGCCCGAAGGGGGCGAATAGTTTATCCTTTGGGTTCTCCTTCCGCTTTCGCAGACACCGCCCGGTGAAGGGGTCGTCTTCGCTGAGAGGAGCTGTCGCGTGTTGGCGCATCTTGGCCTTGTGTGCCGTGACGAGCATGCTGTATGTTGTTATGACAACGTCTGTGTGCTCTGTGATGGGATCTTTCTGCTTGCCTGTGAGACATGCGATGCGGGCGGAGCCGCTCTTGATCTGGTCAGGATGAGAGCCCTTCCCGTCAACTGAATCGATGTTGTCTATCAGTGGTGTCGCCTCCAGTGTGGCATAGTCGAGAATTTGGTTCTTCCATTGCTCAACGCTCACACTACCGGCGCACAAGACAAGTGTGGGTTTTTTTACCTTGCACATGAGCATAATACCCAGGAGCGTTTTTCCAGCACCGCAGGGGAGGATCAAACATCCACTGCTGAGGGTTCCCTCGCGAACGGATGCGTCGACAGCATCAATCTGATAACGACGGGGCTTCGTTTGCCTGCGCAGCGTGATGTGTGCCGTTCGCACCGATGTGTCTCTCTCAAAATCGTACTGCTGCTGTATGGGGAGACCCAGCACTACGCATCGGGCTGTCACCACCTTCGACATGGCTCTACTTTGAAGAAGAAAAGAAGGGTACGGTCTTGACTCCTCGGCCCACCTGCTCTCCTCAGAAAAGATGTGCAGCGGTGTTGCCGCGACCGAGGCAATAACTGTGTCCTGGAGCAGCATTTGAGCCGTCTCCACACTTTTGCACTGCACAAGCGTCCTCTCTGAATCAATAATAATGCGGGCAAGGTTGTAGCGCATCATGCAAGAGGTGATGAACTGGCGCACGAGCTGTCGCCGCTCACTGTCCTCTGCCAGTCCGTAAGCGTAGGTTTCTAGAAAGTCAATCGCCTCCGCAGGGTCGATTCCATTCGACACGGCTGCCCCGAGAGAAAATGGTGTGACACGATACTCATGCATGAGTGAAGGGCGAGATATGGCTTCCGCTAGGGACGTCAGGAAAGACCGGATTGTGCCGTAGTTGCTACGGAACGACTCTGCGATTATCGTGATGAAGCCATCTGACTGTATCCTGCCCTCAAGGAACAGACACCTTTCACGGCCACCAGCACCCCCGCTCAACAAATCTGGCATAATACATGTCCACCACACGGAGAGACGGAGTAAACGTGAATAGACCCCGGAGGAGCCCTGGGCGGTGCAGCCACACACTGCGATATTCCTTCTTCTCGAATACGCAGTCGTCAATGAACCGTTGCGTGCGAGGGTGTTCCTCTGAAGGTTGTAGGAGGGAATTCCTTTTTTTAAAAAAAATGAGGGCCGCACTCCCAGCGATATCAAGGGAAGTGAGGGACTGTTGTGGTGTTACGGTATGGTGCCCCGACGACGAGACGAGGAGAACAACCGAAGAGACACTGCCGAGACGAAGTCATCGAAGCCTCTGGTACTCCGAAACGCAATCGCCTTCTCTAAGCGGATCGGAGCTACCTTGCAGCAACAACAAAACACCTCGATGGATGCGCAATGACCATTGCTTTAGAAATCATCGCACGTTGGGCAACCACGCCACATTTGAAAGGAAATCGAAACACGAGAAAAGCAAAGGTGGAAAGAGAGGAGACGACATATAGCAAACCACATTCATTGCGGATACAGCAACAAGAGTTCTTCGTGCAGAGAATTGATTTTGGGAGAAAGAAATGCAACACTCTTCGGATACTTTGAATTCCGCACAACAACGCATGCGAGCATACAGGAGAAATGTTTCTCACATGCTGCCAAAAAGGGGATGGAGAATCGAATCGGGAACAACATCAGGCAGCGATTCCTCCCAACTGTCCATCCCCATGCTGCGCAACACTAGAGCTCAGAAGATTCTTTCCAATCTCGACAAAAAAGGGTCAGCGAAGATGTTCCTATGGGGCATTTTTCAAACTGAGAGAAGAGCTGTCCACTTACCGAGTACACAGCATTGTCTATACTCTGCGCCTCATGAGCACCTACAAACATGCTACCTGGCCACTTGATATGTGTATATCCCCCCTCCCTCCCTCCATGGTCAAACATGATAGTCGCACGCACACACTCCGATGACGAAAAACAAAAGAAGGCATTTGACACCAGGACGAAACGACAGGGAATCATATTCGAAAGAACAAAATGAACTCTGCCCCAACGACCCACACCTTGTTCTCCCCGCGCACAGAGACTCCTCACAGCAGGAGGAGTAACATCATGTAAGCAACCTAACAAGGGACATGGAGATATACGTGTCAGCGCAAGGAACACAAGGGCGCTAGGAGAAATACGCCCAAAAGAACTAGGCGGAGAAAATGATTACAGAAAAAAAAAAAGTCGACAGGCTATCAAGGACAAAACACATACACAGCGGCACAAACACATTGCATCAAAGCGATGCTGACGCGGAGTGTGTAGATGTGGATTTATCAAAAATGTATATATGCTTTCCACCGAGTAATGAGTACAAACATTTCCGGGTTCGCACAATAGAGGGCCGCCCATCGCGCACACACACGCAAAAAACCGCTGGTACTGAGCCAGGACGTGCTACAAAGGCAGTCTGCAATTGTGACTCTAGTCTGACTTACCGAGCACGTGACGCTGAAATTGAGCCGTCGAGGTGTGCACAAAACGCAGCAACAGACCAGCCACGGTGTAGACGCCCCCAATAATAGCACACACATATGTCAGAAAGTGGAGAAATGATACTCGTCTTGACGAGTAGCGTACCGTGATGGGAGACATCTGGTACTGGAACACGACTGCGGGCATCTGTCCCAGAGGCGCCGCATTTTTATTCGAGGTTCCGGTGAACTGATAAGTGTGCGCGCTAGAGAAACTGCCCTCGTAGATAGTGGGGACAATGTCGAGAAAATACTGATAGATCATCGGCACCTCATCCCGCTGCTCTTTGCCGTCAAGAGGGTGGAGCTGAGCCTTCTTGTCAAGCTTCTTGACATCTGTGTTTCCGAAGGAGAGGTGGTGAATCTGATGCTCGACGTTGATGCCGTTCGGAAAGTGTTTTATAAGCAGGGATTGCCGCCCGTGAGCGGAGATATGAAAATTTCCGGGGACTTTGGCGACTTGGATGTAGCCCTGCAGGCGGCACCCCTCTTTTGCGCTGACAAACTCGTTGTTAGATCGCCCATCAGAGATCGGCCTCCCTGTAGCATCTAGGCGGGTTCGGGTAATGTGGGTCATTGAGTTGAGCACGTGGTTGTGCAGAATATCGAGGATGTCGAGTGTCAAGATGGCACAGGGCATCTTCGGAAACGTTATGTCAATGGTTACCTTCATCATGCTCGCATTATCCAGATCAGGCAAGATGATCATGTCGGACTGAATGCGGGGGGACACATACGTGTAAATCTCCCCTATAAACAACAGAGTCATAACAACAACACACACTATCGAGATGATAGCGCCGGTAGTTGTGGCCTCGGTGAGGTCCTTGGGGATACGCCGAAAGAAATCGGTTTTCTTCCAGTTGCGAATCGCCTGCATTTTGGCCCTACGAGATGAGCTCACCAAGACAAACTTTTAACTAATTCTGGGAAGGAGGGGAAGGTTGGCACCGATGATTTGAGTGAGGAAAAAAAAGAGCCAAAGTAGCCGAGTAGTGCCAGTCTTCCCATCAAAAAAAAAAAAAAAACCTATGTATTGACGGGGGTTAATGCAAGGAAAGACCTCGCTTAGCTGTTCGTAAAAATAAAGATATAGATAGTTTTTTTTTTTTTGGTACAGTCTGTGCTTTCCTTTGTCGGTACTACTGTGCAAAGGAATCACTGAACAAAGGTACAAAAGAGTTCTATGCTAGATCAGCCGAATGGGGGGAAATCAAATGGCAGCATCAAATAGGGAAAAAAAGCGCGAGTTGGGAGAGGAGGGGAGGGGGTATGTGTCGGCCACGCCTCCAGTCCAGCAAGAAAAAAAAATGCAGGAGGGAGATGAGGACAACACGAATCAAGGTAAATGCATTCAACGTGTCTGAGAGGGACTAGCGCATATAGCGAGCATTCCCTACTTCAAGCGGCACGCAGACCTACTACCTCAGAGAAGAGCGCGGGAGGGTGTAGGAGCGAAAGGCGACAAAAAGACACCGCGCGCATCCACCGGAATACTTGAGGAGCATAGAAATAAAATAGGATGCTCGAAGGGGATGTGCACAGGAAGTGCAGCGCATGATCCGACTGCTCCTCTCTTTGGGGCGTGCCAACCTCATGCCCCCTCTACACTGCTGCCGACTTCACTGTTCTGCCCATCCCCATTGTTGCCCAACGGTGTCGACGAGCCACACCACGACGAGGTTGAGCAATATATATGTTCGCACTGGAATGGTGCTCTTTTCATTGAGAATGTACGGAAAGGACAAATAACGTAAACCAAAAACGATTTACAAAGGGGGAAAGAGAAATAAAAATATCCGAAAATCAGCCAGGAAAACTCTGTCATTGCGATTCGCAGGCGCCTCTCTGAGTACGTGTATATATATATATATATATATATATATATATACTATATATGTCGTTGGTCGTCCGTCGTGTAGTATACGTACTACCTACTAACTTAGTTTTTCGTTCTTCGTACGACGTCGGCTACGACTACGAAACGAAAAACC
>CM007316.1:1442008-1492079 GCA_000333855.2 Endotrypanum monterogeii | reverse complement strand
AAGTAAAAAAATAAAATAACCGTAAACGTAACTAACGACGACGAAACGTAACGTACGTCGTACTGTCGTACGTCGTCGACGCGCCGTCTCTGTAGTAGTAGTATATATATATATATATATATATATATATATATACATATGCGTTGGTGCCTCCGTGTGTATGTATCCTCAAACATTTTTGTCTTCTCGACTGGCTCGATCAGAAAACCGTAAAACACCCATACCGGCTCCAGCACTTGTACCCTTACCCTCCAAAGCAACCACAGCGAAACGCCCTGACTACCGTTTGTAGCTGCTTGCATCTCCACCTCACTCCTCTGGGTGCCACGCGCCCTTCACAGCCTTACCACCGCGAATACGACCGGTACGGCGGGCGGCGATCAGACCCACCTTCTGGCCCGGGGGCGCGTGGCGGGACACCGTCGACGGGTGGCCAATGTGCTGATGGTTACCACCACCGTGCGGGTGCTCCACCGGGTTACGGGCAACACCACGCACCTTCGGCCAGCAGTTGCGCTTGCCGCGGAAGCGGTAGAACGAGTTACCAGCCTTCAGCACGGGCTTCTCGATACGACCACCGCCGCTGATGATGCCAATCATCGCGCGGCTCGTGCTCGGCACGGACTTCTTCTGCCCGCTCGGCAGCTTCAGGCGCGTGCGGCCCGTCTCGTGGTTGTGAGAGATGATGATGCAGTAGTCACCAGACGCGCGTGCCAGCGTGCCGCGGTCGCCGGGCTTGGCCTCCACGTTGCACACGATGCAACCCTCCGTGATCTGGCCCAGGGGCAGCACGTTGCCGATCGCGAGCGGGGCCTTCTGGCCGCAGAACACCGACTGGCCGGTGAACATGCCCTCCGGCGCCACCATCAGCTCCTTCACGCGGCGGAACTTGTACGGGTGGCGGAACTCCACGCGCGCCAGCGGCGCACCGCGGCCGGCCTCGTGCACGATCGCCTTCACCACACCGCGCATGAAGCCGTGGCGCTCAGCGTAGTCCAGAATGCGCAGCTTAGCAGGACCGAGGCGCTTGTGGCCGTGCACCTGGTACACGGAGCCGTTGCCCTTACGGCAGCTCAGCACAGTCTTACCCATGACTCTGGATGGTGGTCTGAGAGACACTTACGAAAAAAAAAAAAAATTGAGGGGTAAATATAAAGAGATGCAGAGAATATCAAAATTCAGAGGCATGCGGGAATAGTGCAGTGATCCCTTTCGGAGGCGTACACAAAACATGTGCACTGCGACGCCTCACATCAAGCGTGAGGTGGCGGTGTTGCTTTGACGCCTCTGGCAAAGCAGAATCGGTTGAGGAGTCAAGACAGCCTAGATGGCCGTGTGGCGCTGTTGAGCTACCACCTTTTTTTTTTCTCCACGTCTCGGGCGTAATCGTGCACAGCTTCGTCGTTAGTACGTTTGCGCCCTTCCTTTCAGGAGCTGACCCCGCCCCCTCACGCCCACTTTGCTTTCTGTGTGAGGGCTGACGAGAAAATCGGAAGTGGGAGGAGGGAGGGGGGAGATGATGACAACACTTCAACGACAGGATGGGAATGGAGGGGATCAACCTCCCACAGAAGCCGTCCCAGCCTTTTCAGTTTTGTTATTCAATCTTTTTTCCGGTTCACGTCGAGCTCACCTCACGCTTGGGCATCGCGCCTGCATCTTTAGTTGTCAGTCAGCGTCGGTATGAATTAGAGCGGAACAGAGACAACACACTGAAGATATAGGAAAAAAACAAAGGTGATAGGGCCCCACAGAGATGTGGGCACGTACATTTTACAGCACTAGAAATGTATGGAAAACATGACAGAGAAGAGTCGCAACGTGGCCACGATTTTCTTCTTTGCAAAACACGCAAGACTACTAATAGGAGAGAAAGAAGAAAAACAATATCATCAACGCCTAGTAGACATAGGATACACCACTTGAGTTGTCAGGCCCGACTACACACTATGCTGCTCGAGAGCCTACGAAAAAAACAGATTCGCGTGGACACCAGGGTGCAGTCAGTGACGCGCACTGATCTCCGTAACAGGATAGCAACAGAGCAGACACACCTTTCACCAGACATACAATATGAACAACCTTGCGTGTGAGGTACCGATACTCACATTTCATATTGAAAGAAAAAGACGAAGTTGACACACACGCATGCAGTGACCTAAAGAACTCCTCGATGCCGTCAATACGAGAGATGAACCCGGTGCTCAGCAGAAGCCTCTGTAACATCTGTGGACTTTGCAGCACACCCTCGATCCCCCGCATCGAACCTTGCAGCTACCAACGAGCGAGAGCATCGTCCGTTTATTCTTCCTCTATCAACCTCACACGTTTCATTAGAGCTTCTGTTTTGTGTTATTTGAGACCAATAGAGATACGGGCTACCGTCACTCGAACACCAGGGATAGACACAAAGCATAAATACAGCATGTAGAGAGCAGCACCTCATCACTACTTCCCTCCTTTTTTTCTTCGACCCCAGTCTGGGATTTCCTCGACACCACCCCTGTACAGAGAAATGGGTTTGAAAACGGGTACAAAAACAAAAAAGAGCAGGAGCAGGAGGAGGGACGCGTGTGCTTTGGGAATGAAAAATTGTCAGATAAGGAACAGATGCAGAGAAAAGGAAAGAGAAGCAGATGTGAACGCTCCAAGACGAGACTCGGCCACCGACAACTCGTGTGATGGAAATCAATAAAAAGGGAAAACTGAGAGAAGTGTAGGGAAGCAGAATCCGACATAGACAAACGCCCCCCCCCCCACACACACACACACACGTGAAAAAGATGATCTGCAACGTCTCCATGTAGAACAGAGTGGGCCGTAGACGTGGAGGAGAGGACCGCCCAGAAACAATATATTTATTCCTACATTCAGGGGCCGAGAAACTTGACTACCCCCTCTCTCCGCTCGAGGGCACAAGAAGACGTAAAATATGCACAAAAAAAAAGAAAGAAGAGAAATTGGTGGGCGTGGGAGAAGCGAGATGGGGGGAACGAATGTGGGTGTCCACCTACTCCGCAAACTCAGCACCGCGCCACATACGTACTCGTTGGGTGTTCACAATAAGAAGAAGAAACGAAAGCAGAAATCAAAGAGATACACTACAGTGTTCTAGATAAATGAACGTGCAGGCCGTTCCCCTCCCCCCTTCCCCAACACACACACACACACACACACACACACACACACACAGCGAGACTAACCCTACTTGAGAAATGACACCAACTGCGAGCACTTCCGTTATACTTGAACAGTTAGCCAGTACAGGAAAGTCGACTGGGGTGTGGAGAAGAGAGAAACATTGTTAGACGCATATCCACTGACATGCCAACTAGAAGGCGCCGCTACTGCCAGGGCTCCGATCACCGTCGGCGATGGTGATTTGCAAAGGTTTGTGGATCCCCATGTAGGGAAGCAAGGCTACTCTGGTAGAGAAAAGACAGAATCCGACTCTGTCCCTCTCTCCACTGTACTAAGTGGATTCGTCACTTGCCTGTGCGCCTCGTGCACGTGTGCCGTAGCACCCTTCCTGGTTCCCTCTTTCGGAAGGATGTGGTTATCAGATATGGGGATGCCTCCGTCGGGTTTGGACATGAAACTAATAAGTGGGAATGTCACGATAGAGTTGATCGCAGTCATCTTTCTCAAAAAGAGGTGAAAATCATCTGGTGTATGGAGATAGAAGCCGAAAATCATGCACGGGTCAAATTTGCTTGCACTCAGAACGCCACGAGTTCCATCAAGTGCGCCCACAGTCTTATCAGAGATGTACGCCGTTTGAACGTAATGTGGGTCCATGAAAAATATATCGGATCCCTGACGCCCGAATACGTAGAGAGACGCTTGCCTGAAGCCCCCAGCAATACCGCAACACGCCTTCATTTCGAGCATTTCGAGCATCATACGTTTATACGAAGGTGATATAGGTGCGAGACCCAGGACCACAGGTATGATGAGAAAAACGCGCTGGCCGGCCGAGAGCCTCTCCATGACAGCCGACTCATCGACGTTTCGACCTTCGCAAAACAGAGTGAAGGGCACATCTCCTCCCTCCGCGTGATACTGTATCAAGGCAGCTGCCATCGCCAGACCTGCCTCAGATGGAGATAGCATCCGTGCATACTTGATACCCTGTTTATGAGCTTTCTCCTGGACCTTGTGAATGCCAAGCGGGGCAGAAGGGAGGTCCATGAACAATTTTGATATCTTTTTCTTCATCACAGCGTTGTCGGTTTCTGGAAAATCGTATGCGCCTTCGTAGTTATATCGCAACAGAGAGGTGCCAACCAACATTTGTGTCGTGCGTACGAGACACCCCCAACGGGTGTCCGTTGTAGACCCATTCGGCAGGGGAGGGAAGCAGTTGCGGTAGGAGAAGAAGAGGAGCTTCCGCATTCCTCGGGTAACGTACTCCGTCGTCCCACCACCGCTGTGTTCGCCTGAACCGACCACGACCACGGGTAACCCATCTCCCAGCTTGCGCTTGTCGGTACGCAAGGTCCAGCCGGGGTTGAACCACCATTTGAGAAGACTGCCGGAGTCAAACAACGGTGGTTTCGCTGGCCCGTTACTGCTCGAGCCCTTGGGTGAGACCACGTCCATCTGTAAAGGCGGAGGCCTCATGCACGTGATGAGAATTCTTAGCGGCAGGGAAAAGGGGGGAAACGACGCGAAAGGGAAGAGCACACAAAACGCTCACGTATGATGTGGACACTGTGCCATGTGTGCGCGTGCACTGCATAAGAAGCAGATGGAGACAAAGAGATTCTGAGAGGCGACAAGGGGTGAGAGGAAACCATTGACAGGCAACGTGTCCAAAGAAGTTACGAGAGAGAAACACACAGACACTTACTCAGAAAAATGCCACCATGAAAAAGCACCTGGTCCTGCCCGAGCACCAATGTGTGGGAGTGGGGACATTTAAAAGCATGTATTGCAAACTACTGCCACAGCATGGAGACTTGGCTAAAAAGTTTTCAGCAGTGCCTCCGAGGTTAAACTTGAGGCGTAAGGTTGGGTTCACCTAGTGATATGCACACACACAAATACCACACGTTCCTTCCGCACACTAGCGACCCGATCCTTTGAAATCATCGACCTCCCTTGGCAGGACGCGAAGGTGCCTCGTCTATTATTCCGGTGTGCCGCATTGATTGACAATCACCTCGACGAGATGGGGAGGAGAAGCTTTGTCGCATGCTGGCCTCGTCCACAAGCAGGAGAACCGTCTACGATAAGAGGAGTCCCACCCTTTGTTATCTTTTTCGGTTACCTCCGCACGATCCAATAGTTCACAAGTGCGGGACCAAATCTAGTCGAAATTGTTTTCTTGTTTTTTGTTGTTTTAAACGTCACCCCAATTAATGCGTAGGTGTGTGTGTGTGTGTGCGTGTGTGTGTGTGTGTTTGACTGCGCTCGAGCCCCGTCACAGGTCACACTCTCATCGGGTGGTGTGTAGAACAACTGTAAGAAAGCGTTTACATGGAAGACCTCCTCCTCACCTCGCTCCTCTGACCCCATGCTGAGCCCCAAGAAGGGCTCTTGTTCTCACGGCGTGGTGTTCGCGTAGCTGTGGACTTCTCTCGACCGGTTACGTTACGACTCATAGTGCGTCGTGCTCCTCACCGACTCGTCCACACACCTCATCGGCCACACACCAACGACAGGGGCAAAGCCCTGACGGACGCACGTGGCCATCACCATGGGTGATGGCTTCGAGTGACACAAACATGCTCGTTGCACCGAATCGCCGCCATGCAACCTGAGTAGAGGTCGGAAGATTAACACAACTTGTAAAGAAACGAAGAATTTCTCTTCGTTCCCTCCTTTGGGAGATCCTGATGATCTCGTTCTCATTGCACAGACTTTGGAAAAGGAAAGGTGAGCTGTAGATGAGCTTTTCTACAGCCTCGTCAGACGACCTCCTCCCATCTTACGCTAAGAATTTTTTGCCCAATAACCTTGTCTCGAGTGTGACTAGAAAATCTGAAACGACGCACATCCTCTGCGCATCGAGTCAAACCCACCGGAAAAGGAAAAAGGGGGAAAAGGGAGAGAAAGGGCCCTCCAGTGAGAATTCGCTGCATACGGAGGTGCCAACGAGTCCCCCCCCTCTACACAGCGCGGACCTCACAGCAGCTACGTTCTCGGCGGGCTTCTCTCCGTGTGTCGGTAGACTCGGCATCATTAATCCTCAGTTACCTGAACTAATACGTGCACCTCCACTCGCGTCTGACCCGAAGACAATGACCTGAGAATCGGCTGATGTACATAACCCTCAGATATCTATCTGCGCTAGGGTAACATTCCCAAGATGATCACCGAAAATGTAACGAGTGTCATCCAAACGGTCTGCGCAGTTCACTGTCGCTCGCTGACATGTGGGTACCTCGCGATGCGCAAGGGCCGCAACAACCTCCGGTCCTTCGTCTTCTTTCCCTTCGTCGCCTTCCATAAAGGCGCCAACCGCCCATCCCGTGACATCCCCGCAAAGAGAAGTAGTCAGCAACACCTTCGGCGACACCCAGTCTACATAGCACAGTCCGTTGACAGCGTGCCCTGGAGACGCCATAGCCTCGTCCGGGCCGCACTGCTCAATGTCGTAGATGGAAAACATGCCGTTAGCCCGACCAACTGCGACCTGAGCGCCACAAGCGGCGGTGCAGTTAATGAGAGGAGGGTTCACCATCTGAGCACTGCCGTTCGTTGGCGACTCCTGCGAGAGGGAGAATCGGACGCGCGCGGAATCTGCACTGTCGGCCGTGCGATAGAGAGCGCCTTCTCCGTCCATTCCAACAGTGAAGAGTATCCGGGTAGCGGCACCGCATTCACCAGAAGCAAGATCAATGCAGTGCAGCCCGCTGCAGTAGTTTGACAAGTCTCCAAATGTGCTTCCCGATGGCAAAGGAGAGGGCTCTGAATCACCAAACACGTACCCCTCCAGGTAGGAAGGCAAGGAGCCGTCTGCTAAATTAAAAGGAAATATTCCGCCGTCCTCGTCCACTATCAGCGTTGTGGAGTAGTCTACCGGTGGCTCGTTTCTTAAGAAGGTGACGCACTCTTTATCGTGAACGTACTCGGTTAAACACGAAATGCACTTACGGGTATCAAAAAGCTGGACTACATTGCCACAAAGTGCCACGGCGACGTGACGGTCATGGAGGTAGCGCAGCTCTGCGGCTTCCCCGGCAGCGACGCTATTCGGATTACGGAGCGACACGTAGTTTTTTCGTGGAAGACGCGTATCCCATAGGGTCAGAGTTCCATAACTCGAAAGGGTAGCAAACGATGTGATGCTCCCCGACCCGCAAGCGACTGAGACCACCCCGGAGGATTCCTTTCCGAGGAGCTCCATTACGATTGATCAGAGAAGCACGGCCGTGAGTATAGATGCGTAGTGAGTGTTTGAAGTGAAGCAGGCCTTGCTTCGATCTCCCCTTGTCAGTGAACGATCGACGCTTGCAGTTAGCAGGAGCCGATGATACCCTTGGCACGTGGCAGAAACAGCGTTACGGCATCAACTCAACCACACAAGCTATAATTGGTGAAGAGAAAAAAAAAAAGCAGGTGGTGTATAAAGGGGGAAAAAAAATAAGGGGAGACGGGAAAAGCAAAAGTGAAGTGTTTACAAATGGGGTGATTTTTTATTATTATTGGACATAATGAATGACCCTGTCAGAAGCGACTGGCCGATTCGGATGTCGATGGTGCTCTATCGCCGCGTGCTGGAACGTCATGATGGCGATTAGTCCACACAGAGAGGTGCTCCGACGTGCATAAGCGCGCGTTTCACACGCTGCTACACCTTCACAAACATACACACACACACACACACACACACACATACGTATATGATATTAGGCATTGCTGCGAGATGAACTGCAGAAATGCCAGACTCACTTATACAAGTGGTTATTTGCATCGCGCAGGAATCAGCGACTGCTAAGAATGGCGACAAGGGGTTCTACCCATAGTTAAGCGTCACGGCGAGAGAACCCAGCTGGCTGGCCTCACCCTCTCCCACGCGCCCATTTTTGAATCTGGTGCTGCTGTCGTTCTTGATATTTACTTTCCATGTAAGTGACTGCTGCCAGCTCTGTTGTGTGGCATTTTTTTTTCACCAGAAATATGAGCCTCTGTTTAAGGACTCGTCGCTACTTGGGGAGATAAACACACACACACACAATCATCCACACGCATGTAGAGAGAAGGAGATGAGTTTGGGGAAAGAGGGAAGGAGGTATAGGAAAACTTCTAACTCGCGGGGGTGTGACACACGCACAAAGAACGACGACGACAGAAAAAAAAAAAAGGAGGGGGTAGTAGCGTTGGTACTGAAAACAGAGGAAAACGGCGAAGAGAAGCGCGAAGGGGTAGGGGGAAGTGCTGGAGAGAGTTTCTCCAGAGCAAGGTAAGCCTTGGAAACAGTTGAGAAAATGGCGACGAGCGTACACAAAAAAAGTCCATCAGGATGGTGCGAGAAGAAGACCGGAGATTGAGTGGAACAACGATCGCGCGAGCAGCTGCCGACTTCCCTGTTATCCGTACTACATATGACTACAAGCGATCAATGAGGGAAATGATGATCTCGGTTGCTTGTTAGTCAAGAGGACGCTCATTCCCTGAACGATGACATAGAATAGTGAAAAAAAAGTGCACACACAGAGAAGGGAATAAATGTGAAAAAAAAAAGGGAGTAGAGGAGACATTTGGGGGGAAATGGAAACTACTCAATCTATACCGAGGGCCCAATATATCATAAAAGGAATATACACACAGGGGTATTTGGGTACACCTCTCAGAACGCAATCATGCTTTCTGGAGATCTAGCCAGAAAACGTTCACGCATGGACAGATGCACGCCTTGAGTATCAATGAAGGAGGGAAAGAGAAAGAGTGTGAGTGTCTATATCAAGTCACTGCTAGTGTGTATGAAAAATGACCGCATCGCACGTCCTTGAACATATCGTGACTTACACTCTTCTGCAAGTACACACACGAAACACTTGAGCACACGCTGACTGCAAACCGCAACCGCGATCTAAGATTCAGTCTCCTGAAGCCTACCTGGAGGGGAGGGGAGCTGACGGGGGTCCTTACCCACACACAAACACAAACACACTCACAAGCTGTGTCTTGTTATGAGAAAAAAAGGAGTAAGGCATGGCGTGATGCTCTAACATCAATTGCATCATCTAGAGACGACCAATCGCGTGAATGCGGCGTACATCAAATGACCCGTAGACATAAGAGCACTATGAATAGGCGAAAAAAAAAAAAGAGGTGTGGCTAACAAGAATTCGTAGCGACAGCGGAAACGAATGCTGCCAAGCAGTATGTGAGAGTACTGCAGAAGAATGACAGAGACACACAAAAAAAAATGTTCGGGGACAAAAGACTGACAAAGGAAAAGAAAAGACGTGGGGAAGAGAAAACTCAAGAGCCTTTGAGCGGGGATGCGGGGGGGAAGGAATGGGTAACGGGAAGAAATAGGTGAGAAGGTAATCGCAGGTAGTGAAACACGGAAACAGACGCACACACACACACACACTCAGCCTCTATCAAGCGATTCACGAAAGAGATGATCGAGACGCTAAGATGAATCCGAGGAGCAATGAGGTAACGCGCACACACACACACATATATATATATATATATATATATGCAATACGTCCACAGAGAGGTTCATAAGACAACAAATGAATGGAAAGCATCAGGGAAGAAAATTCGCAATGAATCTGAGGGAAAAAGAATAAAGCCCGCTGACATCTTCCGCTGTTGGAGTCGGGAGAGCACTTTTTTTTTGGATTGAAGTCCCCCGAATGGTTGAAAGAAAGTAGTGCGAATAGAGTCACGGAAACAGAAATACTTTGTGAGTTACGAGAAGGGGAAAAAGGGTGAAGCACGGGGGGAGAATATATGTATCTAAAAAAGTGAGGAGTCTGCAGTACCACCGGGATAAACGGAGGACGACAGCGAGGCGCTGCTTCCCAGCACAAAACCCACTTTACAAACACACACGCAAAAAAAAAAAAAGTGAGGGAGAAGGGGAAAATAAAAAGATTTAGCCAAAGGATGCGAGATGAAATGCAGTAACTCGACCCAGTGTGGCGACAGAAAACACAAAAGAGAACGAGTGCAGCATCAGCGCAGCGGCGCCAGTACGATCCCCGCACATTCGACTCAAGGAAACAGTAATGGAGCTCAGGGAAAACGAGGGAGGGAAAAATGAGAGGTACGCTGGCATCAGAGAGATGCAAAGACACGCACCCACGCACGCACGCACACACACCTCCATGAAATGGATAAGTGCTCTTTGAAGAAATACTGGCAAGCCGTCAATATGAGCAGTTAGAAACCAAGACAGAAGCAACGTGGCGCGTCTCCGAAAATATATATCTCAGATGAATTGGGAAAAGAAAAAAACGTTGTACAGGAAGGGGTGTGTAAACGAATTCGGACGAAATATTTGATCAGGATGAAAATCACTTTGCATGCAAAACTTTTTTTTTTTTGGTGGTGGGGGGGGGGACAGGTCTCCTCTATGTTCGAGAGAATCAATAGCGCGTGTTGATTGGTGTGCATGAGGCTCCGGTGCTTGCTCCCAGCTGGTCGCCCAGGAGCTTCAGGTAAAGTCTCCAGGGAGGGAAAGGAGAGACTTAGCGAACTTTGAACAGCATTTTGGCGGCACCGCTAACGTCGCCATTGTTGCGACGCATCGCCATCTTTGCGTCCTGCTTCGTAGCGCCGAGAGAAATAAGCTGCTGAACTGTAGGATCTGTGGTGTTGAATTCTTTGTGTTTTCGTGCGTTGGTTTTAACTTTGCGCTTGTCCACACCACAAAGCAGACGGGCTGCAGCGCGCTCGACATCGCCGTTGTAGTGCGCCAAGACAAGACGGCTGGTGGCCTCATCAAATCCCATGCTGAAAAGCATTCGCACCTTGACATCGAAGTCGTCGCGGTGCCTAACAGCCTCAGCACGGAGGAGGTCGTGCGCCGCTGCACCTTCGCCGTCCGTGCCAACCGACTGAGCAAGGTGGTTGTACTTGGCGCGCTGACCCCTCTGCTCCGTCAACTTTTTTGAGATTGCCAAGACCTCTATCTCGCTGGCGCCAAGGCTCTTCAGCTCATCTGGCTTCAGTTTGGACAACGCCGATACCGTCTTGATGTCAGCAGAGATCAGACTCTTGATGACAGCATGGCCCACCTTCGCAGCCGTTACCACGTCGATAAACCCAGATGCCGCCTGCTTATCCACACGATCCGCCTGGATAGCCAGGATAGCGCTGAGCATATCTGCGCGTGAGTTTGCCTCCACTGCGATATCCATCAGTGTTTCCATGTCAAACTCTGGGAAGACATTGGACATCTCCTCAACCCACTGCACTTTCTCCTTTGGAACACCGTTGGCAGCGCTAGCAGCCTTTGCCTCACGCTCCTCGCGCAGCCTGCGCTGTTGCTCCAGCCGCCTTTGCTTCTCGATACGCTTGCGCTCGAGGAACTCCCTGGCCCATCGGCCAAGGTAGGACTTACAGAGGCTGATGAGTTGTGCGCGTCGACGCAGAACCAGTCGCTCCAGTGAGGACCACACCCCCGCACGGAGGAATACTTTAGTCTTGCCGACAGCGTAGTTGGGCTTGGCCCACGCGTAAAGCCGCTGGTACCATTCGAGGAGATTGTTACAGGCGTCGCCGTAGCGGTTTTGCTTCCATAGGTCCACCGTAGAGCGCGGCATGATAAAATAAAAAAACCTGCAGAACTCCTCCAGTCGGCGGCGAACAGGGTAACCCTGTCGCTTGAGTTCAATGGTCTGCAGCACACCGGCTGACTCGAGCTGCGAACCTACCAGGAGGTTGTCCAGGGACGAAGGGCTCGCCTTCATGTTCGGCTTGATGCAGCGAATGAACTGTGTCTCCGTAGACTCAAGTTCGGTACGCAAATCTGCGAGTTGCTGCTTGAAGCGTATGGCAACGGTGTGCTTACGGCGCGCCTTGCTCTTTTCCGTCGTTAGCAGAGTCTTGATGAACGGGTCCGTGGAGTGTTCCACGCACTCATACATTTCTTCCTTCAGTGCGTCCGTATTTTTCTCGAGCCAATCCGTCGTCTCGTAGTTCACGAACGATGCGTAGTGATTCACCCCAAACTGATTGGGAATTGTGCTCTTTGGTTTCACAAAATAGTTGTTTTTCTTGGACCACTGCTCCCACAAGTTTGACGTAAAGCGGTCTGTGGTGCCCCCTTTGAAGTTGCACTCCTCATCCAGCATCGAGAAGATGCCGGTACGCTTCGCATCAAACATGTTAACACACTCGGAATTGTCGGGGAACTCGATTTTAGGAAGATCGATGCCTTCCTGCCGACACTCTTCCTCGTCGTTAATGAAGGTGTACTTGTTGTAGTGATTCTGCAACGACTCGTTCGCATAATTGATGCAGAGCTGCTCGAAGCTGTTTCGATGAAAATTCTCAAAACCGAAAATGTCGAGCAAGCCGATGTATTTGCACTTCCCGCAACCCTCCGGGGGTCGGATAGCGGCGTTCACAAACTCGATCAGTCGATCAAAAATGCCAACATACAGTGCCTTACAGAAGGCGTTGCGCAAGGTCTCGGCCTCTGTCTTGGAAGCGAGGATCGTCACTAGGGAGGTTTTGCTTCGAACAAGAAAGCACTCACGCAGCTTGGCTTGATCCACGCAGAGCAGCCCGCTACCCGTCTCCAATGGCGTCTCGTTCACAATCCGAGCCTTGTCGTTGCCGTCGTTCTCGAATTCCGTCTCCATCAAATGCAATATGGCAGCGAGCACACGAAACAACGCTTGTTGAGTCTCAGACGGGACCCCAATGGTGGATAGCGCGTTGCGTACCGTCTGGAACTCCCGCGCGTCGTCAAGAGGTTGCCCATCCACGCCGCGGCGTACAAAAATGTTTCCACCGCTCAGACATTTGTAGTCCTTCGCTGTCTTCAGTCCTCCCAGCCGCTGCTTTTCACGCGGCGACAGTCCCGCCAGCATCTCGTAGAAAATATGGTAGTTGCGTTCCCCTGGAGATTGCATGATGATGCGGCTTCTCTCCAGTAAGTAGGTGACCGCCTCGCCGCTTACCATAATACCGGACTCGGGATCGAAATAAAGCTTAATGTACTTCCCAAAGCGAGATGAATTGTCGTTGCGCACAGTGCGTGCATTGCCGAACGACTCGATCACCGGATTGCTGCAGGTGAGACTCTCATCTATCTTGTCCGCGATGCTGCGCTGCGAAGGATTCCTGCTGTGTCTGTGACTCAGTTGACCAAGGTAGGCGATGAGCATCTTGGCGTTCTCTGTCTTGCCGGAGCCGGACTCACCTGATATGACGACAGACTGGTTCTCTCTGCCGTGGATAAAGATTGCGTTGAAGGCTTTGTGCCCCACCTGCCAAATGTGTGGGGGCAGGGCGCGAGGGTCTGGAAGGGCAAGGTATTTGTTGCGCTCCTCCTCCGCATTGAAGCGCATGGGGCGGAAGGGGTTGACAGAAAGCACCATTTCGCCCATGAGCGAGTACTGCTGCTGTAATTTTTCGAAGCGCTCCTTCACACAGTGAAGGAGTGTGGCCACGTGAAGGTCACTCACGTGAAAGAGATCTGCGTCCTCGAGATCGAAGCTTTCAGATATGTATCCGTGAAGATACTCAGCACCAACCTTTACCGAAGTGCGTGACACATTGTCCTCTACCATTACACTGGCCTCATCGATCTCCCTAACAACACCGCGGAGCCACCCATTTTTCGGGTCGAAATAGTACACCTCCTGGTTCACAGACACGCGCTCTGGCATGGCTTCCAGACTCTGTTCTTTTTTTTTTTTTGGTGTTGTTTTCTGTTCGCTTCTTCCCTGTTTTGAGCTTAAGCGTTCTGCCGTGAGCGTGTGTGGGTGAGGGGGGCGCAAAACAAGAATAGAAACGGGCTAAGGGTTTGACAGTTGGGTAATCTGTAATGGGGAGAGGCAAGTCTTGTACTGACAGCCGCACAGCGTGCAGAAGAAGGCGCACCCTCACGAAAAGACAGAGAAGAAAAATGGCGACTCGATTCACACAACACGGCGGTCATAAATATCGATGAGGCAAACAGTAGCAACAGCACGGGGAAGGGGATAAAATATAAAAACAAAAAAAAGCACTAATACGATATTTTGATGGGGCGTTGTTGCGAGAGAGAAAGAGAGATGGAAGGTGCAAAGTAATGGAGCACGCACGCTTCGGAAGAACGGCCGTGAAGCAGCGGAAACAATTTCAAACAAAAAGGGACGAGGAGGAGCTATAAAAAGTACCAAAGGAAAAGAGCTAGAGATCTTTTTGATTTTCATTGGAGTTTGTCATGAAACAGTAAAGCCACAGAGGGGGAGAGAGAAAGAAAACCAGCTAACCGCTAGCGTCACCAGGGGGAGGGGGAGGGGGACGGAAAGGAGGCCAACAACACAACTCGCTGGATGACGGTCTAGATCAACAGGTCACTCGAGGGTGTACATGCGCCGAGAGTGTTTGTTTTTGAAGAGAATCCTCATCGGGTATTCGCGAACCAGCATATGGCTGCGCGCAGGACTCGCCTCTTACACAATTCATAGAATTGCCTAGCGCTACCAACAGGCCGTCACCGCAAGGTTCCCTCTGTGAAACTCTGTGTCATCTTTTTTTTTTTAATGTATAATCCCGTCCTTGTACCCTTCACCACGCGCCCACCCAGCGCTCACCTTTTTTCCATCGCGAGCTTTCTTGTGCCCCCACCCCCTCACACCCGTTCACTCTGGTAACGAGAGGGAAAGAAATTGTGAATTCCTGGCCAGCAACGAGAAAGGCTTTGTATCCGACGCCATGCGTGCATTGTCTCTTTATTATTGTTGTTGTTGTTGTTGTTATAGTGAATTAGTTGCTTTCGTCCGTCGTTTGTTTCAACTGAACGATGCAGTCGTCGAAGGAAACGAATCCGAAACGAGCAAGAAAATGGAGGACACTTATCGCTGTCCTCGGAATAGACTTGTTAGAGACTTCATAATTCAAACGATCCCCCGAGATGTCGTGAACTAAAGACAACCAGGACATCTGTACGCACATGTACGCAGTAGCTGCAAACGCAAAACTGGCGGAAAGAGGTGATCCTCTTGCCGCGTCGCCTGAGTTGATAGTTGGATGATATACATAGGTGAGTCCAACACATCGCTTAGGAGTAGGGCCATGTGATTAGCGGCGTTGTAGCTCGTTAAATGCCCCGTACGTGTAGACATTGCTGATGTGTATGCAACCCCACATCACGAGTTTGTATTTGAACGTGTTTGTCGAGCCATTCGCTTCACCTAGCGTGGCCACCTACTTCCCCCCTCCCCGCCCGTCTGACGCTGTTGGAGGCACCACTCCAGCTCAACGCCTCAAGGCTACAGCGACGTATCCCATGAAATTCTGCAACCAGCCAGACGCGCAGTGCTACACAGGTAGATAAATCGAATGATCCACCGCAAACAGAAAAAAAAATCAAACCACATAATTTAACCACGAGCAATCAACAGTTTGGCAAGCGAAGAAGCGGGCAGAGACAAAGTGAACGAGACAGAGCAAAAAAGGGGGGTGTTTCCTTAAGTCTTTGTACGTATATATACTGTATATACTATATATATATATATATATATATTCGTACAAAAAAAGCAGAACAGCGCCATCTTCTGGACATTGATGGCGATGCGCTGGTTTCACTTGGAGCGTGTCACAGTTTACTCCATGTTTTGTTTTTTTTCTGTATTTTTTGGGTCTGTGTGTGTGTGTGTGTGAGGAACAAAATATAAATAAATGAATATATATATATATATATATATATATATATATATATATTCATTTATTTATATTTAAGTTCAAATCCAGGTTGGGGGCGTGCGCGTGATACGCTGGGTGTGGAGCGTCATATGCTTGCGCTAGTAAATGAATATCACCTCGTGGGCACAGAATTGCTCACGACCGCAACGTGTCATCCCTTCCCACTGTGCGGTCATCATGACGACGTGAGCACTACGTGAGGCAGACGCCAAGACACACACACTTACATACACACAGAAAAACAGACCTGCACCATAAGCAGCAGAAGAATACTACCGAGTAGACAAAAAAAAAAGAACGCAACGGAAACCCCAAACAAAACGCTGCGCCATTTTTGTGGACACCTTCATTTTCCTTCACTGATCAGAACAGCACATCTGCACGGAAGGAGATGCGGACCTCGATAAAATGCCTACCGCCGTAGGGAACGAATGTATTTGACATGCTGTGCATCCGAATCCTTGTCTTTCTGGGCTTTCTCCCTCATAGTTGTCACCCACTGCGACAACTGCAATGTTTCTTGTTTGCAGAGAAGTTTGTCCTTCGTGTGCGCAATCCTGGTTGCGATGGGGGTCCCTATTGGCAGCTCCATTGATTTCTGTCGAGCAGCTGCCACCTCTGCAGCCGTTGGTAGAGACACCGGGATACTAAAAGCAAACGAATTGGCCTCTAGTATAGTTGGGGTCACCTCGGGCATCTGCTGTTGAGCGTGGAAGGCCTCCTCTTCATGACGTAGGGCAATATCCTCGCTTGACGCCGTTAGCTCCACCTGCAGGCGTTGCTCAAAGACCCTCTGAGCTGCCGTGTCCAGCGCCCTCTCCGCCTCTGTGAGCTCGTCACCCACGGTGAACACAAACGGCACCACCACCAGCAGCATAGGTGCGGCGGCTGCCGGCGAAGCTCGCAGCAATGGTTGGGGTCCCCTGTGATTCTTGTTATGCTGAGAACCACCACTACCACCACGACGTTGCGGGTACTTGTCAGAGTTCGCACGCACCATAACACCCGTATTTCTGCACTTAAGCACCGCGCAAGGGCTGCGCGCAGCCTCGCAGTTCACCGGAGGATTTACCACCCTCAAAAGAGAGTACGGTGTATCCGCGTCGATTGCCGCAGCGGTCACATGCGCCTCGGCCGGCAACAACGAGCCGGGAAGACTGCGCAACATCGCCTCTATTTTCACCATATCATGTGGGTTACGGACTTGCCGCTCCGGGGCGTTGACGAACACGCACTTGCCCTCTTCCATGCCAGGCATTGGCTCTAGGGCAGCTATGGGGACTGGAAGTCGCACGATTTGTTTCGTACACTCGTACTGAGATACATCCACCGCACCCATCTCGAGGCGACGTCGCTTGGGGATTGGGGCTACCGTGTCCCTTGCGACACCATCTCTAGGAACGGAATCTGCCTGCTCATTACTTAACTGATCGTAGATGCGCTCACTCACTCGACACAGCTCGCACTCCACTATAACATTTTTTGCTGACAATGGGTCCAGCTCCACCACGCGCACCACCTTGTCAGTGAGGAATTTTTCCCCAGCTACCTCGTCACACGCAACGGGCTGAGCTAAGTAATACATGCCGTTGAGCATCAACTTTGCGGTCGTGAACTCGGCGCTGTCGAGTGCGGCCCCCTCGCCTACACTATCATCCCTTCCACCGTACGTCAGCATAAGCGGCGCAGCCTGCGTGATATTGCTCGTGAGGGCTTGGATCATGCGCAACCCGCCATCGGTAACCAAAACGTGCTTGCCGCTGGGCAGACGAACGAGGTTGCGTACTTCACTACGGTCCATCACATCCACGTGGTTGCTGATGAACGTGCCATACACGCCTTCCATATCCGAAAAAAACGTCGGTGCGTCCATGTCGACAAAGTCAATACCCGGGAAGTCGTCCTCGGCGAAGAGCGGCGGCACACACTTGGTGGCGTCGACGACCTCCACGCGGGTGCCAGGTCGGAAGAGGCCCTGGGCCGCTGCCTTGCGTTGGTGGTGCAGCGAACGCTGTAGTTCAGACTTTACTTTTTTTTTCTGTAGTTCCACATCTGTGAGCAACTCACCAAGTAGCTTCGCTCGCAGATCGCGCTCGCGACGCCGGCACGCTGGACATATGATGGTCTTGTGAGCCAATGAATGACCGTGCTCCTGTGCCTCGAAGCAGGAGACGGTGAAGCTACCCAAGCAGCGTGCGCACTCGGTGTCGTACGACACGGCGCACGGTAGATTCGCATCTGCACAGACACCTTTGTAGATGTGACGTACAACCGCGTAAATGGGCTCCAGTGTGTCCTTGTTCATCCCTAAAATCTTTTCGTGCGAGCAAGGGAGCTCCAGCTCGACCACCTCGAAGCAGTTGCAAGGAGCCCCGCACTCCAATAGACACTTGTGGCCACAGGGCAAGGTAACACCACACGCATAGGAACAGGCTACGTGGTCCTCCTCTGGGTGGCAGGTGCGCGTGCAGACATGATCGGGACGATGACACGCGTATGAGCCCAAACAGAGACGCTTACAGAAAGGCTCGATGCGGGAAAGACCGTAATCCAAATGACGGTGGTTTGGGTGTTTGCCGCAGCAGAGGGGAATCGCAGGGCCTACAAGGGAGGGAAAGTACGCAGACGCCTCCTCCATGGCTCCCAGCTTCGTCGTGTTGTCGTCAAGGGAGATGATGGCGCGGACGTCCTCCAGCATGTTGACAAACACCTTGTACCACTTCGCCTGGACCTGTGACGCCATCCACCCCGCATCGGCACACAGCACAAAAGCATCCATCGCTGCCGACATTGCCTCAGATATAAGCAGCTCTTCACTCGAAGGAGGCGGCGAAAGTGAGCTTAAATTACGCGGCAACGCATCCATCAGGTAGAGAACGACCCGATAGCGATACTGAGTTCTATCACGTCTGTTCAACGCCGGCAGCTCGTGATGCGCCAGGATAACTGGACATTCTTTCATCTCTGCCTGACCGCTGTACTGTTGGAACTCCTGTTGGCATATAGCCTTCCACGAAAACGGTACTAGAACCGCAATGTGCCGAGATTCCACGCGGTGCCGATGCATCCACTCGACGAGGTGCATTGCCTTTTGCATTCCCTTCGGGACACCGGCATCGCTAGTGATCTGCTGATGAGTCCAAAGCCAAAGCGGCGATTGCAGACCCATGGAGAAAGCACGCTGACGGGCCACCACACCCGTCTTCCCGTAAAAGCAGCGTGTAATAAAGTCCTCTGCTTGCGACGCGAGGGAGCTGATGCCCTCATACAGACTGGAGCCTGTATGTGAAGACATGGTTACAGTGAAAGGATAGCCGACTGATCGCTAGGGTGTGCTCTGATCTGTGAAGCAGTTGTCCGATCTGTAAAACAGAATTTTAAAAAAAAATATGAAGACCGGGCAAGCGGAGCTGTTATCCCTCGCACTACACAGGTTCACCACGGGGAGAGTGCGCAGGATCTTCTTTTGGTTACTTTTTGTCAACTGGGTTGACACTTATTATGTTGACAGAAAGGGCTGAAGGTGTGTGTGTGTGTGTGTGCTAACAGTACAGTACAGGGAAGTGATATCGCCCCAGGTTAAGCGTGAAGACAACCAGAGCGGTCTGCTCAAAGGGAGAAAAAAAGCGTTGAGGAGATCAGAGGAATCGTATTGAGATGGGCAAATGACAAGTACCGCAGTAGGATCTTGCGTCTACATCATATATATATATATATATATATGTACATAGAAAAAGACAACTATATGTATGAGGTCAAAACTGGAGAGGTGAAGCCAACACAGTCACAGGGAGTAAAGCTAGCGATTGCACCCCCAACGACAGGCACCTACAGAATAAATTTAGCGCCCATCGCGTACCTACCTCTCACCTGCGCCGCCCCCGTCCCTGATGCTGATGCTTTTCAAGCGATTTTAAGTATGAGTATCACCTCAAGTGCCGCGCGCGCTGTGTTCACGCACCCCTCCCCCACCACCACCACCACTGCAGAGGATGGACATCCTTCCGCGGTGAGGCGCATACATAAATAATTTAGAAATCTTTATAGAACGCTTTGAGTCTCAGAAGAATAATTCGATAGAAATAAAACTCCCGCGTACACATGCAGTGGAATACCTAGACATGAGCAACTCGTTTTGTTGTTGTTGTTCCCGACGACTCCCTTTTACGATTCAAGAGTGTCACCTCGTCGGTGCGCTCTGGGGCAGGTGTTAGCTGACTACCTCTCTCTTCCTGATTGTCGGCCACCCTCTCCCTCGTGGCTGCTCACATTTCTCGGAAATAAGAAAATGGGCTGGTACATTTCACGCTTACAACACCGATTCAACAGGAGCAGAGCGTCCCAGCCCTCCTCTCGCTCTTCTGGAAAACAGCAGTGGTGTAAATCAATAAATACATATATATATGTATATATACATGTATATATATGTGTGTGTGTGTGTGGAGAGAGATTCTAAGACATCGAGAACCCATCGTAAATTAAGCGGGGGATGGCAACAGGAAAGCTCAGTGATACCCGGACACTTACCCGTTATTCGTACGCTCACCCACGTCCTCTGTCTGAACCCAAACGAAAAAATCCCGACGAAAAATAAAAACAAAGCGATAGTTCGAAAAGAAAATGACATCTCCTTCACCCTGACCCCCACCCCTACTGTACACGCACACACGCACAGCCACATGGAGAGGTGGTGCACATTTAGACCCTGGTCACACCTTCTCACGAAGTATGTGTATGTATCAGGCAAAAAATGAGGGATGTCAAACATGTTGCAGAGGGCCCAGGAGGAAGGAAGAGGGGAGGACAAAAAAAGACGCAGAAGCACGGTGGAGTCGCACCAAGTTTAACGTGTAAGGAAACCTACGAGCTCGCAGAAAAAAAAAAGACACGACTGTTGGAAGCTGAGGGAAACGGAAAGGGAAAGAAAGGGGAGGTTAGTCGAGGGAGAGAAAAAAGAAAAGAAGGCACCCACGCAAGGGGAAATGAGCACAATAAGTCGCCCTTTTCATAAGGGCCAACATGCGCTTCGTGTGCGCCAATCGCCCGCCCCCAAGTGCCTCATCACAGTAAGAGCCCCTCTCGTATCCCAGCGCTGAAATAAAATAAATAGTGTTGCAGGTGGCGCGGGAAAGGAGGAGCAGAGGAATAATCAAGAAAGAAGAGGCGTTAGTTCGTCATGCACACAGTCGAGGGCAACGCAATCGGAGGCAGAGCCAGAACACGTGAGTGAGTTCGCCCTCACACACCTAGACCGAACCACTCATATCTTTTCACCCTCTGCGAAGCGCCAGCACGGGCTTCGAGTTTTCCTTTTTCTCTGAGAAGGATTTTTTTGAACTGGGGGTTGAGTCGGACGTCGTGAACTGAGCTGTCAACGAGCTGTCACGCTGCGCCATAAATGAGACGATATCCTCCGGTGGGCGCCCGACGCTTTCCAGATGTCGTGAAAGACGTACCGAGTTGCAACTCTCATCGCGCACTATGCCTGTTACAAGTGCCAACTCCCGAAGGAGATCCTCCACACAGCCCTCGGCGCGCTCCGCCCGCTCCCACAAGTCATCCAAGTGCTGCGTCTTGAGTGCGAGTGCCTTTCGCAGACTTTCAACCTCGGCACGAAGTGCCTGTACGCCCTCCTCCATATCTGGTGAGACAGCAGACGGTCTCTGGGGGGAGATAGCGCCTGGCGTTGCTGGAGGATATGCTGCCTCAGTCGAAGCCGCGTCGGCCGAAGTTGAAGTGGGCTGTGATGACGGCAACACATCAAGGACGCTGTCGGTGATGCCATGTGCCTTCAACATCGTTCTGAGTCTCTTATTCTCGAGGTCCAGCTCGGTCATGCGACTCGCCCTCTCCGTTCTCATATGTGTGTAGCTCGCATGTAAATCGCGAATATCACGGGCAGACCGAAGCATTTGTCGCCTTCCATTTTGTAAATTTTCTCGCAGCTCTTCGTTTTCCTTACAAAGCGACAAGACGGTGGCCTCCAGCTCCTCTCTCGAGCAAGTCGTCACATCTTCTTCAGCGAGAGCCTTTTGCCTTGTCACGCTGGTCCGTTCCCCTGCAAGGAAATCGATATCGGTCATCGTCAGGGGAGGGGCAGTGAAGACTGAACACGCGGCATCTGAAGAGCCATGGTTGCTGTCGTCAAGAAGAATCTTTCCTTCCTGTGTCATATCAAACCGCTCCGCGCTCAATCCGCAATGAGGGCAAACGGATAGGGTTGTGAGGCGCCCGCAGGGGCCGCACCAACGGAGACGGTTCATTGTAGCAGAGTGCGCAAACCTGACCAACACAAACAAAAACGAGAGCGCTAAATAAGAGGTCTACACGCGCCGGTATGGGTTGCGCCTTCAGGGAAGGGAATGAACCCTTGGTTATAGTGCGTGTGCGAGATCCGACAGCGCCCCTAACCCATCCTCAGACATGCACACACTACCACCGGTGGAGAATGCACTCAAAACGATGGCAAAAAAAAAAAGAAAATGGGAAAGGAAGAAAGAGGAGAGAGAGAGAGAGAGAGAGATGTGAGTTCCTCGGCAAGGAGGGGGGCAGCAGGGCAAGAGTGCTACGGGAAACGAGCGAAGCAAAAACTGGCACGAGGCGAACGGATTGTATGATTGCTTTTGTGTGTGTTCCTGTGCTTTTGTGAGAGGAAAGGAATTGAATGGAGCCGGCTATTATTATTATATAGATGCATATATATATATATATATATATATATGTATAGATTTAGATACTGTAATATGTCGGCCGCCTTTTTATTTTGTTGTTCCGACGAGAAAATAGAAACAGAACGACAGTAGCACATACAGAGAAAGTAGAAAAGAGGATAGGCAACTCAGTGTGCATTGTTGCAAGGGTGAAACGCGGGCTGGACAGAGAGCCGGTGGCACCTCGCCAACCTCAACTGTGCGGAGGAGAAATCCCACAGGAGCCGTCTCGACTGTTGATACGGTACAGACCCTCGCCGCCTTTCCACGGCAGCTTCCGTACCCCCACCTCCATCCAATCGAGGTAGCACACAATGCATACTGTTTCTCGGCCACACAGCGCTCTCTCCCGAACTTTTTTTAAATGTTATTTTTTCATGGCTGGAGACTCTGGCAGACCCATGCGTGGCACAGAGATTTAATACCACGAGCAATCCTCGGTCAAGTTGTCGAAGAAAGAAAAAAAAAATGCACACGAATAAAAAACCAAGGGGCAGTTGGCATGAAGGGAGGGAGGAAGCAAAGTCAAATTACGTGCGCCGCATTGCTTTCCTCATCGAAAATTGCAGAGTCTTTACGTGGCAAAAGCAAACCCATATAGCACAACCACACACCCTGCATCTCCCTCCTTTTTTTTTTTTACGAGGTGTAGAAGGAGATGAGGAGGTGCATCAAAGCTGCCAATACCATGAGCACCTGATAGACCAGGCGGATGCGACCATCCATGCGAACGGTACCCAAATCCCTCCAAAATGTTGTGGCATCTATCAACAGGGAGCGCCGTTGTGCCACGTAAATATCGTACACTATTTCCAGACTGCTGGCAAGTAGAAGCACCCACGAACGTGTTAGAACGCAGTGCACACACGCAAAACATCGTACAGAGACCCCCGCAACAATGAGAGGGTTGATCAACCGCTCGATTTCCATTGCGGCATTTCTTGTGTCTGCAAAGGACTCCAGCATGGCGAGCTGGAAGAGGGACACCGCCAGCGCCCCAGTCTGCAGAACGAATGCGAGGACCCACGAAATGACGACGCTCTGAACGTGACCAAAAATAACTAACACAAAGGTAAAATGCAGGAGCGCAAACAGCCTAGCGCGCCTTCGCTCTCCAGTGCCATAATGCTTACGATCGGTGATGAGGATCCTAATCCACCGAAACTGAAGCCAAAAGGCATCGCCAACACGTGTTACATCACCCATTTCTCTCGCAGAGAGAGCGCCCCTGCCCCCGCCCCTCTACTGGGCGCCTCTTCGGACTTCTTCGTTTCACTCGGTGAGAGCACAGCGCGCGTCGAACGCCACCCCGTCGAAAGATCTTTGTGGGAGAGGTAGAGAATCTTGTTTTGCTAGTATTCCTCTGTGCAGTTGCCCTGGGGAACGGAGCAAAAGAAAGGGGAGCGAAAAGAGTTCACACGTAACACAGATGATATACATCAGTTAGAGAACATCAGAACAAAAAAAACAAATTGCGCAGAACAGGATCGCTAAGGAAAGGATAAGGCAAAAAGGGGCCCCGTCTGTGTGCCTAGTCGTTACATGAGACTCAGTGGCAGCAAGAATAGCACACTCCTACAATGCCAAGTGTCGCTGAGGAGCACAAAGATTCCCTTTTATTTTGGCACTAGGATCTCAAAAAGTTTTTTTTTGTTTTTCAAAGACCCTCAACACGCCTGCAGCGCGCACTGAAGTGATGCCCCGAGGAAGCACAAGACTCCCGCCTCAGTCCTCTTTGGAGAAGCTGAGCCGTGGGACATGCTTGCGACATAAACGTAAACAGATTTGTTTTAGCACCAGCAGGAACATAGGAGCTCTTGCTTAACAGGCCGACATATCGCGAATACACTTTTTTTTTTTGAACAGAACACCGCGATTACAACAACGGAACAAAGGAGCAAACAACAAAGGGGAGACGAATAGAAGGCCCATGGAAAAAGGAATATCCACCCTCCGTCCCATCCTCAAATTCTTCTATAACCTCAACACTGAAAAAAAAAAATGACATCAGCCGGTAACATCACCAACTCCTTCTCTGCATCGATGTCGGTAAAGCATCGCTTCTGCCAATGCTCTCCTTTCTCCCCATCTGAATAAATTCCTTATTAGAGGCGATCAGCACCCATGACTCTTGATGCCCAAGCACCCAGCTGGGCACACACACGCACACGCACTTGTATCCATGCACACATACAGGACCAAGAACTCATCCACGGTAGCCGCTAGCAACTGCGGTCTCTGCCGTAAAGCACCCTCCCTTCCTCTCTTTTGTTCATCTCCTCCCAGAGGAATTAAAAGAGGAGTAGCAGCACTGAGCACATCACATCAAGGAAAAGATGTGTCCAGCATAACGCAACGCCTTGTCTGTGTGTCTGTCTCGGTGTGTGTGAGTGTGTGTGTGAGGGGGGTGAAGAGGTCGCAGTACCACTTTAGTTTGAGTATTTTGTGATGATAGAAAACACCATAGATACCATTAATACGATGATCATCACCACGTCGGCAGCTATAAAAATAAAACCTTCGCGCTCATAATGAGAAATCTCACGCCACAAATTGACCGCGTCCACGTATAACTTTCCTTGGCGGACACGAAAAAGAGTTGCGAGAAGCACCACAAGGAAGAGGACGGTGCACACGCAGCTGCGCAAGAAGAGCGCCTGAATGACCTGCACTGCTCGCAGCGCAATGTAAGCATCGAGAAGCGGGTTGCATGCTCGCTCACACTCCATCGAGCTCATACTCTTCTCACTGTAATCGTTAATATTGAAGGCGTATATCATGATCAAGATCGTCATGACCACCTGCAATACCGTCGCGGCAATCCACCCACTGATAAAGTGAAATAGATTACCGCCAAAGGCAATGGCGCTGAGAACGTACACAAACACGAACATGTATGCCCTCTTCCTGTCAGTCGCAGAGTGTTGCGAAGGAAAGCGAAGAGTGTGTACAACATCTTTTTGACTCTCAATGAAGCGCATTTTAAAGAAGGTTAAGTGAAATTTGCCAACACAAAAGTTAAAAGATATATATCAATAATAATAATAAAATTGGCAGTGTCCCACGAAGGCAGAAAAAAGTACGTGCAAAAGGCACTCTACGTTAAAAAGAACAGAGAGAGCGCAATGTACCCAAGACTGAAATCCCCTCCGGAACAAACACCAACCCGTACACCCCCACAACTAAGCACGAGCAACAACAAAAAAAGGAAAGGGGTCGTTCCAAGCGAAGCGGAAGACTCTGTCCGTGTGCGTGTATGTATGTATGTATGCGTGTGTGTGTGTGCGGGTGTGTGCGTTGGTAAAAAAAGTGGTAATGCAGCGCGATATTCGAGAGGCGGAAAGCAAAAGAACAGGCCTCGAGAAAAAGGTCGGGTAAAG
This sequence comes from Endotrypanum monterogeii, assembly GCA_000333855.2. Lineage (NCBI taxonomy): Eukaryota > Euglenozoa > Kinetoplastea > Trypanosomatida > Trypanosomatidae > Endotrypanum > Endotrypanum monterogeii. The sequence goes on along the minus strand of CM007316.1, from coordinate 1,466,155 downwards.
AACGATGTCACATAATGTGAAGTGCAGCAAGTCAACAAAGGGGGGGGGAGATGGAGAGGCAGCAGACATAAGAACAAAGGCATGAGGAGGTTGGAGAGAGTGAGGGGGGCAGGGAAAGTACCCGTGCTGAGTACTGAGGTAGTAGAAGTAAAGACTTTACGCCGAGAAAGCAAAATCAGATTCGGACGTATGTCCACAGGGAAGACCGGAGGCGGCGCGATTGGCGACGCGACAAAACTGCGCGCTGTCCAAAGGAAAAGAAACATTTTTTTTTCTACGTGGAAGTCCCACTCCTCTGAATGCGCATATGTATTTCTTATACTCTTAATCCTGGAAGAATTAAAGTGGCGTAAGCCTGCTAGAATCCCTCTCGTAGAAAATTCTACACGACGAGCAAATTTTTTGTTCTGTCTCTCAAAGCCGTTTTTTTTTATATTTTTGTTTTGCCTCTTTCCCGGAGAGCAGTAACCAAGGAGGGGGGGAGGGGGGAGACCAATCGTGTGTGTCCGCCATATGACACTCCAACAATAGAACAGCGGGGAGGCACATAAACGCCCCCTATGAGGAAGGATGACCACGTGAAATGGGTCACTGTGCACAGTTGGGTTCCATATTATTTTTTTTTTTGGAGCATGTGACTGCGTTAGAAAAGGGTGTGTCTGCCTGTGCGAGTACGTGTGCTTGCATTGGGGGAAAGGGATGTGGGGGATTTCAGGGCGAATGCAAGGAATAGCGCAACGCCACAACCCATTCATAAAGCGGTGTAAGGCTTGAGAAAACAACACAGACCTACAAACCGAGGCGCGGGAGCAATCTAGCTAAGGTAGAGGAAAGGGCTGGTTGCCCACCACTCTTTTTTTTTTTTTCGTCAGGTAAGCGATGTCATTAGTATACTGGATTCTCTTCGTTGGGATGCACGAAGAGGGACATCGGGGAAAGAAACTCTTGAACAGGCGGTGGCTCTGTGGCGCACATTAGATGACGTTGCTGCGGTGTATATGTTCCTACTAGAGAGAAGCCCCTCTCCCCCCTTCCTCCTCTTCCGCCAACTGAGGAGCTGCGAGACAAATCGCTGTACAGCGCCAGAGAGTGCATCATCAGACCGGAGTAACACATGTGGAGGAGGTAGAGGGGGTGGAGCAGAAGGCAGCAGGAGCGAAGTTCAAAACTCGTGCGATGTGCCACCGAGAACACCAAAGACCTAATGAAGGTAGCGGGAACAAGACGCGCGATACAGGAAGAGTAGCCCACATGTATGGGTGATCGCGCGGAGCGTGGCGATTCTGTGCACAAGGATTTTCTTCTGCATTCCATCTCGCCCATCGCTCTCTCACAGTATCGTGACCAAAGGGGTCACCTCATCAGTGGGCTGGGGCAGCAAGCGCCTCAGTCTGTCCTGCGTATGCCCCCACTGCAGCACTATGAAAAGCCCACCACGTGATGCTCCGCGCTGCAGTAGCCGCTAACTGGAAGCGCGGATTTACCGCTAAAGCCACAGGCACATCACTATCTTTCGACTGCAACTCATAGAGCAAGCGTCCCTGTCGTGTCGGTTCCGGCGAGATGGAAGGACACCCGCCATACACAAGCAGATGCCGACCTCCTGTCATAGACGAAGTAGGCTGTAGAATAGGCGAGGCAGACTGATAGGGGAAGATGTACTGTGCGCCAACGGCATCCGCAGATCCGAGAAAGTGGCGTCTCGCGTCTCCGTGGAAATAACTCGCCACCGTCTCCCCACGCTGCCAGTCATATACGACCACCTCACCGTTCGAGGAGGTGAGAAGTAGGCGATCTGCATCCGCGCAAAACTCCACTCCTTTGCACCGCGTCAATGGAGTGGAGGCAGTAAAAACATGGGTGTTCTCGAGTACAACCTGCGGCGCCTGGAAGAGTTTGCGGCGATCAAGAAGAACGATACGGTGGTCGTCGCCAATCGCAATTTTATAACCATCGCGACTGAACTGCACGCAGGCTCTGCTGCCTGCAATCGACTTCTCCGCCGTGGCGGCAATACAACCAGAAATGAGGGGATGGAAGAGTGCGAGCTTCCCCTTCGCTGCAACCACGGCACCAATAACATCCGTCGCTGGGCACTGGGAGAGTGTGGAGTAGACTGGAGTATTAGCCACAGGCATTACCTCAGCCTCCGCGTCGTTCAGGTATGCCATCTCGCCAAAAAACTGTGCTGTTTCCGTGTTTAACAGATGCAAGTGACCATCTAGGTGAAATCGCGGTGCTACACACACAACGCTAGTGGAATGGGTGTAGCGAACGCTGTGCACGCCGAATGCGTCGCAGGTGATCACGTCCGTGTTGACCATGCTCCCTACGTCGATGATTCGAATGGCATCGTCTGTATGCGCCGACACGAAGTGAAGGCCATCGAAAGAAAAGTTCATCGCCGTAGGCCGCGGCTCATTTATTCCCGTATAAAACATGGAGGCCACCTCAATTGGTGGACTCTCTCCAGCTGACAAACCAGCAGCACCACTGCTAGAGGTGAGAGGAGGACTTGCAATGGTGGAGCTCATCTGTGGTGTGAAGCTGATGTAGTTCCTCTGCAAGGTTCCCCTGCTTAGGTGGTGTTCGCGCAAGCACGCGGTTAGAAGGGAAAAAAAACACGAAAGGGGAATGTGCTTTTATGAAATGATAACAAATCTCTAATGTGCTCTCTCCTTCGTTGTGTACGTGAGGAGCCCACGATATATCTATCTGTGCCCCACCCTTTGATGTGTGTGGGTGACGTTAGATTCAAAAAGTATAAACGTGAGTATCAAAGACAGTCTCTATACCGAGTTCCTTCCGTTTTTTTTTTCCACCGTGTGCCATGTATCAATTGGTCAAGAGACGCATAAAAACGCCCCATTTGTAGTCAATCGGGGGAAGGGCCGTGCGGCGGTATGGCGAGGCAGACAAAGAAGAACCAACGGCCGAGATGGTGGGAAAAGAAAAGCGGACATTCTCGCCTGCATGAATAAAGGAGCGCCAGGTGATGCCCACCCCACTGCGAGTGGTCTCGTCTTGTGCGTGTCCCGGGAATAGGCTCACTGGCCAACTCACCCATAAAATTCGATCGATACGTAATGTACCCGAAATAGTGTGAGGTTCTCATGTGGTCTGGTTGAGCCGTCATTGTGATGTGATGAAAGCGAAAAAGAAAAAAAAAGAAAGAAAAAAGGCGGCGTGGAACACACAGCCATACACAATGGGAGAAGAGTGAAGAAAAACAAAACAGGGGAGATAGACGTCCATCGGATACGGCGTGCAGCCGCCTACCTACCCTCGTCTCCCTTTTGCGTCGTCTTACTTCGCCTTTGCATCAATTAGAAAAAAATATTACTCGAGTTACACACTTCACGAACGCTTCCATAAGACGCCGAGAAGGACAGCACTAAATGACAGTCAACTACAGATATATATATATATATATATATCGATGTTCGCACACGACATCAACTCCCGAAGCGAATATCCTCTGCTTGATCGGAAAGCGGGAGTCCTAGGTAGAGAAGTGTGAGGGGGTAGAGAGTGACTTTATTCGTATTCAGCATCGCATGTAAGCCTTCTACCCCCGATTTCGTTACTGTCATCGGCTCCGTTCGGGAGACGTGCTGGTGGATTTCGAGCGCCATGCGCATCAGTCTCTCATCTGCGTCGGGGACATGCATCCAGTACGCGACCAAGGGGTCAAGATAAATGGTTGACAAGAGGTGCTTGTGCTCTGCGTGAGATAGAATCATGCGTATGCGCAAAAGCGCGCGGACAGTGTAATTACGGCCCAGTAGTAGACGTGTGCCCACCACTGCCCACACTCGTTGCAGCAGAGCGCAGTGCCGGTGCAGGGGGTACACCAGCGCACGCCGCCCAAACGCCACACACGCGTCGTAAATTGTGTCTGGGGGGTCAAGATACGAAAGAGCGGGGCTCAGCTTCGTGATATTCCATAGCGACTCGCTGCACCCGCTGCCCTCCGTCACCAGATCGTCGTAGGCTTCGCTGAACAAGAGATCAGACGTCAGTGCCTCCACCTCTGTGGTTGAAGGAGGAAAAAATAGACGAGGAAGCTTAACTCGCATCAGCACTTCGGCTTCCTCTCGAGTGAACTGCAACGGGGGGCGCACTCGGGGTATCGCCAGTCGAGTACGCGGATCAGGCGATGGTGCAGCTGTTGAAGCAGTTTGAGAAACCAGGGAACTGGCAGCTGCATCCGCCGTTGTCTCCGGCGATGAGGCCACCACCTGTCCTTCGACCTCTGTGGGATGCACCTCCTCCTCAATGAGCGGCTTCTTGAACTCAGCGACGTTGCCACACCATACGGTGACCGGTCGCCCATCGCCACCAGCGAAGAGTGTCGTTTCCTCTTCATCCTCGAGCGCGTCCATGTCACGCTGACGCGAGGGGCATTCAGCCACGTCGGGAATGCTGGCGAACACCACCGACGACGACGGCCCTCCTGCCAACTCGGTGGTGCTCCCTTGAAGGGAGCGTTGAAAGTCTTGGACATGAGGAGGGACGTAACGCAACACACCAGCCACTTCCCCTTCCGTGTCCTCAAATGCCAATAGAAGCGCGTCCTCGTCAAAATCGTTCACTTCCTCGACGAGTCGGAGTCGGCGACGCTCCCCGCGTGTCGTGCGGTCGGGATTCTCCCGTAAACTAACCACCTCACGCATCACATCTGCATCGAGATTGCAGAAAAGCCCGGTAAACGCGTTCGCGAAGCCATAGCTGCACTGACCCACTGAGTCCAGGCCTTCACACGGGACAGTGACGTCACCTTTGGCAGTCATATCCGGCAAGGATTGGACGTACTCAACCTCCTCCATTACACCAGCCTCGTCGGTGGCAGGTGTAGTCGAAGGAGCATCGCTGAGGACCTGAATAAGCGAAGCGCGTTGTTTTTCAGTAGCGATGAGGTACGCTGGGTTATCCAGCTCCGTGAAAACTTCGGTTTCATTGACCTTTGGGAGGTACACCGTAAGCACATTCATCTCCAGGTCGTACGTGGCCCGCTCCCCCTTGTCCTCCTGGAGGCATTGGTTGAAGCGAAGACGCAAGTAATAAGGGGAACAATGGAAGGTAAATTGGGTCGCCTGGATATCGAATACCGCGCTCATCACCTTACAAATGGCGGAAAGAAAAATGCGAACAATAACGAAGCCATTTTCCTGGCTGCACTCAAAAACAGGCGTGATCATCTCCCCTGTACAGCAAAGCAGAAAAAAAAAAGGATCGCCCACAGGTAGGTGCTTGAAGCGTAGAAAAGCGAGCCCGGTCCTTCGATAGCTTTTTTTCTCTGTTGAGGGAGAGCAGAAGAGCTGATGTTATAAAAGAAGGTAGAAGAATTTTTTTTTTTCAACGAAGAGATTTCTGTAAAGAGGATGTGACCTCCCCCTAAAGCACTAAAGGGGAAACCCCAACAGGAGGAGAAGGGGCACAGAGGACGGAAGTTGACAGTCGTACAAGTGTACGTCAAAAAAAAAAAGGCGCAGAACGACACGTCACATGCGAAACTCAGTTGCCACGCCCAGGTGCAGGCCGCTACAGAGATTTGTGCTGTGAAGAGGGGTAGAGGAGGAGGGGGGGTCGCTATCTTGAACTGTCCCACTCTCACCCCGACGAGTTGATCCAGCACTACCTAAAGTCTGTCATTTTGCATTCTGAGGAGGACTATTCTGGTGTCCATGAAGCGGTATAAACTCCAGTCAATAAACGCGTGCTCATTTGTGCCTTCTTCTCCAGGCACTTCACATGAAACAACGCTACCCTATGGCCGCCTCTGCACATCCACCAGTGCATTTTTTGTCTTTTTTTTTTGGAGGGCAGCCTCCACCAACCACCGGTGGATCTCTCTCATGAGACTGGTGAGGTTCCACCTCGCTGAAGCAGAGCTATCTCCTTTTCAACGGCCACATTTTTTTGATCTTTCGAAAAGTATACAGCAGCGTTGAAGTCCGCTAGCGCTGCCTCTCGATCGCTTAGTGCCCTGCTAGCCAACCCTCGCCGGTAGAGCACCTTCACTTTGAGGTCCTCTGGGAGCGCTATGGCGGCATCCTGCAGCAGCATTGTGGCCACCGCACGTGCCGCGTCGTACTCGTGTAAGCGGATACACACCATCACTATATTTGCGCGGACGACTTGCTCAGTTTTGACGGCCTCTGCATCTGCAGCGCCGAGCACTGAAGTGACCTCGATGCAGTCCTGATAGCCCCGTAGAGCATCCTCAAAGCGTCCCTCCTGAAAAGAAACATTCGCATTCTCCTTCAGAACGCTCAGCAGCTGCAGTGCCTTGGCCCTGTCGGCTGCAGAGTACGAAGACTCGATGGGAAGCGATATAGGATGGTGTGGAGAAGGTGCTAGCACAGGTGTACGCACAGCACTCGCCGGCGATTCCGCGTTCGGCTCGAGCGAAGTTCTTTTAGGACCCCTGTAGCTAGTGCGATTTTGGCGCAGCAGCCGGTAAGCGGAGTAGCTTAAAGCGGCCAACAAGCCACCAACCGCGACGACCGCGCCCACTCTTGGTAGATGACGCGCCTTCATCGATGCGCTCTCTTTTCCTCAGCGGGGTCTCCGTGCGACGGTTACCTGCCGCCTCTGTTGTACTTGATCTGCTGACAAATGCGTATCTTTTGAAATGGAGGACGCCAAAGGGAGAGGGATGAGAGTTGAGGGATGACATTTTTTTTCTTTTGCCAGTTAGCAGCTGATCAAAGAACGATCCGCCTGGCTCATCCTGCAAGGTGGGGATAAGGGTAGAGTGTAGGGAATGGAGAGCGTCGGAGCTACTCATGTTATATAAAATCACGTGGAAAGGTGCGGTTCTCTGGGGCAAAAGTATCCCTGTCAGAGGAGAAAGGATGTTTTTCTCGAACTTCACAGAGACACACGCGCACGCTCAAGAAGCGTTGCCCGAGAAAAACATATTCTTTTTTTTTTTTCAAGTGAGACACTGAAAACCTCTGAGGTGATCTAGACGAGGGAGCCATGAGGCAACCACTCGGGAACCGGTAAAATATATGTATATATATAACAGTACCTGTATTGGTATACTGTACGAAAAACTCATGCGCGTTATGTTCAGCCCCTCACCTACTGCGGACGATGCGATGGCCCGAGAGAGCGCAGAACCAAACTCTTCTTGATGCCTATTTTTTTTTTTGATTTTGAGGCACTTGTAGTTCGCCTTTCCTTCACTGAGACAGATATTTCGTCACATCGCTGTGTAACGCTAATTGCGAGACACTGGACAGACAAACAAAGGAAAAAAAAAACACGGCGACGAATGAGAGACAAACATACCTTCCCACAGCAACACTGGACAACAACAACAAAAAAGGATCTCTCTCTAGCCAAAAAAAAAAAATCCGAAAGAAGTAATCGGAGAGATCACATAACAAAAAAAAAAAATTCTATGTATTTGTTAATTTTGTGTGTGCAAAAGTGGACGGGAGGAGCTAAGGAGAGGAAGGGGGAATCATCAATACATCCTCGAATAAAGAAAACGAACATGAGCAAGCAACAAGAAGCGCCACAGAATACTACGTCGTGTGACGAGACGAGAGCCGAAGAGGAGCTTAATTACAGCGGCAAGAAGAATAGCACAATGTGAGCTCAGAAAGTACGCCAAGATGAAAGAGAAGCCCCGAGCCCCTCGGCGCCTTGATTATCTGGTTCACATGCGAGATAAATCAACAGGAACAGCGGATTCATTTCTATTTTAATGGTCCGTCCCTCCCCCCTACTCTCATCTCCATCTTGTATCAAGACCCCAACACCCTACACATGGGTACTTTCAAAGCTGCTCCTTTGCTACGCGTATGTGATTAAGATCCAATCCACTGCAGACTCTATGAAGACTAAAATTTTTTTTCTCTTCTCATCTTACGCGCGAGGACGCTTGAAAAGAAGGACGTGAGGTTCCGGCTTGTGAATCATGTAGTGCACCCAACCTTGCGACTGCTGCACACCGAGCTGACGCCACTCGATCTCACTCATGAGACGGGAGGTGGGAACAAGGCGCGCGAGATCTTTTGGGAGAATCACATGACGGTACTCAAATGCATCATCGTAATATTTGTCGCTGTACAGGATTTTGCACTGCAACTTTTTGATAATGATAAGCGCCTCTCGCTGGCCGTTTGCGTCCAGAGAGAAGAAGTCCTGCGCGGGCTTTACAGGCATGATTGAATGTAGAAACACGGGGGTGACAGAAGCGTAGACACGTGTTCGTGAATCTGTGCGTCTCTGCGCGTTTGTCTGGGTGAATGTCTGTACGAACACACGAGGCCCCGTTGCTGCTGCTTCTTCTGTCTGGGATTGAAAGAAATAGATGCGTTTTGTGATGTAGAAGGAACCACACTAGAAGCAACAACCAAAACAAAAAGGTCTGTCTATCACAGACTAGCGCAGTGGGCTACGGAGATGTAATGGGTGTCTAATGACGACGCTAGTGCGTTGCCAACAGCTCAAAGAGGTACCTTGGCCACAGTAAAAAACAAGCGCGCACACGAAACGGGTGAGAAGGGGGAGGGGGGGGGTCGTGTCGATGAAAGGATGTTCCGTGGACTCGACGGCCGTTCTCCAGGGGCTGTATTTCACGGTAGACCAAATAAGTGGATACCGTGGGAGCAACAAAGGCAATGATGCGCGGCGATATTTACCCAAAGACATGCAATATATATATATATATATATATATACATGAGCAACAAAAAAGATTTTCAGAGTGGTGTAAAGAGAAGAGAGGTTGAGATGAGTGTGGTGGGTGGCCATGGTAGGGATTGCGTCAGCGGTCCACGTGAGTAGACTCGTACAATAGGAGGGAGAATTTAAGCAGAGTCTACCCCCACTCTACCTTAGCGCCTCTGTGATGAAGTCACGCGAAGGGAAAAAGAGGACCGACGACTCTTTCAGACCGAATCACTCATGTGGGCGTAGATGTATTTTTTCTCCCTTCCCTTTTGACTATTGACGTTGCATCGAGCTCAGTAGCTCACCTCGCCAAAGAACAGCCTTCTGGGAAGATAGAGGGGGGGGGGGGGAAATCACAACCTGCAATGATTACCACATGTGATCGTGTTTTCACTTCCCTGCTGGGCGCGACAACGTATTACGCGAGGTGTGTCGATCGACAGGGAGGGGGGGGGGGAGGTCGCAAAACATTGAACAGCTCGTGGCACGAAGAACGAGCTACTAATCAACAACGTTAACCCGTGAAAAGGAACTGAAGAGGAAAAGAGAAGGGCAGAAAAGTGGGACGTGCAAGCGGAGTCACGTACAGCGAGACGCGTGAAGCACTGCTTCTGCGTGGCCGTGCAGAGAAGACCCCATAAAAATAAAGGAACAAAGCGCAGCGTTCCTCCCCCTTTTGAGGGGTCAAAAGGATTAACCTGGCCCTCTCTTCAGCTCGCCACTCCTCTTACTGCAGACAGTTTTCTTCAAGGGCTTTGGAGGAGAAATGCTACAAGGATTCGAAGAGGCAATACTGGTGATGAAGCACCAGGCGCCAGATCGGTCATGGCTGTACACTCGCTAAACTTCTAGTAGAGGTAGTATATATATATATATATATATATATATATATAATTTATAAAAGATGTCCTCAGGTGTGTGCGTACGAGGGGGGACAAAAGTGGCAAGACCACCCCGGATCAATTCAGCAAAAAGGGCAGGAACAATGATGAACATGATGGACAGCGCAGCCCGCTACACTGCAGCGATCCTTCGGTGACTTGCTTTCACGAACGCCCTCACCCGTCAAAGGAGCTATAAACATATATAAATCTGCACTCCAACGCATCAGGACCGGCGTCAACGTCAGATTTTTTTAATTTTTTGCGCACTTCCCTCTGCTCTTCTTCGTCCTGCACATCCCAACCCGCCGGCACGTGCGCCCCGAGTGCTTTCATTTACAATTCTATAGGATGACGGTGTATATAAATATAGAGGGGAAAAGAGGAACAAGATGCGATCCGCGTCAGAGAAAATTTCTATTTCTTTTTCTTGTTACCCCTTCCCGTGGATCCCTTGATCTTTTTTCCTCCCGTTTTTTTTCCCTTCATCGGCACAGACGTCCTCTTCTTCGACGTCGCCGCCTTCTTGATCGTCCGCTTCGCACTTTTTGGCACCCTCACCGTGCCCTGTTTCTTCAGCTCAGCCCACAGCTGAGCCACCTTTCGTTGGCGCTGCTTCATGGGTAAGTGAAGGAAGCGGTGCGCGTACTCTTTCTGGAAGCGATTGTACGCGTCCAGGGCGGGGTACGTCACACGACGGGCGCGCTGCTCGAAAATTTTTCGCTCCGGTGAGGAAAGTTGTCGATACATCCTCGCTGATTTCTTGGTAGGGTTCTTGGTACCCTTCAGCATGCCCGTCTCACCGAGGTGCTTCTGAAACAGCGAAAAGGGGCTCGCCCGATGATACACGAGGCTACGGCGAAACATGATGGACCTCACGCCTACAAAACAGGGGGTGTTTATGAAGGGATGTGAGGAGGGGAGTGAAAAGGGGCAAGTGAACCTAGAAAGACAATATATATATATATATATATATGTATATATATATGTATATGTATATGTATATGTATATGTATATGTGTGTGTGTGTGTATGTGTGTGTGTCTTGCTGATCAAAAATATATATGATAAACTTTTCCTTTTTTTCTTTCTGGGGTCCTCTTGTGTGCTCTATCTATGGTTCTCCTCAGATTTTCTCCTGGTGCTGCTATCTGAGGTGGAGTTGTCTTTTCGCGGCTGTTCGGCGACACTGCTTCCAGTCTTCGATTCTCTCTCTAGAGTCAGTCACTGTCGATTGGAAAGCAGAGAAACGAAAAAAAAAAACAGATGAGGGCGGTGCAGAGGAGGGGGAGGAGGGGTAGAGTGGAAAGGCGATAAGCAAGTGCCAAAACACGAGAAGGTGAGCACCATCAACATGGGTAGACATGACAAATCAGAGAGCGGGTTCCTTTGGCAAAAAGGAGCCTCAACACACAACTGTGCCATGCCACGGAGCTTGCAGCATGAAGAAACTAAAATATCTCTGTCTATAAGTGTGTGCTTGTGTGTGTGCACCTGTATTACTACACGAATTCTGACGATACGAAACAAAAAGGCTGCAACCTTTTACAGAGACGCACGTACAAGTCACTGCACCTGGAATAGATTAGGCATCATCTCAGAGCAAGCACGAATCTTCGAGTGTGACCTGTAAAGTGTAGGAAGGATGGGAATGCCCCTTCAAATGTGTGCAACTGATACAACAAAAGAGTTTGGCTGTCACCCATGCGTGGCTGTGAGCTTAATGCAACGCGGGTGGGTGTTGAGTGCTAGCGATGGTAGTAGACACCATTTGCATCTGAGAGGCCCACCGCTGGTGTGAGAAGGATTTATTTTCTTCTCCGTTTTACACACCCCAGAGCCCCCTGTCTGCGCGGTAAGCAAGGTTACAGACGCCGCACCGATGGCATGTTAGTGGGAGCCCCGAAACCGCATTCCAAGAAGAGGTACACAGACGCATCCGCACCGGCGATCAACATCCACAGCTGGACGAACCTCTTCTACGAACAAAAAAAAGGGGGGGGGGGAAAGAAACTGAAGGGGGGCCGCCCACACGCACATCTATAACTAGAAAACCGACGCATGAAAGCCGATGGGAAATATGTGTAGAAGGGAACAGAAGTGGTGATGGAAAAATGAAAAAAAAAGACATCAAACACGCGAAACGGGAAGTGCCAATACACACGGGGCCTCCACGCAGTCGCCCATCAAGAGTATGCGGCAGCGCAAGGAGATAAAGAGGAGAAATTTTGAATAAACCACCAGCAACGCTAACAGCAACGAGGCGCCAGCGACGTTGCAGAACACGATTGTCGGTGTTACTCCTGGCAATTGCTTCCTGCATGCGCACGCACTCGCGGCTGTCACCACATTGATCTTCTCTATCGAGGCATCCCCCGGGCGAAACCCATAGGCGCGTTCTGGTATGATAAAGTGAGGCACATAACGAGAAACAAGACCCAAAAATAGGAGCGCCGAGAAGAAAGAGGAGGAGGGAGGGAGAGGGGGAGGGGGGGAAGGGGGCAGAAACCACCCAAAGACGGGCGTGCAGGAACATTCGTGAGTGCCCTTGCACCCACACAAAAAAAAAAGGTAATATATATTTTTTTCTTTTGAAGAAAAACAACGGCATAAAACAACATATCTATGACTAGGTGCAACAGTACATACTGCTCGCAAACACACTCCCCACCCCGTTCCCTGCCCCACTCCCGACAAACGACGCCTACTCCTTTGATGTAAATATAAAACTTCTTTTTGTGTTCACAAAAAACGCTCTCAGCCACCAGCGCCATAAGCGTGAGACGGTACATGTTTCCGTCTGGGTGTGTTGACTGTATCAAGGCTTGTGTGTATCTTGGGAGTGGGGGAGAGATAACAAGGAGGAGCACTCGTCAACACAAATGAAGGCGTCTATGCTCGCGAGAGGGGTACAGGGTGAAACCAATGAAAGACAAAAAGGGAGTGCAAGAACGACTCTGACGGACAAAACACTGCACTGAGGAAATGGTAGCCAGATCTCCCCCTCCATGTGTCCTTATGTGGGAGAGGAGGAGAAGCGAGGGGGCGCTGCAGACACTCTATGTTCTCTTTAGCGTATGGACTTACTTCTTTGATGTTTTGGCAACCCTTTTCCCTTTCTTGACGACCGCCTTCATCTTTTTCTTGGCGCTCGGGACGGTCTCGGAAAACGACTTGGACCGGTGCTTCATCGAGGCCCATTTCTCCTTGATGTTCGACCTGCGCTTTGCCAAAGACACATCCTTAAGCCGCTTCGTTTCCCGTTTCGCCATCCTTCGATAGGCTTCCTGGGAGGGAAACGTCTTTAACTTGGCACGCCGCAATAGCGCACTCTTCTCATCTGGGGAGATGTTTCTGTACAGCTTTGCCGCCGCCTTTGGGAGATTTTTGGCTCGTCGGAGCTTCCCAGCACTGGAGAGCTCCTGTATGAAAAGTGCAAACGGGCTTACACGAAAAAACGTGCAGCTACGACGGAACATGTCTTTTTTATTTCTGCGTTTGTGTATCTTTGTGTGTATGCGTGGCTGTTGGGATAAAGGTGGATTTGGAGGGGGAGGGCGATGTATTCGCTGGCGTGAGTCTGTTGTTGAGGAGAGACCCCAAAACGGCGGAGCTGAGGACTAAAGGAAGGATGAATGCGACAAGGCGCAAAACACCCCACATGTTGGGGTGTGCAAGAAGGAGGGGAAGCAGGGAAAAGTGGCAAGAGGGGGAAAAGAAAAAAAAGAGAAATTTTAGGAAGAAAACCAAAAACAATTCATGTGTATGAGCACCGCCTGGCACCAACACGAGTTAGCTTGAGAAGACGCAAACGCACTGTGGCCGTGGTGCAAAGCAAAATATACAGGAAAAACGTATCGCAGTCCTCGAATGCAAGTGCGGCACACGTTGACATCTCAGCCTTTTTGAGTGCGAACCCCTTCATAGAAACACGCGTGTCAAGGGATTCATGCCGATACACAGTAGCTCTCTAGGCTACGGTGTCTAGTAATGAGAGGATGCCCTGCAAGTCAGCGCACGCCTCCTAATCCAGCTGCTGTGGCTCCCCCCCCCCTTCCCATATCCTTTCTTTGACCATGTACGTGAGTTGTACAACTTGTTTCGGTGAGTAGGATCTGTACATGATCGGGTGGTACCCAAAAATAAACCGACAAGCGATAGAGCAAAAAAAAAAACACGCAAGAGGAAAAAAATGAATATAAATCTAAACACTATTCTTGTGGTTGGTGTGTGTGTTTTTTTTTGTATACAAGCCCCCTCTTCCAATAATGGAGCCATTCGGTGGTTCGGCGTGTCGAGCGCCGTCGACCCCCCCCCCTCCCATCGCAGCCCATGACGAGAATGATTTTCAAACAGAAAAGCGGCGGATCTCACAAGACTTCGATGAGTTTTGACAACCGCGACCAGCGATCTTCCGCCCCCTTTTTGCGAAGCACAGGCAAACAGCTCACTTCCTTTTGAGGTTGGCCTTCCCAGACTCTTTTTTCTTTTTGTCGCCCTTTCGACGGATCGGTTTGACCTCGACAGTGGGCAGGGGCGGCCAGTTGTTCCGATTAAAGCGCTGCGGAGAAAGTAACGGGGCGACGGCACATCTGCTGCTGAAGTCCTCCGTGCGAGACGCTAGTCGACTTGTAACTGCTGCGGTGCAAGGTCCATATATGCCGGCTTTAACAATCACATAGGATGCGCCACCTGCGATCGCTACATCGACAATGCTAGCTGCCGTCTGCGCATCCCCTGCCGAAGAATCGATTACCACGGAAAGAATCCGGTGTGATTCTTCACCATTCGCACACATTACCTCGATAGCAGCACTCATACTGCCACAGTCGCAAGGATTCAACACATGATTAGGGAACGCGCCATCCTGGACCTGCGTCATCGGCGGACTCCCAAGGCCCCAATCTCCAGGGTTTGGGTTAGGATACACAGCGCCTACATCGGTGAGGAGAATGAAGTCTTGCACGGCCATCTGCAGCCGCTGGCGAGCGACCCCATCATCTGTCGCGTGCGTATCCTCGAGATACTGCACCACGTTTGGTTCAAATTCACTCAATTGCTCTTTGATGTATTCGCTGAGCTGATCACCTGTGACTGGCGGCTCCCCACCTCCGAAAAGATTATAAAACATACTACGGTCTGCTGAAGAGTCTGTAATCACGCTGCCGTCTGTCTTGTCTGTTACAGGAACCTGCATCACTGACGCTCCCATTGACAGTCCCAAGACCACATCTGTGCCCACAGTGAGCTCAGCTGCAGAGAGCGCATCAGCCACCGCCTTTACCACGTCTGAAAGGTTCGCCGCGCCATCCCAGTGAAGAATTCCACCGGGAAAGACGTGGGAGGAGGTTGAATATGTCTGCCGAAAACGATCAGCAGCTTTGCGAACCTTCCGCAAGCGTTGCCGCAGTTCGGCGCCGCCAACGGGTGCCACCACGGCCTCCCTCTGCTCCTCACCACCAGAAGAAATCAAAGGATTTAAGGCAACATAAACGTGAGAGAAACGCACACCGTTCGCCGCATCCGGGGAAGCCGTACCAGCACTGTTCACCAAGAAGGTGACCAAGAGCTGTGGTATGGTGTACGGCCCCACCGGCTTCTCTGGGGTCGTTTGTGCTTTTGAGGCTCCCGCGACGCCAGAACGCGTGGGTGTCGAGCATGGGCCGCCTGGAACCTGTCGACACGCACGGCAGTCTTCAACCAGGGTTGTGAGGTATTCGTGAAGTGGTACGCACCTCTGCTTGGCGGACACCAAAGATGCCATGATGCTCAGTACCCACTTAATTGATGAGGTGTTCATGTCACACCAGGAGACAGAGCAAGCAGCAGACAGAGCGGAGTCCCAGTCCGATTGTGGCTCTACGTATCCGTGCTCCAAAAGTGCTGAAATCACATCCGCACAACAAGCTTGCAGCCTGTTGCCCTCGCTGTTGTCAGTATTCCTCTCATCCACGACATCTTCTTTTGAAGACGAGTAAGGCAGGCCCTCATCTTTCACAGCAGCAGAGGATAATGAGAGGATATCCCCGGTAGTCGCGGTCACCTCAGGCCCTGCGCAGAGCTCCAGAGAAAAGGTAAGAGCAACCTCACCCTCCGCACTGACCACCTCCTCTTGCCGAATCGTCTTTACGGAAGTGCCGTTGGCCACCTGTCGGAAGTATCGCGAAAAAAAATCTTTTACATTGGTTGGGTGAGCCGACACGCATGCCCGCGCTGCCTCAGTCATGAGGCCGGAGACATCGTACTCGTTGTCATAACGCCGCCACGACACTGATTGTGACATGAGAGTCCTGCAGAGAGTCCAGAGGGAATACAGAGAAAAAGAAAAATAATGCCGAGAGGGAAGCAGTATTACCAAGGGAGGATAAATATGATAATAATAATAAAAGAGAGGGAAAGGAGAAAGCCACACCAGGGTCCAATGTGAGGCCTTCAGTCGTCAATTTGTAGGCACAAGCAGCGCCGGGCTGTATGTGTATGTGTGTGTGTTCGCAGGGATGTGTCGAGTACGTGTGAATGAGATAACGAATATGACATAGTCACCACAATTGCCGTTCGTTTGTTGTGTCTCGTCTCCCCCACCTCCTCCCCCCGAAATGACTGCGGTGAAAGTGTGCAATACGGCAGGTTTCGCGGAGAAAACACGCGGAATAAGATGTGGCGCAGGGCGTAGAGCGGGGAGGAAATAAGATGGGAGGTGGATGCTTTCGGCCGAAGATGTCAACGCGAGAATCGACGGCCGAGAGGCAAAGGAGACACCTCGGCCGGGGGGAAAAAAAAAGACGTTTGGATGGCGGGGAAGGGAGGGGGGAGGGTAGAGAAAGGAAACTATTGTGAGCGAGCCAAAGTGATAATGAACCCGCACAGGCCATCTGTGTAACATTGTCTTTTGTGTTCACGAACACTACACGAAGACTATTGATCGAGAAAACGAGAATAAGAAGCGCGAGATGCAACAGACTAGGCACTGTTTCGCCTACCCACATCAACACTGATATTTTTCAAAGTGGTAGGTTTGGCTCAAAGTGTATGTGCTCCCGTTTTCTTTTGAGAAAGAATTCCTTCATTTGTTCTCTCCTCAGGTAGAAGATGAGGTTCAAGCCAGTGGGGTGTGTGATAATGTGACACCCCCTCTTTGCAACCATCACGCAGTGTTTTTCAGATAAAGAGGGAAGCGTTCTAGTGTGCACCGCCCGGCATCATACGCATCCATGGGGGAAGCCTCTTTGGAGCGGTTTGATTTTTATAGGAGTTAGCTGCCGCTGCGGTACCGCTGTTGCTGAGTGGCTTCCCTTTCAGCGCGTGTTCGCAGCTCCATCTCAAATCGGTCTCGCCGCTTGCTGTTCTCCTCGAACAGCGCATTGACATGATGAAGAATGGACGTCAAGAATGTCACCCAGACGTCGCTAAGAAAGTCTGCAGGCGAGATACACCACCTCCCGTGAGTGAGCAGCGGAATATCGACGCAGAGGGGAGAGGTAATACAGCAAGTGACTTTACGATTGGCCTCGGTACCACGCGAGCATGACACAATGCCGCTGTTCATCTGCCCGCTTTCAGATGCGCACTTGAGGAGTTCTGTCGCAGCGTTGATGTCAGCACACAGCACATGAAGAATCATGGGCTCAAACCTGAGCTGCAACACCTCCGACCCTTGCAGTACTGCTTCAGAGGGCTGCGTTTGCCGCCATTCCCAAAACTGCTCTAGCGCTGGTATGATGCTCTCTCTCGCGGTGACTGAAGTGTCCGTCGGAAAAGGATCGTGCGACTGAAACAAAGTTCCCCTTCCAAAAGACCCGCGCTTTCGGCGCTTCACTAGCACAGCGGCAGCGGGTGCCGAAGACTCAGCCGTCCCCATGGCCGTCTGTGGTGACGCAGCGCCAACACAAGTGGATATGCCTTTGTGAAAAAGTGATACGCGCCCTCCACACGAGCTGCTGGTGACATACTGGGTGAAGGTCCCATTGATGTAGTTGACGAGATGCACGATCTGTGGATCTATGCGCCCGGCAAGGCTCCGATCGTTCGTGTTGGCGCGGAGGTCGCTTAAAATCTGACTTCGCATGGCTGCAAAAAACTGACTTTCCTCCACGCCTGAAATACCTCGACGCAATCGAGAGGAGAAAAACTTCATCTTCGTACTGTCGCCCCCTGCGAAAGGAGGACCAAGGGAGGATGGGAGGACACACACACACACACGTGAGTGAAGAAGAGGAAGGGAAAAAGGGGAAAAGCAAAGAGAATGTGTGTGTGTGTGTGTGCGTGTGTGTATGTGCGTGTGTGTGTGTAAGGGGGGGGGGGTTAGAGGATATCGCAAAGAGAGAAGAAGTGAAAGAAACGCTGATGATGACCTGTGGCAGCACACCGCTTAGGTTGGCCACCAGAGCCAATGTCTACGCCTCCAAGACGGGTCACTGGGCCTGTTGGTGCGCGCATGTGAGATGTGTTCTATGAACACAGTCTTCGCGTCGATGTCCAGACAGCACACTCAGATTTTCCTCATGGATTACCGTTATCAGGGAATCCACAAAGGTATGAGATGGCAGCACGGTGGACAGGAGGAGGGTTTGCTAGAAAACACTGCTTGGGTTCCACCTCAATCCCCTGAGCCTGCAGTCCGTCGTAAGTGAGCTTTTTTCCTTCGGATACCCGGCGCTGCTGCCTCAGGAATAGACGATGCATGGACTTGCACGTACGCAAACAAAGACACATTCTTCAGTGGAGTACCACTAACTGCGCCAGGGGTCAACAGTTTGGCTGATCGCCAACCAAACACTGCGTACGCCGACGATAGGGAGACGGCGCTATGCGTCCGTCGGAGACTTCACTGCCATGCCGATGTCCTTTATATACAAGAGCAACTTTTCGCGCTGCAGCTGCTCCTCTTCCTTACTCTGTGTTACCTCGTCTACAGGTCGAAACAACGGGACCCCGCACGTCTGCCGCTCCACAAAACGGCCATTAAGCAACTGCAAAAAATTCGGCTCGTCTTCTACTTCACGTGCAAGAACGACGTCACCATTCTTGGGCGTCCATGGGCTGTAGTTGGTGTAATGGTTGTTTGGGATGAGAAGCATCTGACAGCGCGGCTTGCCTATTGGGCTCCAATCGACTATGTAATATCGCCCCTCGGAGGGGTCGAAGGCTTGATAAAAGTGTGTCAAGTAGTAGTCACTGAACACGCCGAAGACACCGAATGCCACCAGTCCGTAGCGGCACCATGTCGCAACTCCACTGTAGAGGAAGCTCTCCAGTGAAAACCATGAGCTCATTGTAAATGTATAATGAACACCGCTGTATGCAGTGACACGATATAGCTGCGTCAGCACAACCAGAAAATCGCAGCAGAAAGAAGTAGAAGGGGAGAAGGGGGGGGGAGGGGGGGAGCAAACAATACACGAAGCATTCAAAGGTTTGTGCACCAAATCTACCTTGGTGCTGAAAAAATGAGATCTGTGAGTGCGCACACCTCCTCGAGCCTCTACTATTGGTGTCTAACATGTATGCGTACCTTCCTACCCCCCTCTCCCTTCCTTTCATGTGCTCTCTCTCTCTCTCCCCGTCTGTCGAGTGGCAGAGGAAATGCGGGCTGTGGTCAAGGGAGCACACCTGCAAACAGAAACATTCACGCGTTCGCAAGGCCGCATCTCCTCCCTTACATCCACCACCAACCCTCACCCTTGAACGGTACTAGGAAAACATTCTGTATGCAAGCGGAGAGGAGAAGCAGCGTCAACCTAAACGTGTCTGTGTACACTGAGGCACTACACGATTTGTGCTCACGAGATTACACGAGAACCAATGAAGGAGAAAGAAGTCCGACACCGCTAGAGAAGATGGAGTGAGAGCGGAGGGAAAACTACTCCACATCTACACCTCAGATAACACACACACACACACACAGACAGACAGACAGCGTACAAAAAGATAATTAAGAAGCTGTGCTGGAGAATTGGTTTTCGTTGCCACTGCTCTCCTCTGTACAGACATACGTTTGCCGAGTGGGTTCGGCGGCACCCCTCATCACCCAAACGCTAAGAAAAAAAAAAGGAGAGACAGAAAAAGATAACGCGAGGGCACACAGCCGACACGGCTGGACGTGTCAATGAATTGATATGTGGCGCATTCTTCCTCGGTTATGAACATAGCTACTTCTTTTTTCTCTTAAAGTGGAGAGGAAAAGAGGGCAATGCGGTTTTGGCTGCACCGCGCAGCAGTTGTGTGTCGCACTTTGGCGACAACATACCCTACAACTGTGTCATCGGAGTTCAACCCCTGCCCTTTCTACCGGACACGAAGAAGAGACACCATACAGACACAAGTCTTCGCACACGTGCATAGGATATATATATAGAGAGAGAGAGATTAAGAATCCTGCAAAAAGAGCATGCCCGAATACAAAGAAGAAGAGTTGTGACTACTGTATTTTTTTGCTGGTGCGAGCGGCGTCCGTCCTGTCCCCACTGTCGCGTTGCATCATTCGTCTCATTTCGCAGCGAACCTGAGCGCGCTTTGCCCGCACCATCAGCGATAGGACACGGCAGATCAGACGAAATTGGAGTGACAGTAACAGCACCAGTAACGGCGCAAAGTAAACTATCGTCATCATGATTCCATCTTCGGTAAAGTAGTTCACATCGGTCTCCGCGAACAACATGTCGGAGTGACGGCCAGCATAATTATTTGCAGGGACGCTAGCAAGCATTAGCACGCCTATGACAATGCACACACCAACAATGCGCTCGTCAGAAACAGCGCCCCAGGTGGCCGCAATAGCAGATGCCCACACCACCACATGAAAAACGGCGAGGTAGAGAAAAAATTTCTCGGACCAGTTCACCGCCGCGAAGAAATTATAAACCTCTTGCTTGAAGTGCTGAACTGAGGGAGCGAAACCAGCCGAAGATGACACTGCTGCTGAGTCGATAAACGCACGAAGGCCTGTTGCGTTCATCACATCATTATGCGCTTCCCTCAGCGCCTCCTCGACATTACCAAGCCAAGACTGTAGCCGCTCGAGAGCGATCATTGCCTATACTTACAAACCCTCCAGGGTATTTGTTTATTTTTTTTTTGTGTGTGTGTGCGTGTGTGTATGTGTGTGTGTGTATGAGGGGGGGGTATTCCTCCCTCTCCGCTCCTTTTCAGAAGATACATCAGTTTTGAGCATCAGTTCAGCAGCAACAATGAAAAAAAAGTCGAGACGTGATAATGGAACATGACAAGAGCTCAGTTGTGAGCAACATAGAGAATGAGGGTGCACATTGGGGTCATCGAGCCGCTGCCCCCACAGCAACGAACAAAGTGAAAAAGAAGAAGCCGCTCATAACCAAAATATTGTTTATCTCCCTCACGCAGAGGGAATAAAGAAGACGGAAAGCCAAACATTCCACTCCAGCAGATCACACGAGCATCTGGGTCCCATGCACACACACATTCACACACACAGACTGAAACCATCGACCGAATCACGGACGCAACGCGAACGCTAGCGATACGAACACTGTGCGCATCAAAATGTTAAGACAAAACATCTGACCTTTCTTGACCGCACACTTGTCAAGGCGATCACACTACACGATAGCGCATGATGATATATATATATATATATATATATATATATGTATACGGAAATATGCAGAGAACAACACGACGAAGCGCATGGAGTCGGATGGTCGTCGTGCCGGACGACTGAGGTGGTGATCATACCGTGACGCATGAGGGCAGCGCCGCCCTTGACCGACTCCGTCCTCGTACACCAGCTCACTCGGCTGGAGTAGATATCGATCACCCGAGTATTCCCCTCCTCTTTCTCATCCTTCCCTTTCCTGCTTCTGTCTACACACTCCGCTGGACCACTGCCGTCACCCATCCTCTCCAGCTGGACTCACACTCACTCCCTTCACAGAAGGAGCCTATCTCTGAAATCATTCGGGGGCAAAGCAGATCGTGAAAATAAAAGTGGCTTCCTAGATGGATAATAAGCGGTGCTCCCCGACTGCGCGTCTGGCAAAATACCAGAAAAAGAACAAGAGTGTATGCATCTCAAATAAAAAAATTAAAAAAAGAGGGCATCCAAACAGAAGAGGTGCATCCTCACTTCAGGCGGGGATTGATACCTCCTTGCCCCTCTGAGGAGTACGCAGTGTCGAAACAACTGGACTGTATGGGGTGCCAACATTGCTCCCCTTGAGTATTGTGATGGAATGAAGCGAAAACACGCTGAGTACAAGGGTAGCTACACACAAGTATCAATGCACCTGTACGCAAGACATTGCAGAACTCAAGCATCTGCGTCACACGCACAATGGCGACTGGGTTACAGGTAAACCTACGCGCCGAGAGCACCCAAGATTTTGTTTATTTTGCAGTGACCATACCCTGTACACGTCATGTGAGCGCCCTTCTCTATACTGTTGTGAAATATTGTGCAACGGGAGAGCGGTGCCTTAGTTTGTCTCTTGTTGTGAGTGAGAGAGGGGTGTTCTGTGTTGACTTGCGGTGGTCAACATCGCTCGGGAATTCTCCTGGAGGTCACACCCGCCGGAGACGTTGACACAAACGCGGATCCATGTGGAATGACAAAACACGCTCGTATGACGTCACTCCGATTCCGCAAATCAATCCCCCCCACTTCATTTCGGTGTAAGAAACTACGAAGCATACGAGCGCCTCGCACATTATCTCCAGTCAATTCGACCGAAAAATAGACGAGCAACTTTTCCGAGGAGCGTTTCTTACTGTTCTCTAAAAAGTGCTCAAAGAATAGAGTCGCAAGGACACCGACCACGGCACAAATGGGGCATCCTCAGACTGCGTGCGCTGGTATGAACGATTGAGTGTAGGTGGCAATATCGAATGCAGCGTGAGAATATATATATATATATATATATTATATATATATACCCCAAAGCTCATATGAAGCGCATCGGCATTTCGCACATATACGCGAGAGCTGTCTATCTGCTGGAAAGCCAAAATGGACAAACGAAGAGAGAACACATGAAAAAAAAAAAAAAAGATGGTCAGCATCTCTGTGGTATGTTTGAGTGTGTGGTGTCGTTCGCTGGACACGAAGGACACTCAAATACACTATCCTTTGCCCCCCTCCCCCATTTCCGCAGATAAGTTAGGTCTTAACGTAGCTCACTTCACGCCTCATCGACTACCAGTTGACCAGGGGGCCTCCCTACGCTATTTTTAGCACCACCCTACGATCTTCCCCATAACCCATGTGGATCTTTTCAAAACTAGAGGTGCAGGGCGACAGCACCGCCGACCACACTAACATCACCACCCCTCATCGCGGTGTGCATTCATCTACGGGTTTCCGTTCCTCACCGCATATTCCCCTTCCATGCGCTGTTACTCGATGTGGTTGCAGCCACACATTAGATGTTTTTTTTTTTTAATTAAAAAGGAACATGAGTGTCCCTTGAACCGTACGGCAAGACATCGACACCGCATTATCGTATCCGTACACACACACACACACACACACACACTCTCCGCTTCTCTTCGCGAGCATAATACTTATTTTTTGCGCTTCAGCTTCATGGTTTGGCTCCTTTCCTTCATGCGCAGCTTTGGCGCAGTAGTCTGCGTGGACTCCCTCTTGCTGCTTGCCCGTTTCATGGATTGGCCTGTGTGCGTCTTTGCCTTCACGCCGGAGGCGCAATCCACACAGAAACCAACTACGCGACACTCCTTCGCACAATTGGGGCACCGCCACAGCACACCCTTGCGCTCCTCAAAACCGTTGTAGATGTCGACTGGACACTCCAAGCCTAGTCGGATCTTCATTTTACCTTTCATCTTCGGCCGTGTCTTTTTCAGATGCACCGATTTGGGTGTACTCGGCACCACCGGCGGCAGTATCCCACCGTTGGCTTGGAGAGTGGCCTTCTTTTTTTGCCGCTGCTTGTGGGTCTTGGAGACCATTGTACTTTGTTTGGAGAGGGGGATTGGGTATCACGTGACTGTGGAAACACCGCACAGAGAAGCAGAGTCACCAGTGCACAATAGCACAGCTATAACGAAGAGAGATTATTACATCGACAGTGCACTCGACGGCACACACGCGTGGAGATGCGAAAGATCAGCTCATGAACGGCGCAGACACACGAAAAAAATATATTTTTTTTTTTCCGGCCGTCAGGAAGTGAAGCAGGAGAGTTGAGAAGAAAGAGAAGTAGATTGAGAACAAAGCGAGAGTGCGGGCGTCCATGTCACGGGGCAGAGAAGGGGAAGCAGGAAAGACCTGCACGCACCTGCACCAGAAAAGGTGAGAGTATATATACATATATATATATTTTTTTTTTATTTATTTATTTGTTGCCATTGTTGTTGCCGGTAAAAAACTAATCTGCATTTGAGACGATACCTAAGAGATGAGTGGACATGACCAAATCATTTCAGATGTATATATATATATATATATATATATATATATATATATATATATAGTAGATACACACACACACAACAAAAACAAAAAAAAACGTCGTCGTTGTTTACGTCGGTCGTACGTCGTCGTAACGAAAACGTAAAAAACGGTAAAAAACTAAACCTAA
>CM007316.1:1375184-1441903 GCA_000333855.2 Endotrypanum monterogeii | reverse complement strand
TATATATATATATATATATATATATATATATATATATATATATAGTAGATACACACACACACACACAAAAAAAAAAAAAAGCTGCTGTTTTGCGGTGCGTGCTGCAAAAGGAAAAAAATAAACAAAACTCACCGCGCAGAGGCATCTGATTTGATCTAATCCATTCACCCGAGTAAAGGTCAATCATTCGAAAGAAACAAAAGAAAAAAGGGCGTGGGGGAAGACGAAATAAATGCCGCAGAAATTACTAGAAAAAGTAAAACGTTGGCTCTTCATTCCGCTCACGGCCCTTTCGGATGCACTCTGAGTACTTGGGTGCCATCTCCTTAGCCTGCCTCCACGCATATTCCTTCTGCTCCTCTGTCAGCCGAGACTGGTATTTCTTGAGCATCTTGTCAAGTCCCTTGGGATTCCTTGTCTTCATGGCGACATTCATCATGGAGGCAGGACCGATGAGGGCCAGATGGCCGGCTGTCATGTCGCTGTTTGGAAACCGCACATTCTTCCGAGGATCGCCCCACCAGTGATCCTTCTTGAGGAGCTCCTCGCTGTCGAACAGCTTACCGTCCTCGGTACCCTCGTCGTCCTCATCCAATCGCAGCGCGCGGTTTTGGAGTTTCTTCACCTCTCTTGTGTCATAGCCGGCTTTGTCCATTCGAGTTAGCCAGTAGCTCGTACTCATGGGGGAAGGAATCGCCTCATCTTTGTTTCCATCGATCGATAGTTGTGGTTCTCGGGGTCGAAGCTCCTCGTCGGCCAGTGCCTCCTCCTCGACCTCCGCGTCAAGCAGCACAACATTGCATGCCAGCCGTCCTGCGCTGCCGAAGAGAGTAAATTTGACTCGCCGTCCTTTTTTGAGGAGCGCTTGCCTCTCCTCGAAGTCAAGAACGTTTTCCTTTGGGTCACGCAACACGTAGCGCACCACTGGATCTCCCTCGCCGATAATAATGCCCTGACCCTCTACAGATGACCACGACAGCAGCGTGCCATACGTCCACTCAACCCCTTCGGGTACTGCGTGAGGTGGCACTACCGCCGCCTCGCTACGTGCTGCAGATGTTTCCCCGTCGACGGGCGAGGCACCAGCACGCTTCCTGTCCAGCAACGGCTTGACTTGGCTCATGCTTGACGCAGCAGTGCTGAATATCGTCACCTGGTGTGCGTAACGGGGACTTGCTGTATCCTCTTTGAACTGCACAACAGCACCGCGCAGGTGGCACGAGTCCTTGTCCACCAGCTGTTCAAAGACAGCAGTGGAGCGGAGATAGTAGTGACGGCCATCCCCAGCCTCAATCACACCCTGACCGCCGCTCCACCGCACAATGACACCGTACAAAACTTTTTCGGGTTTGGGGATCCTGCTGCCTTTCTCCAGCCGCGAAGAGTGACCAGCACGCTGAAACATTTCCTCCTCCCACTCCCCCGCAGCGGGTTTCTGGATGTCGCCTGACAGCTGCTCTCCACACTTCGCGCCGTAACACTCGCTATCTTCCATGATAATCCCTCCAAAGCCTTGATGCTGCGCCGCAGCAGCTTTCTCACGTTTTTTTGTAGCGTGGACTTCCTCCAACGAGGACACCGCACCGTCGTACAGCACCTCACCCACCAGGTTAATGTTCTCCGCGTAGAAATGGGTTGGTTGGATCAAGTAGGACACCTTCGTGAAGGTGACACGGCGGTGCTGCAGGTTTTGCGATGTAGGGAGCGCACTCTGAAATGCGTGCACATTCTGTATGACACAAAGCGTATCGTCAACCGTACTGTTCCCTTCTGGGAGGGCGGCTAGAAGATCGCCGGGCGCCGACACCCCCTCTTCTTTTTGCTGTGCTGCTTCACGAATGAGACCGCTGCGGTAGATGCTAGACCAAGTCAAGATGACGCCCTCCGTCTTCTCACTTAAGATCTTTCGCTGCACCACATCTTTTTCAGACCTCTCCCTCTGTGCAGCGATGACGCGGTGCGCCTCGGCAGCGCTACCAAGTTGTTGCTTCAGACGAAGATAAGAGTTTGTCTCCGCGTCGAATATACGACTGCTACGCATGTCCTTGAGGTTTGTGGTGGGCTTTATCACGGGTTCCTCTGACAGGGGACCGCTCCAGCGCGCTATCTGCGAAGCCGGTATGCTGCCGACGTCCACGATAATATTTCTTGCAAACATCTCCTCAGATTCACTTCCCCCTTGACTTTCGTGCGCACACCCTCTCCCCTCCACTGCATCGCTGCTGCACCCCCTCTCCGCTTTCGATGCGGCGCCTTTTGGGCCCGCCCATTTTAGCATATCAGGACTCAAGAAGTTGACCGGTGGTTTCTGCAGGTAGCTCTCGGCCGTGATGGGGGTAAGCCGGCTTCGGATGATGACTCGGTCATCTGAAGCTTCTCTACCGATATCAAACTCGACCACGGCACCCTCAAGCGAGCGCAGCATCGTCGGCAGAACTGTCTCGAATGCGCGCGTGCTGGCGATCTTATAACGACGGCCACCCTCACTCTCCACAACAACCCCGCGGCGTTCAAACGGATCCCATTCGGCGATGCGACCGACGCGTTTTCCCTTCGCAGAGACCAAGTCCCTGCGCTGCGATGGAGCCACGGTCAACGCACTGCCAGCGGGCGAAAGCGCCTCTGTACTTGAGGACAACGCTACTGAGAATGGCGCCGGTGTGAGCCTTCCAGCAACGGAGAGAGCAGTCCGGCGCATAGTCCACGCGCCTCGGCAGAGACTTTCTATCAAAGAAGCAAATAAATAAATATATATATATATATATATATTAATGCCGGACGAAAGAAGGGCAGCAGTCGAGATGATGGCGATACTGAGCAGCGTGACACAAACACACACATACGCAAAGGTATGTAAGTGTAGGACAACTAAAATATTTTTAAAAGCTTCCGAAAATTGATGGAAGGCTGTGAAGCAGAAAAAAAAGTATGCAGGTGGAGAAGGCGGCGCCTCTCCAAAGTGGATTCGTCCCCCACGGACACACAGACACGTGATGAATTGTTTCGTAGAGGGGAAAGACAAGTGTACTGTCGAATGATTAGCCAGGCAACCCTATGTATAGCAGCGTGTGGGACAGTTAGTGATGACCACCACACATTTATGCACGTTGGGAGAGGGGAAAAAAAGGAGGGAAGTTCGAGTGGAGATATGTATGTATTTATGTATTGACTTATTATATTCTTTAGAAAGTTGTGCAAGGGCCCTTAGAGGAAAATACAATTGAGCTTTATTAAAGAGCAGATCCTTTTTTTTTTTTCCTGCACCCTCGAAGGTGGAAACGAGGAAGTGCGCCAACACTTATGCTACCCTCTAGAAGCTTGTGGGGCTTCGTTTCTTCTGTCTGTCTTGCGCATTACCCCTCTGACTACTGAGCTCAAGCCGTGGTTCTCCCACCCCTCAGCACATTTTAATTGCAAGGTTGGGGGCTCTTATCAATCACTGGAACCCTCCGTTCCTCTCCTATATGGACTTTCGCAGGCACACAGACGTGGACAGGCGGCGCCGAGAGAAGAATCCGTTTTTTTATATAGCTTTTTAGTGCGCCCGATACTTTTTAGGGCCCGATTGATGGCGAGCTGGTTCACCGGGCATGTGAAAACCAATCGCAAAAGGTGCAGAGCAGTGGACCGCGTCATAGAGATGCGGGCACATACAAGTCAATATCACCGCACCTCTTAATGACCCACAGACACCTCTCACAGCCTGCCCCATCGCCGCTTCTAGTTTTTTTTTTTTCGCGCCGGCGGATTTGAGCACCCTTTAGTTTCCCTGAAGGCCCTACTTTACAGAAGCCAATCTAACGTTAGTGAGATACGTTCGGAGATACACCAACATGCCGTGTACCATGCAGATGCCGTAGACACACTCCGTGGGTCGCAAGTATCCACGACACGACAGTATTTAGATCGTAGTCGTCTCAACCTTCCGCAATACCCTCATGCGACCGAGAGGTACATCGTACACGTTGGACTGTGTCACGGTAAAAGGTGTCTCAGCGAACAGCAAAAAAAGTTAAGAAAAGACATTGGTTCTTCTGTCTTTTTGGAGAAGCAGAGACAAAAAAGAAAAAGGGAGGATGTACACAGCAAGGGACGTCACCTGGTGGAAAAGGTTAAAAGGGCGATGTGAAATTCTCGCAAATCACGGAATGGTCGCCGTACAGCAGACATATACGCAGAAAAAAAAAAAATCGACAGTTTTCAAAATAAAAAATGGAGAGGATGTTGCAGCTGAGCTCGGATGATTAAAAAAAAAAAAAAACTACAAGAGGGAAAATCAGATACGAGTCAGACGCATCATCGCACTGACAGGAAAAATACACAAGTACACATGAGCACCTCCTGCCCATGCACCACATCAGGTGTATGAGTACGATGAATCAATCGAAATGAGCTCACCCGCGCACGGCAATGAATACGCGAATGACACACTCATGCACACATAGCGATTAAAAAGGAAGAAACGCTCTTTTGTGTCCGCACAGTGCGCAGTATTTCGCCAGGTCATCGATGTGGCGCTGACCACACTCCACACAAAAAGGTGTGGGGCGCAGCTTCCCCGCATCAGAAACAGCGATATCAGCGGCTTGGTGTGGGCGTGTCACCTGTGCGGGCTTTTTAGTGGTGGCAGCGGCCTCGCCGGATGAAGTGTTTACGGGAAGAGATGATGCTTCTCGGAGCATGAGGGATGAAAGCCCGACCCTCTCTTTCGACGCCTGTTTCGGGG
Source organism: Endotrypanum monterogeii (assembly GCA_000333855.2). Classification (NCBI taxonomy): domain Eukaryota; phylum Euglenozoa; class Kinetoplastea; order Trypanosomatida; family Trypanosomatidae; genus Endotrypanum; species Endotrypanum monterogeii. Next base: position 1,437,177 of record CM007316.1, on the reverse strand, counting down.
GAATATTCGGGCTGGTGCTCGTCTTCGACTCTGTTTGTTGCGAAGCTCCTTTTTTCTTATGTGTTTTGCTACTTGAGATCGCTCCGGCCGCTGAAACTTTGCGTACAGCCGAGGAGAGGTGGGGGGCAGAAGACCGCGAGGGCGAGTAGTACTCGGACAGCGTCTGCTCGTATGGAAGGACCACAGAGCCACTGTGCGGTAGATCCTCTCGTGGTATCCCCTTTTGGAGGCCTCCATCCTCCAAAGCGACCGGAGTTCTTGTGGATGTCGACGTGCGAGTAGCGAACATCAAGTGTGTGTTCGAAGAGGTGCCACCGACGCTATCACTGCCCTGCTGCACACCCATGCGACTCGTGTTCTGCCGTCGAAATGCCATACTGCTATCCTGTATCGGTAATTCTGCGAGCGAAGGTCTCACCGTTGTCACCTTTTTAGGTGATGCGATCAGCGGTGCCTCTGTGGATGCACGCCGCCGGCTGTGTGACACATGCTGTGCACCAACCTGCAGCGATGAGGGGCGGGTGTCGAGAAAGCCTCCGGCATCATGGACCGGCATCGTGTTCTCAAGAAGGCGTGAGTTGGAAATGGTAGCCCTAGACGAAGACGACTGCTTAACTGCGGAGAGTCGCGCCCGGCAATCGTCGACCATCTTCTGCTCGCGTGCAAAACGTTCGCGCATCACTTCCTGGCGCCTCAGCTCAGTGAGCACGGTTGCTCGGTAAACAGGACCACCCCCACCCGATCGTGTGGCATCACCCTTCGTCTGTGAAGAACCAGAGATATATCCCTCACGGGAGTAGCGAGTCACAGAGGCATGTATGCGCTCGTGCGGAACTGAGGCGGCACCGCGGGGGCCAGAACGACTCTCATTGGCTCTCTGAGCCGCATCCGTGACGCCATCCTTTGCGTTGTGGGGGTCGTGTCTCACACCAAAGGCAGTGCGCAGCACGCTTGTCGGTCTATCCTGCACAAGTCTTTGGCTACGTGGCACGGACGGGTTACGAACCTCCAACGTACGGTGAGATATATCATTATGTGCAGTGGCTGCTGTCACACTCGATCCACGAGCATGGCTAGACCCTACCCTGTAAAGGTGACTGGCATCACCCTCGGCAAGCTGAAGCTGGGGACGGGATTCCGGTACCTCCGACACTACCTCTGCGACTAACTTTGTGCCTCGTGTCGCAGTCCGAACTAAAGAGGCACATGACTCGGGAGGAGGAGAAAACCGGCCATAGATAGACGAGGCGTGCACATTCCCTGCGGAATCCGCCGAAGTCGGCGCGATGCCCTTGACGGTGGCAGCGGTACCGCTTATGATCCGATGTGTGTGCGTCTGGATGAGCTGTTGCGACGCACCTCTGAACGGAAGAGAGGCTTTGGAGGTGGGCACGGCCTTGCTTGGAGTGGCTGCATTATTTCCAGTGCCAGACATACGTGACACTGATAATGCATCTGCCCGTGCAGGGTCCCTGTGGGTGTTCTGAGGCGACACTAAAGAGCGGCCGCTTTGCGAGCCCACCTCTGATAAATGTGTATGCTGGGAAGAAGAGGGATTCGCCTCGCTAGGTTTTATTCCCAAGACCTCCCCAGTTGACGAATGAGCGTGCGATAGGGTCGTCGCAGACCATGACACCTTACATGCCCCTCTCATCTCCGGCGCCACCGTCTCAGCAGCCATGCCGCTATTCGACAGGGCCTTCCCGAATGTTTCCGATCTGCCGGAGCTCATAAACCGCTGAAACCGCTGAGACGGACTTGAGGAGTGTTGCGGCCCTGTGCTCTGAGATAGACTTTGCTTGTCTACACGTGAGGTCGGGTCTGTGGCAAGTGGAAGAGAGGAAGGGAGCTGCACCCCCATAAGGCCAGTGTTATCACCATGGCTGAGATTGCTCCTTTCCTTTCCTGAGGACGGTACGGCTACCGCGGAGGCCTCCTCCCCTACCAGTCCGCCGACGGGCGTCTCCAAAAAAGGTGTGCTGTTAACCACGCCGCACTGTGAGCTTCCCGCATCTGTACTCTCGCCGGCAGTGGCAGCAGCCACCACGCCACGCCGGCGCCGTCGCACGGAGCTCCTAGCGGACGACCCCAGCCGCGAACCGGCACAAGCATCCTCAGTGGTGGAGGCGATATCAGAACGATCACCGCGGAGCGACTCCTGGAGGAGTTCATGATTTTCCCTCTGCATTCGCTCAAGGTCCACTAACGCCTGTGCCCAATCTTTCCCCTCCCCGACAGCAGTACAGCCAGGATCACCGCCGCGACGACGACGTGTGGAGCGGATCGAGCTAGACACACTATGCGACTCATCCCAGGAGGATAGTAGTTCTACCGTTCCCCTGCCGCGCCACGGTGACAAGCTGCTGTTCCCACATGGATGGCTGCTACTCGTTGATCCTGTAGGGGCCAGATCCAGAGGGGAGCTGTTAAGGGCGCGAGCACTCGGATCGCCGTTCATCTCCACAGCTGGGACGGATATTCGGCTGGATCTTTCGTAGCTCTCCGCCCGCATTTGTTTTTCCTTTATTTCGTGCGTGCGCTCGTGGCCTGTGACGGGGTGAAAGAGTAGTAAATAATAATAATTAAAAAAACAAAAATGAAACCCGCTTTCTTCACCGCTTTGGGTGGTGAAAAAAAAAAAAGAAGGGGGCGCCGGATATTCAGCTGATTATAGAAACCAGCTCCGAAGCAAAGACAAATACATGCAAATAGAGGGAAACGGAAGCGACCTTCGTTTTTTTTTTTGTTGACAAACTAGATCGAACACAAGTACGGGGGTGGTAGATAAAAAGAGACAGAAAATGTACGAGGTGAAAGGGCAGAGAGGGAAACAGACAAACCCACAAAAAAAAAAAAGGGGGGGGAGAGGAAGGCCCAGTGAAGCGACTAATCTACCCTAAAGCAGTAAAATGACTACAAAGGAAAACAAACAAACAAAAAAACAAAACTGTAATTCTAGATACGAAACAATACGCACTCAGAATCCCCAATCCCCTCGCCCACGCTCTCTGAGCAGTATAATATCACGGGAGACTAAGCACACACTCTCGGACTCCTTGTGGGTGGTCTGCACCATCGACAAAGCAATTCGAGTCCCTGAGACACAGCAAACAGCCACGCAGATTTCAGAGGTGAGGGGCAAAGTCACACACACACACACAAACTTTTTTTTTCTGATGCTTTCCACACACACTACGAATGAAAATGTTTTAAAATGAAAAGGGGGGGAACACGAGACACTCAGAGCGAGATGGGAAGTGAAGAAGAGAAAAACGTAAACGCAAAAAAAAAAAACGCAGTCCGGGGGGAAAGGGAGGAATAGCACTATACGAGAAGAAAACTCAAGAAAAAAAAAGTTTACAAACCACAGTGCTATGTACAGACGGAAACACTCACAAAATGAAGAAAAGACAGAACCACATTCAAAAATGGGAGAAAAGATGCAACAGGACAATGGGAGTTTGAGGGAGGCAAGGAGCGCGGGTAATGGAAGTGCGGGAAAGAGAAATGCAAGAGATGTGCTTTGGGGCCTCGCTCTTCTTTTTTGTTTTTTTGTTCGTGGTGGTTGTTTGACGTTTCTGTAGAAACCGAAAAGATGGAGAAAAAAGGATGTCACAGTGCCTCCCAACTCTGAGAATTTCACCGATCCGCCTTTTATTATATTCTGCGACGCAAGCAGACCCTTGTCCACACTGCGACGATAAGATGAAAGGCAAAATGATGCTGTCAGTATACCAGGTAGAATGGAGCTGATAGAGGAAGAGAGATGTAAATATACAGTATATCCTCAAATATGCGCTGAGCGCTAACACAAAGAGTGTGGGAAAGAGAAAAAAAACCCTCGATGACTGGGTATCCTCTATCACGGAAGAATGTCAACAAAGACGGAAATTGTGGATTCGGTTGAGGTATATGTGCGTGTGTACGTAGAGACCTGTGTGTGTGTGTGTGTGTGTATGATCGCCAAGGGAAAACCTTCAGAAGTGACAAGAAAAGCGCACACACATACACATTAAGCGCTTCGCAGATGTGTTCTGTGGTACCCGACGGCGCTGAGCTAACGGATAATAATCTACAAGGAGACAGAAGTCCTTAAAACGTTGAAGAGAAGGCGAGGAGGGGAGGGGGGAAATGAAAAACAATACACGCGAAAAAAAAAGGCCCCTGCAATCTAAAAAGCGAGGAGATTGTGACGCGCAAATGTGTACATGTGCTTTTATGGGCGTACTTATAGCTGTGTGTATATGTGTATATATATATATATATATATATATATATATATCCGTATGCTGTGAAGGAGGCCTCGTAACAAAGAGATTCTCTCCAAGAAGGATATCAAACATGCGTAGCAGGAGGGGAGACGAGTAAGAGAGAGAGAACGCACGAACAAAATGAGGCCGTTGAAGGAAGTACCAGTTCATCAGCGTGCATTGTGCGCACAAGTCTGTGAGCAATACAGAGTGATTGTGAAATTGTCAACTTTTTGACTCAATAGAATAAGTATTTCCCGTCGTTACGCTATAGCACAGGTTGCGAGACGAAGGAAAAAAAGGCAGATTTAATTCAACCACGGACACATGCGAGGCGACTCTTGCCCATACCGTCTCTGTCCACTCAACGGCAAAAAAAAAAGTTGAAGACTCTAAGCGCAACACAGCAGAAAAACAGCGTGCAATGAAGCCTGATAGTTGCTTGCTTTCTTTTCTTTTTTCCAACCGCTTCTTCCCCTCTACCCCTCTATGCATGAGAGGAGGTGAAGTCAACAGGGACCACTTTTGGGTGTTATGGCGAATCGTATTTAGGTCTCGATAAAATGAAAAAAAAAAAATTCGCACGGGGGGAGGAAGAAAGAGAAGTAATTCGCGTCTGAGAATACGTACACTGACATCCTTACGCAGAATACAAATAAAAAAAAGAAAAAAGAAAGAGCAACCGTATTCAGTTTCTGGTGTGGTGGAGTCGCGCAGTGACAAAAAGCGACATTTGGGAGTGACCAATCCCCAAAAAAAAAATTTTTTTTTGAGAAGCGTGTAGGGCTAAGAAAAACACAGCGTAAAGATTAATGAAGCACCTCCTTTTCAGACACACAATAGCATCGCTCACGATGCCTGATCAGCGTGCGGCGAATACGGATTCCATACGCGTTGATCTGACGTGGCGGGTCGGAAATATAAATCGATGGTTTCCTTGGTCACTTCGGTGAGATCAGCCGGCCGCCATTTGGGCCTCTTATCTTTGTCAATGAGCAAGGCTCGGACACCTTCGCGAAACTCAGGTTCGGCAAGAACACGCTGGGCTGCGCAGTACTCCATCCGGAAAGCCTCCTCAAGTGTGTTCAGCTTCGCGCCGCGCCTCAATAACTCCAACGTCAGCACCATCGCTGTTGGTGAGTAGGTCGGCATGACCTCAGCTGCTTCCTTGGCTAGCGGCTCCGTCTGCGCATGCTTCCGACATACATCCAAGATGGACAATAAGGATGTATGCTCTCGGATGACGAAATGCTCGGTTAGGAAGGGGATCGAGTTTGAGAAAGTGCAGGGAGGGAGCTGTGCTGCCGGTGTCGCGTACATCTCCAGCACTGCCTCTACATCACTTGCCTTCGACATGGAGACGAGAGCCTGTTCCAGATCGCCCATCTTCGCTGATGAGACGAAGTGTGTTGCAAGGCCGAGGTGCACAAGGTCAGCGCCACGGAGGCGGTGACCGGTGAGACCCATATACAGCCCTAGACCAGGCACGGATAGGCGCGGCAGAAACCAAGAAGCCCCCACGTCAGGAAACATCCCTATTGCCACCTCAGGCATCGCAAAACAGGCTTTTTCTGAGGCCACACGATACGCACTCCCGATCGATACGCCCACTCCTCCCCCAAGTACGTAGCCGTCCCACAGGCACACCTGCCCAGCGGGAATCTTGCTGACCTGATAATCTACTTGATACTCCCAGTAGAAAAAATTACGACTACATCCTGGCGGATGATCTGTTGAGAGGCCAACCACATCACCACCAGCACAGAAAGCCTTCGAGCCCGCGCCGGTGAGAATGTAAAGAGAAGATGTCGGTGCAGGCTCTGTCAAATAAAGTCGGTGCAACTCCTGCACCATGTCATAGTCCTGTGCGTTGAGGGACTTTGGTTTATTGAGCGTGATGTGACGGGCGTGTGGGTAGTCCCTGCAGAGCACCTTCGCGCTCTGGCGCGGTATGGTGCGAAACATAACGCGATGGCACCAGGATACTCCTTCTTCGGATCTCTCGCAGCCGTTCTCGAGAAGGCACTCACAAAAAAAAAAGATGTGGAGGAGAAAAATTTGTAGTGAGCCAAAAAAAAAAAAAGGTGGTACACTCGTGCGATGCTGTGTGGATATCTGAACCTTAAGAACGATTCTCGTTAGTCAACCGATATAGGAATAGGATGCGGTAGATTCTTTCGGCAAACTCTCGTTTGTCTCCATCGAAGCACCCCCCCCCGTGAGATGACACGAATCAAAGCACAAAGGAAAGCGAGATGGAAAAAAACAAAAACTTGAAAAAAAACGAGTACCGCCAGAGAGTATCAGAGGGAGGCAACAGATGGTGAAGTGAGTGAGAAACGAAATACAGGAGCCGAAGCCCCTCAGAGAATGCAAAAAAGACATTCGCCCAGAATACACACACACACACACACACACACATACGCAGAGATATGAGACCATCACTACCTGTACCAAAGACGAAAATAGCCGTAAAGAACATCCATAGGGTAACATGTTATCACTGACCAGTGGTATGTGTGTGTGTTGGGGGGGGGGGGGGCAATAGCACGACAAGCCACGGAATCCATCATCAGCTACCTGTCACAACAGACACGTGGGCCTGTTCAAGTGAGAAGCATCCTCGCAAGAGAAAAAAAGGAATTCGTAGATATATTCTCGAGTTAGAAAACATGAAGAAACTTTTTTTCTTTTTTCTAGCGATACCAATGTTTCGTCTGACTACCACTCATGAGAGTCCAGACCTGTGTCCGTTGGCTGACAGCCAGCACAAGGGACCTCACTCAGACGGCATCGATGACTGGATATTGCCAATGGGTGTAGAGAACAGAAAAGAATTCAATGAAAACTAAATAGTGCACCAACGTGGAGCTGTCACGCCTATACATATATGTATACGTATATAGTTTTATGCTTGCCGAGTGAGGTTCGTCAGAGGGTCACTGGTTGAGCTCGACAAAGCGGTCACACAACCCTATAATAAGTCTGCCGCATTTGACAACGCCTCGGTAGAGGGAGAGGAGTAGAGGAGAGATGTGACACACAGAAAATAGGGAAGTGCCTATCCTCCCCCCCATGGTACTGAGATATCACCAGTGTCTTGCAAACATCCCCTTTACCACCTTGCGCTTTGACATCCGCTACATCATCACTCAACAGAGAACACTTCTCTGGTCAGTACTACCGCCTCAATCATGGATGAACCTCCTCGAAAGGAATAATAATAATAGAAATAGAAATGAAAAAAAGTCTATCAGCAACAACTCGTTGGAAAGAGATTTCGTTAGGCTAGGGGGGACTTCAGCTTGGCACCGTGCACATCAGAGCCAGCCTCAGGCACTCCACAGGCGTGCCCGCTACGGAACCCTTTAATGTAATAACTCAGAGAACACTGCCATTACAAAAAAAAAGTTTCACGAGCCCACGTTTGCAGGCGTCGCCTGCCTTGCAATTATGTTTCCCTTTCACGTGTGGTGTGCTGCTAGAGAGGTTAGTAGCCCAGAATACCAGCCCCCTCATCACCGCCTCTCGTCGCGTCTATCGCACTGTGGAAGCCGCGCACAGCAGCACACAAACAAAAAGACGGAGCGTCTGTTTGTGTGTGTGTGTGTGTGTGTGTGTGTGTGTGTGTATGCGGAGGGGGGAGCCATGGAGACCCCTAGTAGCACACGCGCACTCAACAGAGGGCCAACAGAGAGGTGGAAGATACCAACATAAAACGGGTGTGTTGGGGCTGGGGAGAAGAACTGAAAAATAGTTGCCGCTCAAGCCAACGAGCACAGAACCGGCGATTGCATCGAATGCAAAAGCGGCGCCGGATGCTTATTTTTTCCCGTTACGCCTCCCCTCCCTCCTCCTCCCCTTTCGGTGCAATGGACAAGAAATCGATTGGGCGCACGCAACCCTACGCTGCAGCAGTAGGGAGGTGTAGTCTGTGGAGAAGGGGTATATCGTGCGAAAGGGAAGACCGCGAGAAAGAGGAACGATCACAGAAAAGAGCTTTACAGCAAATAGGGAAGAAAAAGCGGGGAAGAGTAGGGAGAGGAACAGATATAAAAAAAAAAAAGAGGAGAAGGGTAGAGGATCAAAGAGTGATGGAATACGGGGGCACGGGTGGTAGAGAGGGGTGAGCGATGGGAAGAAGTGAGGGAGTTGTTGTCGGCGAAAGGGGTATCGCAAAAAAAAAAAATACACGAGAAACAAACCTCTGCTGAGAAATTTTAAAAAGAAGCAACGGTAGTAGGAGGCAACAAGAATATTTTTTTTTTTTGAAGGGAGAGGGGAGGAGGGATTAAAATGGAGAAAAAAAAAAACTGCGCACGCTAGAGCATGCAGGCACACTTGTATCTATTGATATATCTTTCTCGAATTTTTACATTCCGAGTGCACAGCCGCTAAATCGTGTGGTACGGCTTCCTTCGGCACCGCCTGCCTCCCCGTTTTCTGCGGTCGAGAAAACTCCTTGCAGTATTCAAGTCCATCGGACACATACACAGAGAGGCACATCTGGTGAGCGTGGCAGCCCTAGAGGTCAGGCAGACATGCTTCCTAAACTCACGCCGACGAAGTGAAACAGGAGGTTTCCATAGTGACGTCTGTACAAAGCGTGTGTCCATACGCAGGCAGGGCACCCGCAATGACGTGCACCGATTAGGGTGCCTGAAAGCGGGCGCCCACTTGCCAATACCTCATCAGGTGTGCCTTACAGAAGCAAAAGAGGGAGGAGGAGGAGGGGAGGGAGAAAAAAAAAAGGTAGTCACATGAAGACTACTTCACTGAATGCACTAAGCAAAAAAACAAAAATACAGGAAAAACGGAAATTGGATTCCCTGAGAGCGAGAGCGCGATATCCACGGTCATATCCCAACGCGACTGTGAGCAGTCCATCATTCCCTCCACGTCACTGAGGGGCCATACAGTGCCACCTTTCTCACTGTCAGGCCCATTCACCGCAGAGGCGACACCCAGTCGATGGAGGATCTCGGGGTAGCAGTACTGCTATCATCAATAGCGCAAGGAGGGACGCTAGACATCTACAAGGAATTCACCAACTCAGGCCTGTGGACATAGGTGACCAACAACTACCACTGCCGCGAAATGAGAGGCCAAGCGGTGTTTTATTCATTTAGTGGGCAGCGGGGAAAAAAGGGGGAAGGGTAAGGGGGAAAGGGTAAGGGAGAGGAAGAGGGGAACGCAAAACATACAAACACACAATAAAGAGGCAGAGAAACTGTAGAAAAGAAAAAAAAACGGGACAATATATAAATTGTGCACTAAGCGCCTGCACGCGTACAGTCGTGCAGGGTTAAAACAGGAGTGTGTGCACAGATCTCTTCGTTTGCAAATACATGATCTGTGCTACACACGCAAGAAAAGGGTGAGGGAGGGGTGGCGTCTTCGGGGAGGAGGGAGTCAAGAATGACGGCGGAATACACAAAAGGAGAAAACAGAAAAACTGGAAGAAAAGAATCCTGTACGCGCAGCGCTCCTCTAATACCTCGGGTCCCACCAACCCAACAAGTCGTGAAATCATGCAGACACCGACCATGGGGTGCACTGGAAAATGCGCACGCCAAAAAAAAAAAAAACGCACACACTTGGAGCACGAAGGTGAACGAGTGTTTAGACAGCGAGGAGGCTCGCCACAACCGTCAACGCGGGCAAACATGCACAGACCGCTCGAAAGAGCGGGGTCCCTGCGAACCAAACCGGGTCGACTTTGACGCGGTGCCACAGCGCCTACAGTACACTGGCAGCATATGAGAGTCAATGCCCACAAAACCATGAAAACAGGAGGATATCTCGCCTACAAAGGAACCCTGCCATCGACAGGCTCCAGCTGCCTCTTCACAAGCTCCACGTCGACGTCATCCACAGAACCCACCGTCCACTGCGGGCGCTTAACCTTTGAGACAAACAAAGCCTCCACCCCCTTGGCCAGCTCACTCATAAAGAGGGAAGACTGAGTCCCTGTATAGTCGCCACTGAAGCTGGCCGCGAGATTTGGGCACGCAGCTGTACCCTGTCGCTTCATGTTCTCCAGCGCCAGCGTGATGCCCAAGGGCGAGTTGCGCTCCATCACCTCCAGAGTGCTCATAGCAAAAGTGCTGCCGTCTGCACGCAGAGTCTCCATGATATCCCGCACACTCGTTGAAGCGGTAACCGTGCCGAACGCCTTGGCGATCACGGGCAGACTCTCCGCTAGCGTGAACGGTGGCACAGCACTGTCCGCGCCGAACCCACGCAAGCACTCCGCCACATCCTCCGACGAGGTCATCGCGGCCAGCGCACTCTCCAAAGCGTCGAGCTTCTCCAGTGAGATGTAGTGCGTGGCAAGTCCTGCATGAAACACGTCCGCACCGTGTAGTGCATTGCCTGTGAGCGCAAGGTATGCACCAAGCCCAGGTATCGGCAGCGATGAAAACACCCAACTCGTCGCCACATCGTTTATAGCTCCGATCTGCGTCTCCGGCATCGCAAAACGCGTCGTCTCGCAGGCTACGCGGTAGCGCCCATGCAACGACACACCCACGCCGCTTCCCAAGACGTGTCCTGCCCACATCGACACCTGCGTGCGCCGCATTGTCGCGATGTACAAGTCCAGCTCGTACTCCAGTCGGTAAAAAATTGGGTTGTGCGTGCTTTGGTCCGGTCCCGTCAGCGCCTTCAGGTCGCCTCCGGCACAGAAGCTGCGCCGTCCATCACCGCGCAAAACATACACCGCGTCCTCGTTAGGGTGCGGCTCGGTGATGTACAGACGGTAGAGATCCCGAAGCATGGGCAGTGACATTGTATTCAACGAATCGGGCCTGCTGAGTGTGATAGTGCGGCAGCCGGCCGTATCCGTGCACAACGCCGCCCCCGGAGCTTTTGCAAAAGTGGATGTGTTGCTCATGATGAAGTGCGATGCTCCGGTAAGGTCTTTTCACACGTAGAGGTGTGTGTGTGAGGAGAGCAGTGAGCACTTGGCTGACAAAAAGAAACAAAAAAAAGTAATGCACAGACGAACACACACAGGCACTCACGGACAATGGAAAGTGTCAGAGATTGAGGGAGTGGAGGAAGCACACGTCACAAGGGGGTCTGCTGAGAAAGGCGCCGAGAGAGTAGGGGAGGGGGGCGCAAGCGACGGAAGGAAACTCGAACGAAAAAAAAAGAGAGAGAGGGGTATCCAATGTCAGCCTGCAAGGAGTGGTTGTGCGCTTGGGAGAAAAGAGGCGGGGGCGTCGGTGATATGTCTGGTGGTCATGCATGCATATGTTTGTACGTGTGTGTATCCATAGGCATGTATGAAGAAGGGGGGCAAATAAGGAGGCATTACACCAACAAAAGGGGGAGAAGGCGAGAAAGGATGCAGGACGAGGTAGAAAGAACGCTACTGAGGAGTGCAGTAGGGTTTACAGCAGTCCACTGTAAAGTGAAACTAATGATTATTGCCTCTGGTGTGCTCTCGTAGAGAGAAAACAAAAGAAGCGGGGCAGCATCATTTCGATACTGAGAAATGCCGAGCGCTTTTTTTTTTTTTAAAGGGACATCTGATACCCAGGGATGGCGATGCTTGAAATCTGAGGAGGATTGAGCAACAGAAAGAGAGAAGACCCGCACCTATCTTTGCATTTGCTGCTCTCATAAAACTGCAGGGGTGAGGCACAGGGGAAGTTCAAATTTCTGTCGAAGATGGACGGGAAATGGGAATGGATTTGTGGCGTTGACATCCTATTGCACCCTGGGGCAGAAAAAAAAAAAGGGGGAGATCGAAGTGGGCTGGAGATGCCCTAGCTCAACGACAGCACGCATGACACGCGATGTTTATGAGTGACGCACGGCGCGGTAGAGTTCACGCTACGAATAAGACATTCCACAGAAAGATGGTGCTATGCAAGGGATATGACAGCAACATTAGTTGCCTCGGTGCTGCATGGAAGCTCTATCCGCTCTGCGCACATCTCTTCATCCGAGTCGCTCCGCATTGGGGAACGCGGCCGACGTCTGAGGACGTGCGAACTTGCTTCATCACCCTCCCAAGTATTATCGCTTTCAGAGTTAGGTGCCTGCTGTGCGAAGGCACAGGCGCCCTTCTGTGCAACTTCATGGTTGAACTCGAACGAGCGGCAACCGGTGCTGACCACCACCGTGTTGGCATTCACCACTGCCAAGCCGCTCGTTGGCCCCACAGAGGCACCCAGGTAGACCTCCTTGCCATCAACAGGTACGTCCCCAGGCCTCCAGGTGTATAACACGACCCCTCCCGTTGAGCAAGTCGATACAAGCCTGCGCAAACGACCACCGGCGCGATCATCAGGCGCAGTCTGGGGGCTGAAAGGCAAGACATTAAACTGAAAGACTTGGCTTGTGTGAACAGGTCTGGAGAGGGTGAATAATGGAGCGCATGGCTTGCGCACATCCCAGCATGCAATACGACTATCCCCATGGGCACCCCCGGCGTAGATAGAGTATGGGTCCATATCTTCGCTGCCGCTTTGTACGACCTGCACGCCGCCCTTAAGACCATGCAGCGTCGCCGCTGCGCACCTCTTACGACAGTCGATGAGGTGCACCGATGACGTGTTATAGAACCCAACCGCCAGTAGCGATGTTGTGCCCTGCCACTGACAATCATGCATAGCAGACACCAACCCTTTGCAGCGTTTGTCACTGTAGTTATAGATTGGCTGACTTCCCTCTGACAAGATGTCGAAGATGCGCACCTGTGTAGCGTCCTCAAAGCCGCCGTAGCCGCCGGCAATCCAGTGCTGATGGGCGGGTGCCTTGAACCAACACAGCGCGTGCGGGTGGACGTGGTAGTCACTGTCATTTTTGGAGAAATACGAAGCCCGCATCTCAGCATCCTCGAGATCCCATAATTGTATCGGCTGACTGCGGCACGCGGTCGCGTAGGCGGCATCCACTGCCCCCTTCTTGAAGGGACACCACGCGAGATCAATCGCCGGAAAGGGCAGCCGCACTCGTGGCGCTGCTGTGTTGCTTTCATGGACGACAGCGACGGAATTGTTAGAAGCCTTGTAGAACAAGGAAGGTACATATGCCTGGTCGCATGTCGCAATGAGCTCACTGCAGTCGTCTGGGGCACTAAAAAGTCGGCGTATGCGCGCCTGATCCCTCCGAACGGTCGACATCACGACAGCCTCCTCGTCGCACGGATAGACTTGAGAGAAAGGGGGAAAAGAGAGGAAGGAGGGGGGGAGGGGGGGGACTGTTGCAAGTGTAGCCGGTGTGCACTGTAGCACATGAGCAAAAAGCAGAGGGACGGTAAAAATATATACACGAGCAGCGAGGCGGGGGAGGGAGGAGTACGACTTCGAACTCGAACAAAAAAATGAAAACGAGGACGCTGGCCTTGACCGTTTTTTTTTTTTCTGCGTCGTGTGTGTGTGTGTGGGGGGGGGGGGGGGCCTGTCTGTCCCTTGAGAAGACGGCTCTCGAACAGTTAAAAGACGGAAAATAAAGTGCTTGTAGCGTGTGCCTCGGCCCCAATCTGCTCCTTCGAGCGAGCCTCCCGAGTGGCTGTGCTGGTATAACCAATGATCTGATATGGTAAAAAAGACGGCAAGGAAGGGGGAGGATGTCACTCATTTCCAGCAGCCACTGCGGAGACAATACTCTGTTCGGGAATCAAACTATTGACGCGAAATATGCAATCAGAGTGTTTGCATGTCAAAGCGGTATTGCTGGTGGCATTGGCTTGGGTTCAAGAGGGAAAATACAACTGCACACTGTAGTTCCGATTCCTACGGCCGTGAGAGGAGAGTTCGGCTGCTCTTTTTCGTTTGATGCTGTTGCTGCTGCTGCTGTTGTTTTTTTTTTTAATTAATCCATGACAGCGTTGTGTTGGCCTACAGCCTCAGGCATAGAAAAAATGGTGCACAGCTGCTGAACGAGCCTCTGGTCTCCTGTTGCCTGCTGCTGACTTTGGGAGGATGAACTATCATTTTCGTCATCAAGTCGCGCTCGCACATCGCGCAAGACAAGCTCCAAACTCATGGACTCCATTGCAACACCGACGTGAGCCTGCTGCAGTGTCTCGCACTCGTAGCGCTGAAGCAGGTGGAGAGAAGCGGCACTCTGTACCCGACCCTTGAGCTCCTCTATGTACATCCTGCTAGTCTTGAGGCGGCTATAGTAAGGCGACCACACTTGCTCCGCATCCTCCTTCTGTGCCATTAATGCTGCAAGCTCTGCCTCAGCCCCATTAAGCCGCGTCATGAGATGACATAGTTGCCCCTCTATCATCCCTCCTGGGATCGACGGTGTCTCCTGCAGCGGACGCCCTTGTGCGCTCACACGCTCCCTCCTCTCATCCTCTGCTTGGTTGTCAACTTGTTGGAGTACCTGATGTGCAATGAGCTGCAATACTGGGTGAGTTGCGGAAGCCGAGCTAAAAGCAGAGGTTTGCTTTGGGCTCGCCTCGCAAGATCCCCTTTGCGTACCCTCACGCAGCTGAGACTCGTTTCCAGGAGCAGTAAGCGCCGACACTTCAGCCGATACATATAATGTCTCATTGCAACGTTGTGTGTTGCCGCTGCCGTTCGGCCCTCTTGTCTCCTCCCAGGACTTGTGGGATGCAGTTGCTTCATCGCTAACAGACGCTTTGATGTGTGACGAGTGAGCTGTTTCTTGCCTCTCCACATAGCCAGCTTCATAGGCAGTGTAGACATCCTCGTACTCACGCATGTCCGCTGCACGTACAGTGATTGGATATGCCGCTGCTCGCTGCGACACCCCCGATGGATTCACGATGCACTGCATCGCTGAGGTCGACGCGCCCGTCGCATTGTCAATCAAATCGTACGCCAACCGACTCACCCAATGACGTGAATGGCGCGCCAGTGCGGGAAGGACATGTGGCGTACCTCGAAAAACATCGTCCACGGCCACTGACTCAAGAAGCTGCACGAGGCGATGATTAGGCTTTCTCGTGATGGCGGCTCTGCCAGAAGACGGAGCCGCGTGAAGAGATTCGAGAAACGGCTGGAGTGCCAACTCAACCTCTGCCCTGCTAGGAATCGAGCGGAGAAAAGTATAAAGCGTCGCTGTCGTATCATAAGGATCAACTGACATCGTCACATTATGTGGGCTAGTGACCTTCAGGTGAAGCACGGGAAGGGATGCCATGATCCGTTGGCTGTGTAGCTCAGCAAAGAACAGATGAGATATGAGCGGTGAAGACGTAGCCACGTCCCTCTTTTCTTCTTAATCTATATATATAGATATATATATATATATATCTATATGTATCTATCTATATATACTTATGTATACTATGTATGCCAAAGGCAGCGAGCGAGACACAACAATACGACAGTTGAGGGAGTTTGTGCAGATTGCCTCCAGGTGCACTACGGCAACATGATAAGGAAGCAAAACCTCTAACCCTCTCGTTGACTAACCGATGCCGGGAAAATCTCCGTGCGCATCGTGTACCCTGCAGACGATATATTTATATATATATATATATATATAAATATATAAAGAAATACGTACGTGCAGATATATACGTGCACATGAAAGTCGGCCATACGAAAAGGCGGAGGAGAGTGAAGGGAAGAAGAAGAGTGGGTGTGGGTGTGGGTGTGGGAGGGGGAGGGGGAGGGGGTCTCGAGCGACTGCCATGACGATACGCTGCCTTTCATCTGTGCAACGAGAATCCGTGAGACTATTATTGCACAACCAGCCACCTCACCCCAATGGAGAAACAGGCTACGGTGCCTCAGGAAGGCCCACCAGAGGCGTCCCTCGGCCGTGATTGGACTCCTGTATGCTCACGAAAAAAAATATGTGTATACGCGCGCCAGCAGCGCTCCATATCAGGCTCCATACAACCGCGCACACAGACGCGCACCTACGTCTCCTCATGGAAAAAGAAATACACTGCACAGCAAATCAGAGAATATTTCCGCCTGGAGCTTCTCCCGCAATGACACCGGACTGGTGTAACGGGACTTCGGCACCACGCGGAATATACTGGAGGTCCTCTGACTCTGCGCGGGGAGGCAAGTAGAGGTCGATGTACTTCGTGAGAATCTGCACCCACGCGTCGCGCTCTACCGGTGAAGCCGCCGCCAAGACAAGTCTCTCCCGATCCTCATTGGGCGTGTAGTATTCCACAGCGAAGTATGTTTTGCTCGGGTCTTTCGCCTCAGGGCAATCATCGCGTAAAATGAGCGGCCAGCAGACAGCTGCCCTCTTGAAGCGACTGCCTCGACTGTTGAACGCCTCAATCCAGAAGTCCGCACGACCGAGTGGGCGACTTGGGCTCTGCCGGTACTCGGCCTCGGATGCATACCACGCGATCCCTGCGCTACCCGACACGACAATGTAGTGAGATACAAAGGAGCGACCACCGCTGCCGAACAGGCCACTATTTCGAACTAGTTGAAGCAGTGTGCCTTCCTTTTGTGTAGCTGCAGTGGGAACAACAACACGTGCGGGGGATATCGACGGGTTCGCGGACGACGCACCCCTGCTAACACTTGGGGAAGTTGCACAAGTGGTGCCCATGGAGATTCGCGACGCACTCGCTGTCTCCGTAACACAACCAGGCTCTCTCTGAGCAGTCGGTGGGGACGCAGCGGCGGCTAAAGGAGGCCTGAGCGCCTCTCGAGTTCTGTCATTCGATACACATGCGAAATTCTCTCGTGCTAATTGGCTCTTTGCCAACTGTGCTGCCAGCAAGCGAAGCTCCTCTTGTGCAACGCGCACTAGGTCATCGATCCTCACCTCGAGGAACGACATAATAATGCGATCGCTTTGCGGTACGCAGTGCACTCAAGAAAGAGAGAGAGGGCGAGAGCGGTGTGTCGCAAGGGATGAATACTGTATATACAGTGCCGTGAAATGAATAGAAAGGAAGAAAAAACTCTGCAGGCTACGTGGGAATCATTCTTCACAGCTGTCGCAACATCCACGTCGCTTCTCAGCACAAAGACTTGTGCTGTAAGGACGGAGACCTGGTGGCAAACAGATCCAGTGACAATCTCGAAAAAGAGGATTAGGTAGAAATAAAAGGAAGTCAAGAAAAATCATTAAATCTTGGACAAGGGTATCTGTTCACTCGCCGCTTTTTTTCTCCGCCCCGGTGCACTGCATCCCCCCTCCTGCCACGTTGGCGATCTCCCCCTGCCCCCATCATCTCACCTGTCGAAGATGTTACACACCCAGCGAAGTCTTTGTGCGCACTGGATGTCACTTCAGTGGCCCAGAGCCGTGGAGATTCGAGAAGCATCAATGGGACGTGGGAAGACAGAGGACCTCTACGTGTACCGTGACAGACGGCACTTCGACCTCATCCGCCTGCGCAAAACCCTTCATCGCCCGCGCGTCCACTTCCCCCCCCCCCCGCCCCCTCCTTCCCCTCTGGGATAGGTGTGCGAGTGTTGCAATGCGCACGTATCCTTTGTGTTCCTGTGTGACGGACTTGTTGGCTTATTTCCTTCTTTCTTCCTGTTAAGATAAAAATAAGAGAAAAAGTGGGAGAGATACTTGAGGGAACAGCTGGGAGCGTCCTTCGACCAGGGATGTATCGCCTACACGTCTGCAAGAAACCTCACCCCACCCTCCCCCTCCCTCCCCACTCCACAACATATAGATATATTCCTATAGCTAAACCTCTTCGCACTCACACATACACAAACACACAAACCGTATACACGCGTGTGTGTGTGTGTGTTTTTGTTTGAGCGTATGCCTTTTGTTGTGCATATCTAAACTAAGCACACAGAAAGGGAGAGAAATATATAAAAAACAAAACACCCAACAACACGGCAATTGGCGGCGGCGTGCTTCAAATCTTGAAGACAACAGCACCAGAGACAATGCGAAACAAAAACGCCCAAAAAAAAAAAAGAAAGAAGCAAAAAGATGCGATTGCGTAGCTTTCTGGCTATCACGTCACACAACTTCATGACGCGTCACTTCCACTGTGTAGACAAGACACCTGGCGTCACTTGCATCCTTCGAGATGGCCCTCCATGTAAAGCTCTACCTCATCAAGACTGCTGCGATGCCTCCTCGATCCGAAATCACGAGACGGCACGCATGCATGCACAGAAGCAAACATGCGCTCAGACAAGCACATGCACAAGCACACACTACCATATAGATGCGAGTCTTGGAATGACGGAAGAGAAAGAAATGATAATGACAAATATCAGTATGCGAGGGAGACCTTGCATGCGCCGACTTCTTCTCCTACCCCTTTATGTCTCGAGCGAGACTGGTGGTCCTACTACATCTCCGTGATATACTTCTCTGTGCCGGGGATCGACACGGTGCCGGCATAGTGATGCTTCGCCATGGAGCCCGGCTTGTTCCAGCTGTACCACTCCATTTCTTTAGCATACTGCACCTGCGCCCAGTTCGGAATAGGAATTCCGGGGAGATAAAAAGCGCACTGCATGCACTGGTACCAGTCCATGTTGCCGAGCATCAGCAGCGCCATGAGCGCAGTCGGGATACCCATGATCAAATTGCGTACGGCGATGAGACCAGCACGGTTATCAAAGCGACCGTACTGGATAAAGCTGGACCACATGCGACCACCCCAGCCACCGCACATAGTGATGGGGTAGAAATTGTTGTACGGAGCCATCCAACTCACACGATTCCAGTTGATGCCCATGAAATCCCCCGCAAAGATACGGGCGGGGAAAGAGGCCTTCGGTGGCGCCATGGTTGCTTTCAAGTAGATGGTGAAACGAAGGTTTTTTTTACTTGTATATATATATATATATATATATATTTATTTATTTTTATATGAACAAGCGGCTTGAGCGTAATTTGCGTTTGCCTCGGGGGGGGGGGTACACAGTGCACACCTTCGGCAGTTGATAATAACAAGCAGTCCACACGTTAGTGGGCGTCGGAAAGAAAGAAAGGGAGAAGAAAAAAAGTGGTTCGCTCACACGCGGCCATCCGCACAGGGTGCCGTGAAGACCCTGTGCGAGAAACGAGGTAAAAAAGACGGCGAGGAAATATCGGACAAATGACCAGTTTTTCCCACACTCCACTGCAGAGCCACAGCACATCCAAGTCATACAGGCAAAATAGGCGACAAACTGTAGCCGTCACGTATCCCTGCAGTGTAGACATTTTATTTTTTCTGAGCAACAGGAGCCTTTTTTTTTCTTTTTTTCGGTACCCCTGCACAAGTGGAATACAAGTCATCCTGTTAAGAAGGTGAGAGAGCAGCGGCACCCTCCTCCCCCGCTGGTCGCAACTGTGCTTTGCTGTTGCTAACTTTGAAAGCTTGTGTGTCACCTCCCTCACTGAAGCTCATCCATCTGGCGCTGAAGATGAAGCGCAACGCCCCCTTTTTTTCAGGGGGGGGGGAAGAGCGAAAAAAAAAAAGACTGCCAATAGCAACGGTGGCATCCAACCCACGCGCGCACACCCTGCATACATAAAAATATAAACACACATACACACATGTATATATATATATATATATATATATATTGATGTACAAAGAGTAAGCTACGCCTCAGTCAACAGAAAAGTACACGTCCAGTCCTGAGTAGCAATGCCTCGGTCTCTGCCTCTGCCTTATCCCTTGTAACCCAAAGGGCATCCAGTTTGCTATGAAGAGATTCCAGCTCCGTCGCCTCACCCAAGCAGCAGATATCAATGCTTTGGTCACGTTCATGTCCCTGCAGGGTGTCGATGTCACCTCCTTCTCTACATGACCACTGCACCTTCTTTCTGGTTTCTCGACCAGTGGTACACTGTTTTTTCTTTGTATTCTCGGAGTACTTCACAAATATGTTTAGCAGCGCGTTGGTACACTTGATCAGAAGTTCCGACCGCATCACCTTCAGTATCTGAGGCATCATATACGGGGCAAAACGCAGCAAGCACTGCAAGAGATCTTGATGCTTCTCTTCCACTAGACAACGTGACACCGCCTCCTCGCGGAGGTCCTCCAGCGCCATATGCAGCATTCCCGTCTCGCGGACGAGGTGTTGCCGCTCAGCCCCCACGTACTGGATTTGGTCTTGTGTGGCCCCCACCCCCGCTGCCCTCCCTTAGGACCAAGGAGCTCTCAGGTATCTCGTACGCTAGCTCGATTACATAAAAAAAAAAAAAGGAAGGCGGAGGGCGAAGGGCAGAGGATCGACTCTTGCTTGTTCTACACCGTGGTAGATCTCCACCGATAGTCAAATGATTGGGCGATACGCCAGAGACACAACCGAGGATGACTCAGAAGAGAGCCCCGATCTGAGATGACCTGTCGGTGCCTGTGTGTCGGAGTCTACGGGAGAGAAAAAAATCGACAACAAAAAAATGTAGAAAAGGAAATAGGACTTGCCGCTCGTGTTCCCCCTTTTTTTTCCCCACAACTGTGTACTCGCATACATGTTTCAACCCTTTCAGCATGTAAGATCAGCTTTTTGTTTTCTGTTCAACACCTCGCTATCGCAATGAGTGCGAGATCTCCCGTTACGCCAGCGTCTGGATGTAGGGGCTCTCCTCATCTCACACTCAGCGCTAGGAGCAAGCTTCTCTTACGGGTAACAGTCGGCATTGCGCGCTCTTCAGCGCACCGGAAAAAAAAAGAAAAAAAGCTCGAGCGAGTGGGAAGAGTGCTTTGTAATGTTTTTTTTATGTAATGCGCACAGCGCTCTTCACAAACATGACAGATGTCGTACTGAGATCGCTATGAAAGCAATGAGGAGCATTAAAAAAAGGGGGATGAGAGAAATGGGAGTTAGTGGCAGCAAGTAGACAAGAAAAAATGCTTCAGCGGCTCTAGGCAACAAAAACGAAAACAACAACGACAGCGAAGAAGAATTGAAAGAAAAAAAAAGGGGCCATTTCTGATCATCAGCACGTGCACATGTCAAGACGCGCTTTTAACGGCGAAATCGCATGTTGACGAGGCCCGCACACACACACATGGGCGCACCCACACAAGAAATATAAAGCAGAGGATAAATTTGATGTATAACATATGTTTTTATGCGCAGGAAATCCATCGTACTTTCACGCATACATGCACTCAGACACTTTTTCACCCCCTACAGTACACCCAAAGCTGGCTGGTTCAAGGATAAAATATCATTGTCATCCTGAGCAACATCCTCGTAGGAGACGGCGCCAACCTGTGGGCGGTTTCGTTGGCGGTTGATTTTGTTCCAGATTGTGTAGCCTACCCCAGAGAACAGTCTGGAGACTGAGACAAAGGGAGCACTCAGCGATGCCGTGGACTCACCCACCGCATGAGCGGAGATGTACAGTGACACGTAGTAAGACACCATCACAATAAGAGACAAAAAAATGAACTGATATCCCGACAGGAGTTGCTTCGTCGGGTGGTTGACATCCGAAGACGCTGCGCTATCTACTATCCTAGAACCTGGCATGGTTAGCGTGACGGGCCAAATGACCTTGGCGTATCACTGGGAATGAAAGATGCTGCAAGAATGAAGTAGTGGATGATGCGTATTTCCCTCGAGTACGAGTGGGCGTTGAGTAGGATGTTCTTCACAGAGCACCTGCGCACAGAGGGAGGGGAGGGCAGAGTGGGAAGGGTGAACGGCACGGGATTAGTCACGTGCATCCAACAACAAAAAAAAAAAAAAAAGAAAGAAGAGGTGGGGAGGCAAGCAAGAAAAAAGAAATGTGGTGTTTGTCGCCCGCGTAGAATGTAAGCGGGGGGAGGGAGGTGGGATCAGAGAAAGTATTATCTCAACCCCGGACAGGGCACCCTTTTGCATGTATGGGAATGAATGGAGTGGTGTGGGCACGAAGTACTTCGTAATACACACTGCTCTGCACTACACTGCATTGCATCAAGTTGCCACCCCGTGGTGCCTCCACGAATAGTATCGACACAGAAATTCAGATTTCTGGCGCCGAACGATGCCCCTGTGAGGTAAAAAAAAAAAAATAACACCAAGGCGAGATCACCATTATCAACGAGAGGCTGATGATTCCGCTGCCCCAGCAGAACCCGTCTTCATCTCCTCTCAATATGGCATCCGCGTTAGGCCGGATATAGGAACCCTTGGACTTAGCCAGCCCTCCCTTACACCGGGAAGCGCGAGTACCTCTGGCTGCCGCCGAAGCGCAATCATCATTTAAAAACTGAGATGTGAGGAAAAAAAAATTCTGGTGATGAGTGGAGGAGAACATGGAGTGCCAAGGCCGGCTGTGAACCCCCCCCATGTCCAAACAGATACGCGCACAGGGGCGGACACACACCTGAGACCTCTAACAACTTACCCAACTCATCGACGTGTTTGGCGTCGACGCCATTCCGAGTAATTGGTGTCGCGCAGCCAATCACATTTCTTTTCTTCTGCTACCAAATCACGGGTAGTAGGGTGGTCCCAGGAGGAGCCAAGCGATGCCTTTTCAGGAGTCGGCAGCCTCCGTGTTTCTTGCAGACTCTCGTACTCGTCATCTGCAAGCTCGACAGGAGTGTCCGACTGCGCCTCGCTCACGGCGCCGCTACCGTGTCCCGTCAGGAATCGAGGTGTTGGCGCAGGGGTGTCGTCCATTGAGCGATGCGCCCAAAGTCGGCAAAAGCGACTTTCCTTCGTGGTGCGGCGACGTACATAAAGCAGTGCGTCACGCAGCGCCACTCGCCACTCCTCCAGCGCAGCAAGATGTTTGAACCGCTCCGGCATATCTGGAGGAACATCAAGGCGCAAGGAAAACTCGAGAGAAGAAGAAGAGTCGCGGAAAGAGGGGTAACGTGAACACTCAACCTCCGCTATCACTCCAGCCGCCTCCACCTCGGCCATAACAGGAGACTCGAGAGCAACGCAGCCAGCAGCAGGCGGAATCCCCGCCACTTCGGCTGCTCCGAGGTGGGACGATACCTGGCCGGACGGCAGAAGCGAACTCGCATCGACACCGACCCACACGTAAAATCGCTTTGGCAGTTTAGCGGCAGTTGGGGTGGGGAAAAGGTACTCCTCTGTCAACGTCTCCACTGCTGCGAGAAAGGCACGCGTCTCCGCGTCAACGTCGGCAGCCGAGCCCTCCGCATCGCCCTGCCGTTCCTGTTGGAGCATCGCATGCTGCTGACAATATCGCAGTTGCCTGCGCAACTTGTGCGACTCGATGTGTTGAAGCAGGAGCAGCTCACAGAGAGCGTTCACGGAGACACTCAAGCGCGGCAGCGAGTCGCGCAGGGCTCGGAGGGCGTCTACATGACACGTGGCGCTACTGAAGCAACATCCAGCTGGTAGACCTGACGCGGTAGTGAGACCGTCGCAGCCGCTGGCAAGTAAACCAGGTCGCGTAGAGACGTATCCCACAGGAACCCCCGCGTGGTGAACCTTCCAGGATTCGGTAGACGCGGTCCGGCGCCCCGCCCGATCGCTTCGCTCTACGTCCGTTAGGAAGCGCAGTGTTGCTGGTGTCACTGCCGAAACGACACGGCTAGCCGGGTGCGTCCACCAACAGTCGCGCTGTGGCGGAACACCTGCCACCGCTTCCCTGCTTCTGCCATGCTGATGCTGCTGAGTCCCCTCTCGGCGCGTTACACGCAAGCACACAACAAAACCCCCGTCGCTGCCTGTTCGCATCGGGTCTGTTCGCCATGCCGCCCGCGCGACAGAAGCCCGCAGCTCCTCACTAACTTGTGCCGCTTCTTGTTCGGGAGAACCGTTCTCGATGGCAGTCCATGTACTGAGGCCGCGCCGACCTTCGCTGCACAACAGCCGCAGCACTGAAGTAGCTTCTGGGGATGCTATGCATGCCTCCATCGTCGGCGAGTCTAGCGGAACACACTCCACGCTCAAGGAGAGATGGAAATCCCCTAAAACCGCCACAGGACGATCCATCTCTGTCTCCGATCCCACCGCGGACGACCTCAGCGACCGGTGTGTTTGTTTTCCGTCGCGCTCCTCACAGATGCGCTTCAAGACAGCGCACACGACGGCCTCGTTCTCGATTACGTTGGCGCTCTGGGTGGCGTATATGACCCAGCCGAAGCCCTCCGCTGTCACAGCATGTATGGCGCTATAGAGCTGTTCCTGAAGCTCGGAGAAATTCGCGCTCGCCATTCGACAGCGTTCAACAAAATTGTTTGGTGGCGCCCCTGAAAAAATGTTCTGAGCACTACGGTGGGGGCGCGAAGGATCCTCCTGGGCGAAAGGAGTAAGACCGGCGTCCTCGTCAGTGGCCTCATCCTCGGTACCAGCAAGCCAGCCACGAGGACGAACGCCATCGCGAGATGTGGCCGGCATGCATAGTACAACTCTGATGGGAAAGCGCACAACCGACAGTGCCGACGTCGACCCCTCCACTTTCCCGCGGTGAGGTGCGCCGAGCCGCCCCCTCGCATGCAACGAGGTAGGTGGCAGATACACCATGTTCGGGTAGCGATCCATCACTGGCACTGTAGACTCATCCCACGGTAGTGCTGCTTGATGCGCCGTATGCCGCTGTCGCCTGCGCCCGCTGCAATCCCTCTTTGACGAGCAGAGTAACGCACCGGAGCCACCGCTGAAAGTAAGATCCTCCACGGCGATTACCACTCGTGTCAAACGCTCTGCTGCGACTGGATCGCTTGCCTCCTCCTGGGAGACTTGGAAGATATACTGCGCGATCTCTGTGTGGTACGCGCAGGCTGTCGAATCTCGGTTGTTTGCCTGGCAAAGGATCATCTCGTAGGGATGTGGTGCGCCACCACTGGGCGTCAGGGAAGCAGCAAGCCACACACTCAGCAACGACACCGCAACCGAGACGTCATCCACGTTGAGGATCGCATCGCTTGCTACCTGGCGCTGAAGCCAGTACATATGTGCAAGACTTGGAGGCTGCGCCGGTGGTCTAGGAGCTAACGAGAACATGGCAGACGCAGCCTCAGCTGAGCTGCCAGCTGTTGCTTCTAGTTTTCTACAGTCCTCTGGCGTCGGCGAAGGTGACTCTGTGGTCTGATCCTGAGAAGCAACTGTCTGGGGGCACGGTAGCGCATCCAGCATCATCGCGCCAACCTCATCAGCGTCGACGATAAAATCAGCCGATCCACAGCCACAAGAAAGCAACTTCTGATCATGAGCAGATCCCTGTGTCCCTTCGAGAGCGACCGCAGAAGATGGACCTCTCCCGGTCACTTGAGTAGGCTCATCGCCTTGGTGTCTCGAATGGATCCATCGCGATGATTCGGCGGAAAAGCGTGCGTGGAGTGGTGCGCCAAATGTCTGAGTCGGCGGGAGGGGAATCGCGTAGAGGCACGGATTCATTGGTGTTGGTGTGAAGACAGGTAATAGGCGCGGTGCGCCCGCGATGTCTGTCACAGCAGCGTCTGTGGACTCACTAGAGAGGTTCCTGGTCACAGCACAGTGTGTCTCCAGCTGATCCCGCACTGTGAGACGCGTCAGCGGCAGAACAGTGTTCACCAGAAAGAGAGGCCGGGAAGGCCGTAGCATTGTGTCCACGAATGCGTAACGGCTGGATGCGTCAACGATGCCCTGTTCAACGTAAAAATCCCCGAAGAATTCTCGCTGCACGTCTCGCATCTCGCGACGGCGCTCCTCGTCGGACTGAGGATTGGGCGGCATCTGCGCCGCATCGATCTCTTCATCTACTGTATTTGCGATCTCAGCGAAGAAGCGCTCCGCCAGGGCTAGGGTAGACTCGCTTGCCTCTAATACCTCATCCTTATCCTCATCGGCCAAATAGTGGTCTACCGCCTCGTCAGTGGCGAATGTCGGCAACTCTGATGCAGCGTAGCTGTCCCGACTGCCCGGACTGGGCACCAATCGAATAGGGGTCTCCTTTCGCCATGGCCCGCACAGCAATTCCTTTTTCTCTTCGCTGGACAAATCTCTTATATCCCACCAACTTCGGCGGATGTTAGGGGTAGATAACCCTTGAAGACTGCGCGGCAGGCGCTGCTTTGCGCGGCCACCAGCGACTCGACGAGTGACCATGAACATGGCCAGTGTCCACCTGCCTAAATCCCACACGAGGTGGGTGCGTCGTATTTTCTTTGCTTATGGATGTACCGTTAACACGCAGCCCTGACCTCGTCGAAGCTTGGTGCTTGAGATGGACCCAGTAAAGGAGAAGGGAAGAAAGCGAGAGCGAGGGGGACGGGAAAAAAAAAAAGCGCAGAGCATTTAGTGCACCAACTGTGGTCAGCGCCAGGAGAAACCGATGGCGATGTGGTGAGGTACTGAGGGGTCTGGGAAAGAGTTGCAACAGTGGCAGCGCCGCCGGTTGAGAAAAAAGCAGAAGGAGGTGTCGCCTCGCTGCAGGTAGCGTCCTCTGAAAGGCAGATAAAATCAAAATGAAATGAGGCAACCGCCCCTACCTGACTCGCCCCCGGAGGCGATGAAGCGCAACCCTGCCTGAGCGCATCCAAATGCGCCAGCGGTTGTGCTGGCGCGGAACGGTGGGAAAAGGTAGACAAGGAAAAACCACCGGCGCCATCAATAAGAAAGAACCGTAGCGGAGAGTGAGTTCGTGGCACACACAGCCACACCATTAAGTCTGTGGAGAAAGGAAAGAATGGTGCAGTTGCAAGTGAGACAGGGGTCGTGCTGAAAATTAATGTCTACGCTCCCCTCCCTCCCCCCTGCCCTGCTCTTTGTACCCCCAGAGCCCACACACCGCGTCACAGAGCCTGCTCGAACCTCTAGACTGCACGATCGGTTGTGAGTTGGCTTGTCGAGGTTTGAGTGGTGTTTCTTCAATTTTTGCGTGTATGTATGAACAATCCCCATAATGCTTCGCCTGAAGCGTCTTTATGTTTTCTCAGGATCCAGTCAAGAGTGGGGGAGGGATCGGATGCGCAGGCACATCACTCAACCCAAAGACATACATACACTGTGCACAGTGCACAGTGGCTCACCCGTGGCTCGTGATCTCTTCACCTTTGCTTTCCTGGAGTGGCACGTGCGATGCCTGCAGAAGCGCACACACAGGCAAGCGCTTGAGCATCCCAGAGCGGGTCATGCCACTGCGGCGCCGAAACGAGCGCAGCGGCCGTCGCATCACCGACCGCAGCTTTTTCGACTGCCGCCATGAGTGATGGCGGCTTCGTAGGAGACGCAGCAAATCCAGCGGCAACAAAAAGCGGATGTCGAGTGGCATCAACCACCACCACTGTCGCCTCTGTGGGCGACGGCAGGGATTGCTTCAGGAACGATGGAGACTGCTGCGACAAGTGTGGCTCAGTCGCCTGTGCAACAGCAGCGGCAACTGGTGTCTGGCTTGGTCCCGCAGGGCAAGCGCCCTTCTTAATACTTCGGCCTGAGCTGTGACGATCTGGCAATGACAATGTGGAAACCAGGCTCATTGTGCGATGAAGAACAGGGGCGTCGCAACTGCCGTAGACGTACACCTTCGCACGAGTACACGGTGCCACACTCTCTCCCCAGCCGTTGCAAAAGCTGTGCGTGTCCTCTTCAAGACGCCGCCAAAGCAAGCGCAGCTGTTCGGCCAAATCCTCGACGGTGGTGCTCTCGAGGAAGTGAATGGACGAAGACTTCTCGAGACAAGCAGATGGTGCCTCGATGCATTCCGAACTCATTGCTAACACCCCAGTCGAGTTTAGGGAGCCTCGCCAAGCATCGACATAAGTCCCGTCGCGGTGCGCATCACGCACCCTGATCAAGCTCTCCTCCACACAAGCCGCGCAGTTGACAAGCCACTCACACCATGCACTGGGAGTTTCAAAGCACCGGCGCAGAAGCGCCTGTAAGAGCCGCGGATGGTATCGTGCAAGATACGCGAGGGACTTGTAGCCCTGTCTGCCTTTGCTGTAAGCACGCAAACAGGAAATGTGCCTTGATGCCTCGTGGAAATCACGCGAATCCACTGGGGCAGCGTAGAGCAACTTCAGTGCCTCTCGGTGGAAACGATGGATGTTGGGAATCCCAAATGGATCGAAACCCTTAAAAAAACGAGCGATGCCGAGTTGTATTTGCAACTCTCTCACGACCAACCTCTCGGCCTCTGCGGTGGAACCCGCGACCGGTGTGCGGCATGAGCCCTGTCCCTCTACGATCGGGTACTTGTCGTTCACATCGATTACCGATTCTGTGGCAGTTTCGACGTCATCAGTGGAAGAAACACAGGAATGAGAACTTCCCCTTGTGGTATCGTTGTGCACGCTTCCTGGGTAACTCTCTCCCCTCCCCCGCACAGATCGGCGAAGAGAGGAGAAGGAATCGAGAGCGCGATGCGCCTCTGCCTCAAAACTTGCCAGTAACTCTTGCACAGCTGTGCCCTGGGCAAGGGCCTCTTGGACTCTCGGAAGAAGAAGATGGCCGCACGGGAGTGGTTCCGCTAGCCGCATCACCTCGCTTGGGTTCAACTCCAGTACTGTCGCGAAACTTCCAAAGTCAGTCAACCGGTCAGATGGCCATACATCTCGACTGTCACCCGCAGTGGTTGCACGACCAACCGCATCGAGCGTCCGGGACGGGGACCGCGACGCCATCGCTACCCGTGCGAAAGGAACCAATGCCAGCGAACGCACGTAAGAACTGCCGTTGAACTTGACGTACTCCACATCGAGCGCGTAACTGCGAGCCAGCGGCCGCTGGACTCCGGAGAGCGGACTGCGAGTTCTGTGCATACATGCAGGGCACAGGGTAGCGGACAGGGGCGACAGCAGCTTAATGAACGTTTCTAGGTAGTGTTTCTCTCCTGCCTGGTGCCTTCAATGCTAGAGATGCCGCATATACATACATATATATATATATATATATGTTTGCGTGTGTATGTGTAGGAGCGCTCTCCCTTGGCAACAAAAGGAAGAAGAGTAGCTAGGAAAGAGAAGAGATACGTTCCCTTGCATAAAAAAAAAATATATATATATATGAGGAGGCAGAAATGATAGTCGATTGAGGCGGCAGCAGCTGTGGGCGAGAGAGACTCATGCGCTCATTTGGCACAAAATAGTGGAGGTCGTGCGCGCACGCGCCTCTTCCATTCTCATGCTCCCCTCCCAGAACCTCTCCCCCACACATCGCGTTGATGAATGCAAAAAAAATGTTCAGGGAAAAGGGCGCCTCAACGAGTGGCTCTGCAGGTAAAGGGTACAACGAAAGGGAAGACTGTCGCTTCCTCTCTCCCCTCACTGCCTCTCTTTTTTCTTATTATTGCTGGTCATGCACAGAACACAATATCGTTTCTGTTGCACACCCTCTTTGTGCACTTCATTGCCAAACCGAATGTTGACCTGGTGCAAGAGTCGGCCCCTCCTTGAGCTCCGAGATGCAGTGGGGGCATCCGTACAGACGCACACCCCTAAGGAGAGCGGGCGGGTGCGAAGCACTATGCACTGAAGAAAGAAAGCCGAACACACAGAATATAGCTCCACTATACAAAGACGTACCTCTCAACAGATTGCATGCGAGAGTCTGGGCATTCCTCTCCAAGCGGCAGTACACATAATCAAGGGGGGCTTATTGGTCATCTACAAACAACGCATAGACAGGGGAAGACACATATGGTCGCGCTCGCACAGCGATGAGCAGAGCTTGGGTACGCAGGAAAAACAACCGTGGATCCGCACCCAAGAACACACAAAAAGCGAAAAACACAGACTCAAGAGAGAATCTGTTTACCTCCAACCTGTGCGGGACCCGAGTCTCGGACAGTCAATCAACAGGCTCCTGGACAATAGCGATAAGGAAGTCGTCACTGCAACGAATGATGATCTCGTAGAGAAGCGTGTTGACACGAATCAGCTCAGTCGTGCTCTCCTCGATCGGCAGTGGCGACGTCGGATGAAAACTTCTCCTCTTCGCCCCCTCCTTGGTGGAATGCTCAGCGGCAGCTTCGCGAGATCGAATGGGCCTGAAAAGTTTCGCTGCCTGTCGGGCAAGATCGGCGGCCGCGGCTGCGTAGGCCTGCGCCACCGACCTGTCGAGGTTCTGGAAGCTGTCGCGTATGGCCTCCCCTTCCGCTGTGCACACCACAACACCCAGAACACCCTTTGTGTACGTGATGTGGTCAATAATACCTTCAATCTGCTCACCAGACATGATGTGGGCAGAAACAGTCGAGCACATAAGCGTTGAAAGATGAGCAAGAGCAGCAAGCAGTTGCGGGGACAACTGCCAAGGGAATCTGCCTCTAATAGGTACAACGATGCGCAGACATCATAGAAAACCGGGGAGAGAGAGAGAAAGAGAGACAGAGAAAGAGGGAGCAGTGAAACGATTTAGTTTTTTATGGAGTATGTAATCGCACAAGAAGAAGAACGAAAAAACGGCCACGCACAGGCGCTCGAAATGTTGCGGATGGC
This sequence comes from Endotrypanum monterogeii, assembly GCA_000333855.2. Classification (NCBI taxonomy): domain Eukaryota; phylum Euglenozoa; class Kinetoplastea; order Trypanosomatida; family Trypanosomatidae; genus Endotrypanum; species Endotrypanum monterogeii. The sequence goes on along the minus strand of CM007316.1, from coordinate 1,406,691 downwards.
CCCTCCTATCTCTCTCTCCCTTTTTTTTTTCGTACTTGGCTTACCTCCCCAACACGTGACATGGGGAATGAATTTGCCGAAGCAGTTGCGATGCTACAGAACAAACACATTGACGTGTCACACACGTGGACAAGGAGTGCGTACACATTCCCCAAACAAGAGGAGAAAAAAGAGAAAAAAAAAGAACCGCCGAGTCACTGATCCCTACAGCGCTTTCCAATGGGTGGAAAACATCGAGCGACAAGACGTAGCTGATACACAAGTATAACTGCACACGCGCAGGATTGCATGCTTTGCCTTTACTCGAGTGGCCTGAGAAAAAAATGAGCAGCAGAGCGGTGGGGAAGGGAGGGAGGCTGGATGGGTGAACTGCCAAGCATACCTGACCCACACCCCAGCTATTGCCTCGCTCTCTCTGATGGAAATCCCCCCAAGAGCCATGTCGTGTCGATGGTCTTGTCACGGAAAGTTTGGAGGGTTGTTGAGCACGTCAAGGATCATAACCCAGGGACGAAGTAGCAGCGGAAACCAAAGAAACAAACACACAATAAAAGAAACAGGAGAGAAAGAAAATATATACAAGACAAAATTTGAAAAATGCAAAAATAGCAGAGAAAAATAGAAATCGCGGCCCCCGTGTCCTCAACCACCTCCACATCCCACACATACAGAGAGAGGCAGAGAGAGATACTAGAGGAAGCAAAAACACTGCACTAAGGAAAGATGAGGGGGCAAGTCAAAATCTGTGGAAGGCAAAAGGATAATACTAGTATTCCAGAAGGAGAAAAATGGGACACAAGAGGGAGGGGGGGGGTCGTGAAAGGGAAAAAAAATATGTCGAGCCGCAAGGCAGCGGTGGAGCGGATCTCTCTACCCCCGACCTCGCTGCAATGTCATCTAACCCTCGCACCGCCACCACCTCTCCCTTTCCCCTTCCCCCATGGGGGACAGCCAGAGGGAGGCAATCATAACTACTCCACCGCACCCATTCAATGACTTCTTGCAAGCTGCACGAGTGGCATATCTGCCTCATCGACCCCATTAAAGGCGTCTGATGTGTGCTGCTCGCGCAGACGCTTGTCCCATGACCCTCTCTGGTTCTCAGGCAAGTAAAGACTAGCCAGTAATGGCGAGTCACTCGGAGGTGGCTCACTGCTATTGTTGCTGCTAGTGCTGGTGCTCCTTTTCATTGCGGTAACTCCACGAGAACTAAGAGATACGCGTTTCTTAGATCTCGTAGTCAGAACGTTCACAGCACGTGGCCGCTTCGTCGGATATTCACGGCGTGGCTCTGCATTATTTTCAAACTGGTTGTCTGTGTCACTACCGTACCCGGGAGTGGTATTTGAACCACTTCTAATAGCGGCAGCAGCGCGTTGGAGTGATTGAGTATAGTAGTGAAGTGGGTGATGTACAAGAAGAGCGGAGCACCCACTTAGTGGACCGCGCGGCATTGGCGATGGCCGCCGCTTGGTTTTCTGTGACTGAGCCTTCTCTGCGGTGTATGGGGTTGAAGTCTTCGCTTGTAAATGTGAGATCGCAGCGACAGCAGTTTTCTGTTCTTTTGGGGATAAAGGGGTGGGACCCAGTGCTACAGCCATTGCACCTCGCAAGTACTGTAGCCAGTCGAGAAAAAAAAACAGAAAGCACTGCATCCATTTTATGAGAGAAGCATCAAGGTGTATCCGCACGGCATTCTTCAGAACAAACGACGCGGGAACCTCTGTTTCCTGTGTGCACGAGATGCCACAACAGGATTCGAAGTCGGATGCAATAAGACGCAGCAACACGGCGCACACACACTCGATTTGGAGGTAATCAAACGACACCGTCGTTCTGCCACGTGTGACGTCCGGCTGCATATCCTGAACGAGAGGCCATAATGCCATAGAAAGAACCCTGAATGCCGCCGTAGCGACGGGTGTCCCTGTGCCCCCACAGTCATTCACGTTCGACGCTGCTGTTAGGGAAGTGTGCTCCGACTCCGCACCAAGGGTGGTCGAGGGCACTGCGTCGCGGGCAGCAGCCTTTCCCTTGCGCGACATCCGCTTCCCCGTCCGCGCGCCGTCGCTGCCCGACAAGGCCACGTCTCCACTGGAGTTCTGGAAGAGCTCGTCTTGAAGGTGCAAAGAAACTTCTGAGGGAAGCCAGCTAAGAAAACGCTCTTGACTCATCTGTGCTGCTATGGCACTGTCACCATCAGCGACAATCATGGGAGAACGACAGGGGACAACCATCGTTGAGCAGCTCTGAAAAGCTCGCGTGAAGCGAGTGAAAAAGTCGGTCGAGGACATAGTGGTGTACCCTCAATGCGTGTCTGCCAGTAGTTGTAAGCGCTTGAAATTCTTGATGTGAGCTGCAATGAATGTTCAGCTTCGTATGACTGGGCCAAATCCAGTACCACACACACACACAAAAAGTAGCCCTTTCGAGATATCACGACAGAAAAACCGAGCAAGAAGAACGTGAGGAGAAACAACGTGATGAAGCATTTATATAAACATATACATTACACTCGGGATATATCGCGCACTACGGTCACCGCTCTCTTACTCACATATGCTCGAGAGAAATTACTTGTGCAATCAGCCCAGTTGCCCAATCCGGTCGGTACGCTTTTTGCTTGAGAGCCGACAAAGCAAGCGGCGAATACAAATCGCCGACGTCCCTACGTGCATGCAAGTACGCCTCCTCCTACCCACCCCACCCCCCGACCTGTCCCTTCGCAAAACACACAAAATGGAGCTGGACTGCCCCATCACCCCCCTCTTCATTCGAACACGCTTCACGTTTGTCTCTGAAAGACACATGAGGTACTCCCGAATGGGTGCGATCGAAGCCGGGGGTCTCTCTCCCCCACATGGATAAAAAGAGAATTGAAGAACACTACACACACACACACACACACACTCGTGCACTCAGAGCGTCTGCATGAACTGTCCTTTCTGAGCAAAACCCATCGAGGCCGTCCGTGCATGGTGCCAAAAGGACGGAAAAAAAAAATGGCGCGCTGACTCAGAGTAGGGTCACGAGTTGCACCGGGCCCCGGGAAGTGGGGGGAAGGGAATATTGCATTGGGCATGAAGTGGTGAGGGCGGTTAAAGACAAACGCCGGCTAGGCTACCGTTCAGACCCCTCACTAGCGATCACCCCACGTCTGCACCACTTAGCCGACGCTCTGCATTAATGTCCACCTCGGAATGTCGCTTCTCCATACGAAAATCAATCCCGAGAGAATCGCAGAACTGATGCATACGGCGCGTTGCGCTGCGTGCCATCAGTGTGATCGACACACCAGAGCGACCGAAGCGACCGACGCGACCACACCAGTGCGCATACTCGAGAGGAGTGGTTGGCTGTGCAAGGATGACAACGTGAGTAAGGTGTGTTAGGTCAAGTCCGCGCACGTTGCTGCAGTTGCATGTGATAAAAGATCGCCGCGGCACCGGTGGGGTAGAGTCCTCTTGGGTGTTGGAGGCAGACAGAGGCGTAGGTAACTTCAGTGGTTGCTCTCTCGGTGTCTGGAACTCAGTCGTGGGAACACGCACAAGAGGGGGCTCGGGTGACCCGCGCTCGAGCCTGCGAAAGGAAAAAGAAAACTTCGGCGCAGAGGAGGTTGTATTCTCACCGTCATCGGAAGATTCGGGCTTCCGAATGGTGCGCTGAATGAACTTGCGCGTCTCAGCATTCCGTCGCAGCCGCTGCTGCACCTCTAGCGTGTGGTCTAGTCGCTCTACGAGGAAGTCGGAACACTGCAAATCGCCCTCCAAGCCGAGAGCCTGCAACGCTTCTGCCTGGGCTGGAAGAAGAACTTGGCTGATGAAGTCATCCACCATGGCGGAGTCTGGCAGAATGAAAAGAAGAAAATCTCGATGCTCCGCAGCCGCATTTCGCACGGCTTGCGAGCCAATGAATTCGCCTGTTGCGTCTTGTGTAGGCGGCAGTGGTCGCAAACTGGGGCATGTGTCCGCAAGCAGCTTCGCCAGACACTGCCGCTGCTCCTGCGGAGTGTCAGCTGCGTAAAATAGGTGGCGAATGCCTTGCGGCACGGTCGCACGAGAGACGGTGTCTGAGACGGCTGCCAGTCGAGTAGTCGACTTCCTGGCATCCTCGAACACTCGTGCGGTACGGTCAGCTAGAAGATTCTTTTTCATATAACGCCGAATGTGATTCACCGTAGACCCGGCCAAGGTGGCGCTCGTCATCACTACCTGTACAGGGGCCTGATACTTGGTGTAGCGAAACAACTCTTTGAGGAGTAGGTTTCCCGGGGCGCTGGGCTGCGTCGACGGCATGACCTCATCTACCTCGTCCACCACGATAAGGTCGACCGTCGACAGAACTGGCATAAGTGAAAAAGAGTATCCCTTCTTGTCTTTTCGCTGCTCTCGTCGCCGAATCGCAGAGCGGCGGCGCTGATAGAAACGCCAGAGTACATCTGGCGTTGTGACCAGCACGTACGGTCGATTGTCAACAGTGCCCAGGATCTGTGTCCTTCGATTCTCATCCCGTACCAACTCTTTCGTTAGTCGACGGTACACATGCTCCTCTGTCAAAGTAGTCGTCGCGGCGAAGACCAGGCGATCATCGTTGGGGTACCACCACATATCCTGCAGCCACCTCTCCACCTGCCAGCAGAGATAGTCGTTGCTGACGAGGATGATAGTGGAAAGGAGCTTCATTGGCCCGTTGCGCATGAGCCTCGCAATGACGCCAAGACACAGGGCGAAGGTCTTTCCCGTCCCGGTAGGAGCACAGACAGCGACGTCCTCCGTCGCGTACATATGCTGTAGGATGCGTGCCTGCGCGACCGTTAAGCCCTGAAAGGACATTGGCGACGACGACATAGCTGGCGTCGTGGCAGACAAACTACGGTTATTATCGAGGAAGTCACGCTCCAGGTAGCGAACAAGATGAGCAGGGAGCCCCATGCGCTCGGGTTCCACAACAGCTACCGGCGCTTGTGTTATATCCTCAGTGTTGTGGATCGAGACAGCCTCGCTATCCAAAAGCACGTTGCTGAGGCACGCCACATCGCGCAGTGGTACTGGTCGCTTCGCAGTGAAAAGCATCGGCCGACTATCCGCGGTGCGAAGGTCGGTGAACTCCTCCGGTACGTCCCGAAATCGTAGAGGCAGCCGCTTCTCTGGTCGCCACCGCAACATTACAGACTTCCGAAGCATCGGGCAGAGGCTGCATACACGCAGCGACTCTGAGATGAGACTTTTTTTTTTTTTCGCCTCCCTTCAAAGTGAGAGTTGCGCTGCAACCTCCTCCGTGATGCTACAGTTCTTGGTCCGCGCTGGTCAGATCAGTGAATTAGAAGAGAGGGGGGAAAGAGAAGGCAGGAAAAGATTCCTAGTGCTGTGTGTGCTTCATTGTTAAGGTTATATCGTGCGGTTAGTGAAGCTTACCTTCTGGAAAGAGAGAGAGAAAGAAAGAGAGAACTGTGCACCGAGCTTTTTTTTTTTGAAACAACAAACGAGATCAAGGCACGCATAGCGATGAGCATGAGTAGCAGCGCGCTCACTACCTCCAGTCCCCGTGTACATTTCTCTCAATGGCCACAGACCTCCTCCTCGCTGGTGGGAATTCTATATGCATCTGCGTGTTGTGCAGTGTAGGATACTGCTGCAGGGGAACGTGGTGAGGAGGGTGTGGAAGAGGAGGGATAGGGAAAGAAGATGCGATGGTGGAGCGTGGGAGCTCAGCGGCGAAAGCCGCAGCCACTTGATCGCACCACCATCCAAGAAGAAGCGGGTGGGAATTGATTTGCTTTCTCGATGTGCCCTTTCACGTGTTTATTCCAGGAATAGGGAGACAGACAGTGATCAAATCTTCTCCCTAGAGATGCTTCATTTAACAGTACTAATACTATCAATCCCTCGGGTCCATGAGACGACTCCGCTAAGCAGAGAGATAACCACGAGAATACGGAAGACGCGGCGACTTGCCAGGAAGCGGAAGCACTGTGCCAGCGTATAGTAGTCCCCAGTGGATCGAGCACTGAACACTTCTATTGCGTCTTCGGTACGTGTACACATCCACCCAGACCCCCTTTTTTTCTTCCTTTCTTGCTTTCTTTCTGTAAGCTGCTTGCCAGCTCTATTCCTCAGCCTCTTCAGTGGTCTCAGGGGCCTCAGTCGTTTCGGGCTCCTCAGGGGCAGCATCCTCGCTCACTTCTTCCGCTGGCTCCTCCGCAGCCTCAGGAGCGTCGTTCACAGGCATATCATTGCCGGGTTGCCACTGTGGGCAACGGTAACGCATCACCTCCAGAGTGGCGCAGCCGTGGTACACGGCACCAGCACAGGTAATATTGAGTGCAGACATGCGCAAAGCGAGGAATCAATGTGAATGGGATGTGGAACAGGAAAGAAGAACGAGGGAGACACGTCGTGGATCGAAGTACAGCTATATAAAGAGAGAGATGTATGTGTGTATGTAGGTGGGAAGGAAGGGAAGGAGAAAAGAATTCTATTTCAGCGAGCGGGGTACAGAAAAAAAAATACGAGAGAGCAGCAGATGCGGAAACCACAGTTTGTCACTTCTGAGGATTGGTGGTCGAGCATGCTCTCTCCTGTCCAGTATGCTTGGGCGGTCGGAGGGGTCAGATGCTTCGTTTCCCCTCGGTGTGATCTCTTTCCGTATGTGTGTGCGTGTGTGTGTGTGTGTGTGTGTGTGTGTGTATTCTGTTCGACAATGAGTTGATTGTCACGTAGACCCCGTCCCATGCGCGCTCTAGTGACTGCCATATACACGCGGGCTAGAAAATGAGGTCCCGTGCACACGCGCGTGCACATGTCTGTAGCACCCTGCCGGAACAACAGTCACTCTTGACCTCCGTCTCTTCATAAATCAGTTTGTTTCGAAGTGTTTCCCGCAACATGTATAAAGAAGGGGAGTTGAGGCTTTAGCCGCACCGTAAAAAGCATCCACTCCTCGATCCATCGAACCGGCAGACACACACAGATAGCGAAAAGCGGTGGAGGGAGGGAAGAGTATACAGTATATCAACTAACAGCGAGAGTCATCAGATTCAAACAAGAAAAAAATCCCAGTGACGCTACCTATATATTATGCAGGGGCACAGCTACGCACTAAGCGCCAGGTTATGCAGGGGAGAGGAGGCAACGTCACCGTCGCACATCCTCATTCCATCTCTTCTGGGTATCGAGCTCTCACAGCGGTTTTTTTTTCCGGTGAGCGAAACTCAGCCACCCATACACGACCTCACACCGAGCAGCAGCGCGATGTCTACATGACGAGCGCACTCTGTGAACATGTGTGTTGGGTCGGCTGCGACTACTGATAAAGATAATCGAAATACCGCCAGGGGATCAGTGGCGCATGTACGGACACCTCAGCAGCGGAGGCATAGAAATCAAAACTCTCGTTCAGGGTACCTTGCGCCTCGGCAACAACGCCGGCACCGAGGTACGCTTCTGGGATGGCTGCATCTGCCTGCATGGAGTTCAAAAAGTGTCGTCCAGCCTCCTGCAATCGGTTGTGACGAATGTCAGACGGCACATCGCGCTGCGACGCCTCGAGAAGCCTCGTCACCCCCAGCAGCATGTGCCCCTCGCCGTGGCTCGGCCACGCCTCCACAGCTGCCAGTAGTGTTGACGCAACGGCATCAAAAAGTCTTGAGGGCAACACACGGTATGAGTGGGAGTCGGATAAGGCTGGGGAAGGGCTACTGAAACAATTTGCGACGCCAGTGGTGAGTGGCGAACCGAGAAACATGTTTCCCGACCCACCAGAGACGCTGACGTTGAAGTCCAAGGTGCCCAGCAGATTCAGATCACGCACCTGCGAGCCAAGTGGATCGTTGGTGTTGCGGGTATGTTGCCCCACAATACGATCCCTTAAGCGAATCAGCGAACGACGCGCCATACTGCAGTGAAGGTCAGCCAAAGAGTGGCCGTAGAGCAGCTTGCTCTGGGCGATAGCATCTGTGCCCGCCTCAGTCGCCACATCTGCCACTGTCGCACATCCAAGTCGCGTTGCGACGTGACTCAGCAACGCCCAGTGACCCACAACGCGCCGCTTCAGCTCAGCGGTGGTGTGTTTCGGACCCCCTTCAACATCCTCGTCAGGTGCGCAATGCCTGCACAACGCCTTCAATGAACGTTTCCTGAGACGGGAGCCCTCGGCACTGGCAGCATCGCTCATCTTGGCAATACGCGCCATGGCAACCACGAGCTCCTCCGTCCCACTGTCTTTGCCACGATCATCAGGGGCCTCGTGCAGCCCGTATCTTTGGTTTATCGATACACGGACGATAACCGCGACTACATCATCTGGGTATGCACTCAGGAGGTGCATGACAGCCTTGTTGGCATCATCCAAGTTGCCCTCCGCGGTGTGCTGAAGAGTCATCAGGAGTAGCCCCAAATAGCTCTTAGGGTGGTGCTGCAACACCAGAGCAAGATATTTGCGGGACTCATCGCGAGCACCAATGCTAGCCAGCATCCATGCCATGCGCAACAGATACCCGGCATCCTCCTTCGAGGGGACTTCACCCTCGATAAAAAATTCGCCTGCGGTTGTAATGACAGAGAAAGCCGTCCGGAAAGCAGCACTGCGTCTGTCAATGTCTCGACTTGTCACCCCTAAGCGCACACAGGACATCGCCAGGGTGCAGGCAGTCATGGGACAGTGGTATGCTTCAACTGCGGTGCGAGAAAGGCGAATAGCTGTCTCTGTCCCCGAAATCTGGTGAACATCTAGGGCAGCGACCGCAGCAGCTGTGAGCAAATAGGCGGCCTGCAGACGCTGTGCTGACGTATTGCATTCCTGTGTTAGGGTAGCAACACCATCGCCCACGAGGACACTCGCTGCGTAGTCCCCTGACTCAGTTTCACTGGCAGCACCACCACCACCACCCTCCATGGGACTGAACTCAGTGGATAGAGCCTCTGCCCCCGTCGAGGCCGTGGATCCGGTACTGGTGCGCACCTGTGCGTCTTGTTCCAGCAACATCGATGCAACCTCCTCACACACCATCAACACGCGCTCCCCAGCCTCGACATTCCATGATGTGGAGATGAGAAGTCGGGAGGCAAAATGAAGCCATTCTAGAGTAGTTGTCGGTGCCTTTGAAGTGGGTTCGGTGGGCAATGGCTTTACCTTATGCTTCGATGACCTGTGGGGTTCTTCTGCACGCAGCGGCTCCAGAAAAGAGCGCTTCGGTTGCACTTTTTTCACGTTCTTTTCCGACATGATAGACACACTCGTGCTTAACTGTGTGTTTTGTGCCAACGCGCGTGTTCAGAGAAGGAGCAATGGGATTGACACACGGACAATGAGGAATTGATCGGGGGGAGAGGGTGGAGGGGTAGACATATGCACAGTGCACTTGCTCATGCGCCGTAAAGCTAAAGTTGATGTCGATGGTGGCGATGGTCTTGTCTTTCTCTTCACAATGAAAACGGAGAATGAGAGTGAGAACGGAAAAGTGCCCCCGAGACGCAGACATCAAAAGAAAAGTCAGCGCAATGAAAATGGAAAACAAACAGCGGTATACTTGCAGAAGTGATCCGGAAGGAAAGAAGACTGGGTGAGAGGAGCCGTGTGCATGTGTGTGTGTGTGTGTGTGTGTGGAAGGGAAGCTATCAGTGACCCGGAAAGGAAACTACGAAAATAGGGATAAGAGATCAGAAAAACACAAAGGAGGAGCGATGCATCAGCTCATTGTAAGCACAGTGGAGTGCACACATGCTATCTCTTCTCGACGAGAGAGTTTGTCTCTCATCTACGCAGGCAGGGGCACATATAGAAAGGAAAAGCGGGAACATATATATATATATATATATATATCCCTGTCAATAGTCTACACCTAGTGTTCTGTGCCCCAAATTTCCATCCTTCGCAGTGACTCCTGCCGTTAACCGACTAGGTGACACACTCATCGCGTAGCAACAACACAGCCACACAGCGACGTCTGCTATCACAGCCATCACTCTCTCGAACTTACCCGAAACAAATGTTGTTTCTCGCCCTATTTGCAGCTGAGGCAACGACCAATGCAACCAGACTTTTCATTTCCCGCAGATGCTGTCCGCCTCGACGGGAATTCTTTATAGTGATCAATTGTGCGGTGTCGCAGCAGCTGCCACCCCGCCCCCTCCTTTCTGGCGTTCACTGACTGTGGGTCTCGCTCCTCTTCCGGTGAGTGTAGCCACAAACAGCAGATGGAATGCGTCGAGACGCATAAACTCACCACCAAGTCCGTAAAAAAAAAACGAAAACGCACATCTACACACACGCTCAGACAGACACCACCCACATACGAGGATTTTCTCCTTTCGTAAAGTGGAAAGACGTTTGTCGTTTGCTGCTGCTTATACCCAAACACGCTCATTCAGCGTAACGTCTGGCGGTATTTGCTCTGGTGCACACGGCCTGCGCACCTCCTGGCCATCCTCGAGCGCCACCACCTCCAGCCGCTCGTTCACCACACCACTTGTTAGGCAATAGCCACGGTAGAGGGTGTTGTGCACAGCACAAGAAAGATTCAGAGCCTCCTGCACAGAAGCCATGCGCACGAGCACGCAGCCGGTGAAGGCACCAGACAAATCATCCACGGAGAGCCGCAGTTCCGTGACGGACCCGTACTCCTGAAGCAACACCTTGAGCTGGTCCTCTGTCGTCCAGTAAGGAAAGCCATCAAGTACCACGTCCGGTACAAAGCCCCCCTCGTCGTCTTCCTCACTGTCGCTTTCACTCGTGGAAGAAAAAGAGGAGGAGTCAAGAGCGCTGCTGCTGTCGGTGCTGTCTGCATTTTGTCGAGCAGCCTTCCCAGACGATGACGGTGTGAAAGACTTGGCCACGCTCTCAGACAACTCGCCAGCCGCGATGCCAAGAACCGAACTGCGCTTCATTTGACGCTCCTGTCTGCGGCACAGCGCCCGCGCTCGCTTGCGCTGCCTCTCGGCAGCGGCCGCCCCATTTGCACCCTTCACAGCACCAATCGACGCCTCAGTGGCGATCACACGGGGATCTGCGCGAAGTCGCCACACAACTGCGTGCCGCCGCATCCATTCGTTGACGTCTGCCAAGCAGTGGGTGTTCATACCACCACCTGTCGCTGCGTCGTGAAGAGCGATGCAGATAAGCTCCTTGTAGTACGCATTCCGCACTGCGTGTAGCGCATTTTGGGGCGAATCAACAGTGATGATGAAGTCCTGCACATAAAGTGTATCACCAACCTCAGTGGACGAGAAGAGCTGGTGAAGGGCAGTCGTCACGGCATCACCGAGGTATTGCTCGTATTGCTGCAGAGGTGTCCGTTGAACCGGTGTAACATCAACCTGACCGTAACGCCCAAAATACGTATTCAGTGACTCCTCATTGAGCTGTTCTGGGTGCACCATGCGCGTGTAAAGGTGTGTTGTCGCGCCCGCGTGCAGAGCTGAGACGTCCACGTGAGTCGCTGTGCATATCGGACGGAGGAAAAACAGTGCCTTGGACATCGTCTCTTGTAGGACACCGGCCGCGGAAGCTGTCGGGCGATGTGCTGGAGTCGCCGTAAGAGAAGCGTTTCCAGATGCTGTACCCGATGAAGCGTCTTCTACAGCGCGCGGAATGGACAACGCTGGTGGCGCCATGGTGACCGCAGTCGAGCCTGTCAACTGCGGCGTCAAAGAAGATGGTGTAGCTCCGAGGCTACTCGAAAGGGTGAGAGCTGAAGCCCGCTGTTGAGGACTCAACTCCAGGTGAGTCAATGGAGCTGCAGTGACACAGCGAGACATGAAGCTCATCCGATCAGCTTGATGATCGGGAAATTCCAGAAACGAGAGAATAAGGCGCATGCTGTCGACCTGGTAACCCCGTGCAAGAGGCAGCCCGCCCGCTGCCCCAGCGCTGGCGTTGAAGCACCGGTGTAATGAAAGCAAGATCACACGCACCAGTTGCCGGACAGTTGGGAGTAGAGAGTCGTAAAAAAGGGGGTAACACATCACTTGAGAAGCGAACACCTTGTACAGCTCCGGCAGCATGTGCAGCTGTCGAGCTAACTGGTAATTATCGAAATCAAAGGCTCCCAAGTTCATTTTTCTCTTCTGCTTCTGTGGAGCGTTCCCATCCTGCGTATGGGTGTGTTTGAGGGGGGGGAGGGGGGGATAAAGAGTTGCAGACGTACATGCAAGTATGGAGCAAGTGAATCAAGATCGACTACATGTCGTCAGCTCGATAGGGAAACACAGAGATCCATGCTTTCGGGGTCTTTGGCCAAGTAACCCTACCACATGCCTGGTATCCCCTTGAACATTATGGAGAGGCGCTGCTGGAGACGGATCCAAAGGAACAAAAGGGAGGAAGGACGGAAGACCGCCGTCGCATACCCAAAAGGTGACCATACAATGTAGTACTGTATCCCCTCCTCGTCCAACTCTCATTAGCACAGCCTTTGGAAGAGAGAGAAATGTTAGCCAGCACACTATTCACGCCCGCGCCACGGTATTGCTGGTTTATACTTGTTTCCCTTCCGGAGAGGAGGGATGGCAAGGGTTTTTTTGGGGGGGCACGACTTACACGAGTTAGAAAGAAAAGTGAGCATCTCCAAAAAAAAAAAACAAGAAAAATGGCGAAGAACAACACACACTCGCTGCGAACGCTGTCATCGCCTCCTGCGATGTGCGCGAGTCATTGATGGCCCATTGTGCTCTCTATATCTGCTATACAATTGCACACACACACACACACACACATACCTATACGCCCCCTAGCGTGCAGCTCGCCGAATCAATGTTTTAATCAGTGTGTTAGCAGCATTACCCGTATACAGATTTGCGCAGTTCCCCAGAAGCGGCGATCCACTGCTTAACGGCAGCTGTCAGTGTCTGAGGAAGCAACGGACAACGGCCGGTGTGGTGAACACCGATAATTCCGCTCCTTTCGTCCACTGCAACTGTGATGAGGCCATCCAAGATCTGTTCCTCGATCGCTGTGGTATCTGTGACGAGGCGCACCTGAGCGCCCGCCAAGAACCCGAAGGTGCATGCAACCGGCATGCAGGAAAGCTGCAACTGGCGGCCCTCGATGACGTCTCCGTTAGGCAACCGCGTCCGCGGCAGGTGCAATTGGTGAAGCGCCGCTAGAGCTGCGTGGAGACTACCGGCACGCAGACCACCGTCAAAACTCAATAGCAGAACATTGACGTTGAGCACCCAGCATGCCTCGCCCTCGTATATGCTCAACTGTCTTAAATCAAAGCAGCCGTCTAGTACTGTGCCCAGGTAACCCTCCAACTGCCGCAGAGGAAGATCAGCGCTGTCACTGGTAACCATGTACTGAAAAGACCGATAGTTCTCTCCCTTCGCACCACCAGACATGTGCTCCACAAAGGGTGCTTCAACGTGTATGTTCAGTCGGCCAGCCGATGGCTGATCGGGGCGGGGCGGACCCAGAAGCCCCTGCACGGAACACTGAATGCATGTCCCGTATGCGTCCGTGTACATGACGGCGGCAAGGCTGCTGTTATTGGGTGTGCTGCTCGTGTTGGTGACGACGCTGTACCCTGGGCTTGGCAAACCCTGATCTGGCGAGCCAGCAACGGCGGTGCCCCCGAAGCGTTCCTCCCGCACTATAGAGGGTATGCGATAGATATCGAAGGCTCGTTTGTCGACCCGCTCACCCTCTGCGAGTAAGCGAGATACATGCGCGCGGTAGGCCGTCAGCTCTACTGAGCCGGTATTAGGTGCCAGTGACATACTGCTGCACCGCTGCTGAACAACCCCCCACACACACACACACACAGAGGCTAAGGCGTAAAGAAAAGGAGAGGGGCGGTCTACCAGGAGCGCACTCTTGAGGGAGGCAAAGAAAAGGGAAAGAGATGATGAGACGTGCGAGAAAAAATTTTTTCATAGAAAAGCGACGCAGTAGAAATAGAGAGGAGCACAAAACTAAGAACCATGTCAACGCGCGCGGTGTGACGCTCTTGATCAAGTGAATTAAACCTTTAGAGGTACTGGGGCGTAACCCACGCGAGAACTGCCCACATCCGACAAACGTTTTTTTTTATTTTTTTACTTCAAATCAGAATACAGGAATATATTTCCTGGCTGTCCTATTCACACACAAGCAAGCGCAAGTCCACATGTATACTTACACTCCTACAGAGAGAGAAACAACCATCTATAAATAGATTTATATATATATATATATATATAGGTATACAGATACATACGCACCCTATCAAGATGACATGGAGGGTATGAAGAGAAATGCCTCCGAATTTCGATGTGTTCATACGCACGTCACTAATGCCAACAAAAGCCATCAGCTCAAGCGTCGCTAAAAAAAAAAAAAAGAGTGCCGGTGAGCAAAAAAAGGAAGTAAAGGGAGGATCGGGTTTAAGTGACTGGCAGTGTGCATACCCACCACTGCACTAGGTTGCCCCCCCCCCCTTCCCCCAGTTTTTTAATTGTTCAGATCCGATGCTCTTCCCATCGTGGCGGAAAAAAAAGAATTGTCGATAGCGTGCGGGTATGCGATGACAAACATACGCATGTCTCCCAACGATAGAGGTTCTATCTCATGTGTGCAGAGAACGGTAAACATAATCAACCAGAGCCGTTGCAGTGCGAAGGATAAACTATTTTTTTTTTTTGAATGGCTACATGAAAATGATGCGCACTCCTCTACACATGACATAGAGCAAACATAACAAAAACATATATTGTACACGTGCAGATAAATATATATATATATATATATATATAGAGAGAGAGAGAGAGGGGGGGGGTTGAGACGAAAACAAAATACAGCAAGAGAGTCGTCAGCCTATGAGCGCGTGCAGGAAAACATGTGCCATAAGTGTGTGAGTTTTATTCAACTACCAAAAATCGAACGTTAAAAACCTATACAATGCGAACAAAATAGGCAAACCTTTGAGCAGGGTGCCGCGTGCGAGCGCGTGTACACCTGTCCGAGTGTGAACTTGGGTAGCACACCATGAGATGCTACACGCAGTACATAGAAATATAAGCGATACGGGGAAAAATGAAAGAGAGCTTCCTTGTCAGCTATGGCGAGCGCACGGTAGATGAAAGCCGGTATGGAGAAGACACAAGCCGAGGAACAGCCTCACACATGCATATATACGCGTGTAAACACGTGCACTCATGGGGTGGAAGGATAGCCCACCCGCGTGTGACCCTGATGACGTCAAAGGAGAAAAGGGGAAATAATCGCAAAAAGAGAAATCGCACAGAAAAAACAAAAAAAAACAGAATGAAAATGTAAAAACGAGGGAGGAGGAGAGGGTGAAAAAAAAAACACTCACTGGCCTGACTTCTGGCAGTCGAGCCTGCAAAGCTATCAAAGGGGGGACAGCACGAACAACAGCTGTCAAGTACGACCGATCTTCTCCCCCTTCCTCCCCACACCCAAAAAGATAAATAAAAAGGTATATGTGTATATGTGTATATGCATACTGTGTCTCCTCAGCTTTCTGGGCATTTTGTTTACCCCTAGTATCCCCCTTGTCCCCCCAAAGTCTTCCCCCCTTCATGCATGAACGTACTCATTCCTACGCAGACGCAACGTACAGTTCGAGCCCACACTCCGTACAGAACCTCTGGCCTTCCAAAGAAACTTTGCTGCCGCATCCACCACAAAAATTCGCCTTGCACACGGAAGTGCTCTTCCCCACAGCCGCTTGCGTCGGCTTTGCAGGCCTCGGAGTTGCAAGAGCGGTAGTTCTCCGCACAGCCGGGGGCCTGTTTCGTTCGATGCAACAGCTTTCATGCTTTTGAATGCGACTCGGCAAAAACTTCCGCGCACAGTGAGTACACGGAACGAGATGTACCTCAGCCGATTCTTTCTGAAGATTCAGCTTTGATGTTACACTCTTAAAACGCGAGACGTTGTTCAGCTGGATCCTCCGTGTGCCGCGTCGCTCCGGATCAGCGCCGCTGCCGGGGCCATCCTGCACAGAAGCACCGAATCGAGCAGCGCTGCGTTGTTCTGCATCTGTACCGGCGTCGCCCTCATCGTGCGCCGCTTCCGTCACCTCAGGCCTATCAGCACTGCGAGCAATTCCACGCGTCCCGTATTGGCTCGGTTCATCTGCAACCGGGTGTGCGCACTCCTTTTCTGAAGAGAGGGATTGGGAGCCGACGCACCCGTTCCCGTTGCCGTTCGCCTGCTCCTCCGGGCCCACTGGTGAAGAGGATAGTCGCCGTACTGAGCTTGACTCTCGCGGAAGTCGTTTGGCTGCTGCGGTGGCGAGCGAGTTCGGATCCCGATGCATTGCTGCGGGAGAGGGGCATGGATGCTCGATGTTTGGATGGGGCGGGGACAGATGACTGTCATCATCATCCAACTCGAGCTCTACCTCAATAATCTCACGGTGCTGCTCCTCGGCAGCGGCACCACCACCTATCGGAGAGTCAGTAGAAAGATGACTTATGTTCGATGCGGACTTGGCGCGATCCAGGCTCTGCGGCGAGGTGACTGCCGCGTCTTCCTTTCTCAACGCTGAGCTCACTTTTGCCCGGCTCGGAGATTGGCGAGACGGTCCTGCACTCGACAGAACATCATCGTCAACGTTGTCTGCAGCTCCCGTGTGCTGGGCTGCGGCACGGATGGGCTCTCTCGACTTGACGTGGGTGACCACAGGGGGGGCTGCAGGCGTCGCGACCGCTCTGAGAGGCTTCAATGGTTTTCCCGGTCTACAGCTCCTCAGGTGAACTTGCAGACGGTCCGGCAGGAACGTGCGGCCGCAATTAGGGCAGGGGGAAAGCGATACCTCGTTAAAAGCATTCATCTGCAGTTGATTATACGCCTCGATCTCACTCAAAGAGGAATGTTTCCCCGTACCACCAAAACTTTTTCCGCTGGCGTAAAGGTGGTCACTACCCCCCACAGCAGACCCGCTGGCGGCCTTGATGTTTGCCACGCGTGACATCGCCTTTTCATGGTCTTTGGGGTCCAGCGGTTTCGGACCGCGGGTAGCGGGTTCGCCACGCTCCCAGGCGATGAGGCGCTTCAGGTAGCACTGCGGCCGGTGAATGTCGATGCTTGCCGTGCCGAACTGCCGGCCGCAGAGGTAGCAAATAATAAAATTTGGCGCCTGGCCACTGCCGCGGCGTCGCACCTTCGACTTTGAGCTGCCTTCCGACGGGACAGTCGCCGTCGCTTTCTTCATAGAACGTGATCTGCGCTCATGATCGAGTATCTCTTGCAGGCCTCGAGTTACAATCAAGCCGCTGCCATCCTCCTTACCATTACTGGTATTCGCATTGTTCGGGGGGTGGACTGGGGCGCTGCTCAGGGATGAGCTCTTGCGCGATGCTGAGAGACTCTTCCGGCAGGCCCCAATCGATGCACGAAACCGTGGAGTCGCACTCATCACAGCGACGCACGCAAATATGTAGAAAGAAAAACAAGAGAAAGAAGAAAAAACGAGACCTCCTCTGTGGTTCAATGATAGAGAAAATAGCAGATATATATATATATATATATTAGAAGTGGTAGTGGCAATAATATTTGTACTCGGCCCCCGTGGATCTCTCTCTCCCCGAGTCAATGGCCTCAACTCCTCGCTCACAAGTAGAGTGTTTATCAATGGAGAATGTGGTCGAAATATAGCAGCCTGTGTACTACAAAATAGGTTGTGTGTGTGTGTGTGTGTGTGTCTCTTGACCTAAAGTGAGATGATGTGTTCAGAGGCTATTTTGAGCGCGAAGTTCCAGAGAACAGTCGGTAAACTCAACACCCGGAGGGTAGCGTGTTGCAGCGCGCTATTAACAAATGTACACTTCACGGGCTAGTGATCCCCGTTCCCCTTCCAAGAGACAAAGTTGACACACATCATACATGCAAATAGGTAGAAGTATGAAAAAAATTGGCAAAACAAAAGAAGATGTTTGCGGCGAAGTGCGCATATGTCGGTTACGAGACATGAACAACCGCGGAACATTTCATAGAAAATCACTCTTTGCAAACATCAGCTAACACGCCAGTTGTCCCGAGGTAGAAGTGCGGACCCTTGCCATCGCTGGGAGCACCGTTATTCCCCCTGCATCATCTCACACACCCGGGAAATCACACGCAGTGACCCACGCATATATATGTGTGCGTGACGCCTGAAGCCGTGCTGTTAAGCAAGCATGATGGATAGAGAAAAATTGCGGCGCACGACCACTTTTTTCTTTTTTTTTGATGTGGGGCCGTTACCATGTGTCTCCGCCGAGGTGCTGAGGATGCATCACGTTCGGACAACATTCGCCGATTGAGACCCCTCTTTCTCTCTCGTTTACAACCAGGTTCGATGTGAGACAAGACTTGTAGCGCACACGCCCAACCGCGTGGCAGCAACCACAAATAGAAACCCCTTATGGGGGAGGAGGCATACATAATCACACGCGCACACACATAAACACACATGCATGCATGCATGCAGGCATATATATATATATATATATATATATATGTTGTATATCATTCATACACTTTACACATATACGTAAACAAAAAAAAAGTAGGAAAGACGACCAAGGAAAAAAAGAGGACCAAAGCTCGTCCGAGCTCAGTCACATAACGCCCCAACGAAGAGGGCACACTTCAGCAGACAGACCTGTACCTCATGGGGTATATATTTATGTACGTATAACGGAAAGAGAGAAATAGCAGGCATCTCCCCTCCCTCCCCTCGCTGATAACCTCTGTCGCTGCCGAGAAGGGATGCATCAACTGATGTGGCCACTGTATCTCTTCTCAGCCTCCTCCCCAGTCGTTAAATTAGCAAATGCGGGGAGGAGACATCAACCTCTCATTCCATCGCTCTGTGCGTGTGTCAGTCGGTCCTTTGTCTCGAAGCGTAGCAATGGGGGGAGGCCGTAAGGTCGCTGACGTTGAGGAGAAAAATACATTTTTTTCTCGACCGTGATTTGGATCGACTCCTCGAATACACAATCATTAAATATATTTATATATATATATATATATACCCTCTTTTCGACTCCCCCCTTCATTGTCTACCCCTCCCTGTGAGTGTAACAACTCGTTGCCGCAGGCAGCGGCTACCCGGCCAACACGTGACATGCGTTTTTGCTTCTGTTGCCGTTGCGTGTGGATATTTTTCTAGGGGGTGGTGGTGTCTGTGGGTAGAGGAGTGCGTGACACCCCTGAGAAAGAGGGAAAGACCTCACCCGCTTCTTGCTGCGCCTCGCATCTACTGAACCATGTATATGTTAGGAGCCGTGTGTATACGTGAGGGAAGTAGAATCCATAGAAGTGATCAATATTAGTGAAGGGATAAAAGCCACTTCGGTCTGTAGAAGAATTGCGTATGTGGCAATTGTACACCTTGTGGGAAATACCTTTTTCTGTTTGCCTACTTTTTCTTCTTCTGGAGGTGCTTCGGTATGTACGGGGCAGCGCCGCCCATCAGAATCACATCGATCTCTGTGTCGCCAAAGACGCGGGGGCGCAGATGCTTTGGTAATTCGTCAAACGATTCCAAGATGGTCGGCACATGCGCGGCTCTCGTCGGCTCTCCCGTCGATAAACGAGGTGCGGCGGCGGCGGCGGCGCCACCACCCTTGAGAAGGGCATACGTGAAGCGAATCGACGGTGTGTGGAGAGCACGGCGCGAGATGCAATACATCTTTAATCCTTTGTCTGCTAATAATTTAGATAATGAGGGAGAGGCACACACATACACACGAATTACTGAACACAGAGAGCTCAACGGAGGAAAAAATATATCGGCACACGTGATTATACCTTCGTACTTTTTTTTTTTTTTGGGGGGGGGGAGATAGAAAAAGGAGAGGAGCAAGTAGCAGGGAAGCGTGAAAAAGCTCGAGGGCAAGGACGCCATCTGAATCGAGGGGGGAGAGAGGGAGGGAGGCAGCAAACGATCCACAACAGAGACATACTTCACCTCCTAGTGGGTTTCTGCGTTCGTTTTCCAAACAAAACAAAACAAAAACGGCAATGGCGAGAGTGGCGGGTGCACAGACAGTAATCATAGCGGCCCAATGAACATCCGCTCGCCCGCCTAGGAGGTGTGTTCGCAATGAAAAAAAAAAAAATTGGTCGTCTCTGGTGTGTGTGTGTGTGTCTGTGTGTGTGTGTGTGTGTGTGTCGTCCTCTCTTGGCAAAGAGAGAAGGAGGAGCCCTCCCTCGTGTGGGGATATCAACTTTTCTTTTTCCCTCTGCGTGGTCTGTGAGGAATTTTTATGCGCGTAAAGAGAGGAACGCTGAGGAAAATTAAAACAAGACGACCAAAGGAAAAAAAATAATAATAATAAATGAGGCGGGGGCGTAAAGCTGATGGCTATGCACGGCACTCTCCTTTTTTTTTTATGGCGACTACACCTTGAGATCTCCTGTTTTTTTTTTTTTTGAGCTACGAGAATCAGCACAAAGCGAGCCACAAACATGGCACACACAAGCACACACACACAACAAAAAAAAAAAAAACCTTCCCCCATGACCGCGTGTTACCTCACACACTCAGCGACACACACGCGTAAGCCATATAGGACGAGGCGAGTGGGTCGACATTCACAATACCAGTGTCGACAGAAACGGATAGACGGTTGCCTTGCGCGTAGTGCAATGTCAGAGCCACTTGTGTGGCGAGTGCAGCAGTGCTCATGGTTAAGGTGCACTCGTAGAAGCATAGGCGCACAGGTTGTGTCCTAACTGACAGCAATATCTCCTCGACGTATGCTGTTGTAAGAGCCTTGACTGCGTTGTCAGCCCCTCGCACAGACACAAGCACACGTCGTGGGGTCGACGATGTTGACGAGAACAATACATCACTGGAACGTGAATGAGCAGCCCTTTCCGACTCATTAGTGGAAGTATCTATGCGCCGTAGCTCTCTCGCAAGTTCCACCACCGCACAGTCTAGTATGGATTGCCCGGCCCACGCGCCAACATCTGCGCCGGCGACTACTGATGACAACCGGGCAGAAAGCGGAGGAGCGTACACTTCGACGCTTGCTCGTCGGTGACGCGCGCCACCTTCGGCGATCGCAGACGTTTCCCCGGTGGCCAACGACATGTTCTCCAGGATAAGACTGAGTAGCATGGAACTGCAGGCATCCAAAGCGCCCGCGTGACGCCAAAAAGTCGGAATCCACGGAAGGCGTCGGGGGATTTCATCGGCGAATCTCGGCGCCACATTGCCAGCCGCGGCACAGAGAGGAAGTACAGGAGATAACAGTGTTGTATTCCGAGTATTGCGCCTTGAGAGAGATTCACGGTGGCACGCCTCCCTCCACCATTGAGAAGGTACAGCTGATATAGCTGCGTGATAAGGAGGCACGCTAACGGAAATCTCTTTGTTCAAAGGATGACACCAGCACCGCACCATCTGCGAAACTCGCTGGCGCTGCACCTTACCGGCCTTCATCTCATATCTCACAGATTTAGTACTGCTTCGCCACTTCTCGCACTGCACCTCCTCCAGTGAGCAGCCACGACAAACAACTGGATGAAGTCGGTGCAGAGCGGTTTGTTCGGCAGTTGCCCCCCGCACCTCGGTCGACGCATCCAGAATCCAGACAAGTACCTCGACTTCGTGAATGAGTGGAGCTGCTGCAGTGACCACCTC
The DNA here is from genome assembly GCA_000333855.2 of Endotrypanum monterogeii. NCBI lineage: Eukaryota > Euglenozoa > Kinetoplastea > Trypanosomatida > Trypanosomatidae > Endotrypanum > Endotrypanum monterogeii. The sequence continues at coordinate 1,385,111 of CM007316.1, read as the reverse complement.
CACCAGTTGCTGTTCCTCTGTAGAGAGGAGATCTGCGGGGTGGGACGGACTGCACAAAGGACTGTGCACACCGAGGACATCTCTGTTGCGCTCCACCGTGAGGACCACCTGCAATGAGGTCCTCGTTGCCAGACGCGGGCCCGACGTGTACGGTTGAGAAATGAAGACGCCGAGGAGGGACGCTTGTGTGGAGGTGGGGAGTTGCGCAGCCCAATGCTCAAGAGTGGGGACAAGTCGCTTCTGCTCGAGCGTCTCCAGCAGACACTCCCGCGCACAGCTAAGCCCCGTGGAAGAGGAATTCGTAGGAATCTCTGGAAGTTCAGCTGAATCCGTCGACTCGCCGTGACCCACGTGAGTGGGCAGAGATGGAGGACGGGATAAGCCCTCCCGCTCGATGCACACCACTACTCTCGTAGCACAAGATATGTCTGAAGAAAGCATTGAGGAGTCCACCTGACCGCAGGGCGTCAGGGTCGGATTTTCAGAGGACGACACCCTCGAAAAAAACAGCTGAAGGCCCGAAAGTCTGTTGGGCGTCACCGCCACTGTGAATGGCTCTGAGAAGGAGCAGCAGCGCATGGCACCGTCATAGACTTGGTCCCTGTCGACCGCATCGCTCATCGGAGTGTAGGAGGCCGACATCTCCCGCACGGCGCTCTCGAGAGAGGCGCGCCAGCAGGCCTGCTTCGCAGAAGAACTCGCACCGCTAGCCCCGACCGCCATCCACGGGCACCGCAGACACGCATTTGTTGCCGCCATTCCGCAAGGCAATGCGGGTACACCTGCGTCACCAGCATGGCATGAGACTGGCCTACCGCCCATCATCAAAACAGTGTACTCATTACAAGAGGGCAGCTGCCTGAACTGGAGAATCCATTCGAGAACTGAAGCGCGCGTACGAAGTACCGTGCCAGGGGAAACTCCGGGAAGCACCACGCGAGAACGCTGCTGTGCAGATGAGGAAGAAAGCGACTGTTGTCTTCGACGTCCCACAAGCAGACATGAGCACCCGGCGCTCTCCATCTTCTCTGCAATAACATACGCGCTCTGCTTGCGTGATATCGTCCTCGGCATCGAAGGACCTGTGGCATTGCCGCTTGATGTGGATGAGGGACCTCTCCTGTGCCGTTGTGAAACGCGGCTATCTGTAACGCGCCCCGCACTTTTTTGCAGTAGTTGACGCTTTAACCATTCCAACCTCATCCACGCCAACTCACCAATGAAAAACAAACTGAAGTGCAAAAGGTGAGCGAGTAAGTGGAGGGGAGGGCAGAAGGAAGGGGATGTGTCTCTGTCTGTGTGTGTGTGTGTGTGTCTGTGTGTGTGTGTGTGTGTGTCTTGGTACCAGCACACACACACACGCGCGAAAAAAAAAGTTCATTTTTTCATTGAAGATGAAGAAGTGAATAGGGCAGGAAGAAATTGTGTTCAAGAATGAATACCCTCACAGAAAGTTCACCTCCATGAAAACAGCGTGGTACCAATTCAAGAGAGCGGGCAGAGGGACAAAGGCAGGGAGGCTCTTAGCCACCTTTCGGCGGCCCGGACAACCGCGGGCGTGGCCTCCCCCGCCCCATCCCTGTCCTCACGGTCTCCGTGTAGCTGGAGCGCCGCATCCTGGGAGACACGTAGCACAGCCTGATGATAATCGAGCAAAAAAAAAAAAAACTAGGCTCGATGTGAAGATATTGTACGTACCGAATACAGCACGCAGCTTCACCAATGACACCCCCCGCAAGCAGCTCCCATATGTCCTCTCTGACGAACAGCAGTCACAGGACGTGGGCCATTGTATATCAAAGAATCATCTTTTTCGAGTGTGCCGATGTAATGAAGATTTATTTCTATGCATGATGCGGTGTGCACGTTGAAGTCCTGAGTCTGCATATATAAGTGTGTGTGTGTGTGTGTTCCTCGAGGGGATGAAAAAACTGGCCCATCTACACTGGACACCACCTCCTAATAAGTGAAGTGGCGTGTACGGTTTTAATTACCCAATCCCCCCGTCACAAAATATCACACAGACATACAGGCGCGCACACCGAGATCTTCAACAGCCCCCAACTGCATTGTTGACCACCACCGTCTATAACAGAGAGCAAAGGAAAGGAAAAAGACAAGTGATTAAAAAAAAAAAAAGACGTCCTGTCGTACAGATGTGCCTCCCCGCTTTTGAAATGAGGCATAGACACACAAACACGCATACGCACAAGTCTTTTTGCCTTCCATACACTGCCATCTTCAGTTGCCCCCCCCCCCTCCCTCTCCATATGAAGTGCTCAGTGCACACCAAAGCATGGTGTGTGTGGGTGGGGGGGGGGGGGGAGTGACACTGAGAAAGGAGGCAGGTGTGCAGCGTATTTTCAGTGTGACTAATCGCTGTCAGATGACTCAAAGCTGTCATCGCTGTACTCAACACTGACTTTCTTTGTGGTTTCTATCGATTTCGGAACGGGCACGGAGATGACGGAGAGAGAAGGACGAGAGGATCCACCCCTCGTGGAACTGCCAGGCAGGGATATTCGGACAGTACTGTGGCTGCTGCTGTTGCTGCTGCTGCTATTGCTGCTGCTGGAGCTGCTGCTGTCGTCGCTGTCGCTGCTGCTGCTGCTACTGCTGTCGCTAGAGCCACGCTTCGGAGCCTTCACAAGTTCACTCAAGGAGCTGCGTGCAACTGGACCAGGCGATGCTTCACCTTGCTTTGAGCCCCCCTGCTCACCATCGGCTGTAGAAGCATCATTTTCCCTTTGCCCACCCCCGTCGACTGTCCCGGCTGCGATAGAGCCTGCTGCGTCTAAAGCAGTATCCGTCGCAGGAGACGGCGAGGAAGCGATGATGTTCCTTATGGTGGCGCCGTCCAGTCCGGTCTCCCTCAGCGACTGTAAGATACCCCTTTCCACCGCGGCGCGTGCCTTTGACTGATCGTTCAACTGCACCGGCTCAGCGAAAACCGGCGGCATTTCAGAAACCCTCTGCCTCATCTCCGTCAGACGCTCCTTGGCCGCCCTCTCACTCTCTCGCATCGCAGCACGCAGAGCTCGCACTCTCTTGGTGATTGCCCGCTCGTGCTCAGCGTGGTGGTCGACGAGATAAGCACTCAGTCGCTTGCGAACCTCTCGGCGCCGCTGCGCTACTGCCTTCCAAAACTCTTCATCACCCTCTGCTGTAGCGGTGCGATCCTCCGACTGCTTGACGTAGTGTGAATAGATCGCCTCTGTCCGTAAAGCGTGAGCGCGAGTGCCGCGAGGTGCGCCGTGTAGAGGTGACTGAGGCCCTGTTGCGCTGTTTGCTGGCATTGGTGGTGCGCCGGCTACTGGGCGTGTTTTGCCACTGGACGGTGAGCGGTGGCGACGTGGTGGCCCGAAAGCCGACACGCTGCGCACCGGCCGGCGCCCAACAATCTTGCTATCCCGCACAGTCGGTGTCAAGTCAAACGGCCTTGGCACCGTCGTCGGATGCTTTTTTTTCTTTTCTGCGAGCTCTGCATTGTGTTGGGCCCACAGCGCTTCGAAGTTGGGCACCCCGGGCCGCACATTTGGCGTAAAGGTTAAATGTGGATTGTAACGGCGCCACGCTGCTTCCGCATTTTTCTCTGTTTTCCGTCTCACTCCCTTCACAGCAGCCGGTGCACCCGCGTTGACGGAAGAAGCGGGTGCGGAGAGATGAGCAGCCGGTGCCGGAGAGGTTGTGGAAGCAGCCAGTGGGGGAGCTGGGAAAGCACCAGGAGTACAAGAAGGGGGCAGGGGTGCGTCAGCGACCGCAGCTGGAGCGGATTGTAGGGAAGGTGGGTGCACCGAAACAATAGGCTGAGGCACCGTAACCGGTGGAGGCGGTACAACACAGCTAATCGAGGATGATGGCACCGGTAGTGGTGCCACCGTCGCTAAGCCAGGAGGCATCGGGGGTGCCGGATTCGTAGGAGGTGGAGGAGGCACCGTTGCGAGAAGAGGCGAGGCACTCACGCCAGCTGCTGCTGGTGGCGGTGGCATAACAGAAGGGACTGGAGTACCGGCGACTGCGCCACCTGCAGCAGCTGGCACTGATACTGGATTGGACGATAGGACAGCCTGTCCAACCCCATAGTGCGGCGCTGCTTCACCACCGCTGCCGCAGCTCACGGCGGCCAGCAAAGAGGCAATGTTGGCCCCAAAGGAGTCGGCCGCGTCAGTGTGACGAGCTGGAGAAGGACTCGAGAGCAAAGGCATCACTTGGCGTACCTCCGCGTCTACTTCAGATTTTCGAAGAGTTGCGAGGAACTTGATGCGTTCGTTCCGCACCCGCTGGTGGTCGCTTAGTGCGGGCCAAAGCTTCATACGCACCTCAAGAGGCACCTCACGTAAGGAGGCCGAGACACCTTTTCGCCGCCCTTCCGCGGTGTGAGCACTCTGTGCACGCCTCCGCAACTCATTCCTCGTGAGAGGATTGCCATCGGGTCCATAGACCACACCCATCAGCTCCTCGCGTGTGCTGCGCAGCCCTTGCGCGGAGAGTCGCACATAGGCAGACTCCTTCTTGGCAATAGAGGCACGCTCGCGCGACATCATCTCGATTGCCGCCTTGCGCTGACACCACTCCTCGACCATCAGTGCGTACTTGTTCATAAAGGTGGAGGGCGGTACAGGTGTCGCCTTGTATGGGTTTCGATCATGCCCTGTCTCCGCAGCCTCTCGTGCCTGTCGCTCCTGCTCTGCGCGTTGCTCTCTGATGCGCTGTGGCTTGATGAGCTCTCGAGCCTCAAACGAAAACGGTTTCACAATCTTCTGCGTGTCACGACGCTTCCTGTAGCCCTGGTAGTCGTTCACAGAGATAAAGTAGCGATTCATCGCCTCCCGCGCGTACGACTCGTACTTGCGCCTCAGCGACTCCATCTCCCCGAGACGTTCCTCGTAGCTCCAGCGTGCACGCGTGACTCCTCCGACGGTATCCGGCACTGGTGAAGAGCTCCCCCCTTGTGAAGCAGACATGCCGTCGTGAGGCAGGGTGCCTAGTGGGTAGCCATCATTTATAGTGTCAGCAGGCCCCGCTGAGAAAGAGGCGGCAGTTGTCCTGACAGCTTCCTCCGCCGTGAGCTCACGTACACACCGGTGTGTTTCCTGGTTTCGTTTAGTCGGGGATTCTGTGGCTGGGGTGCTCCACGTTCTCCGAGGCACCCCCAATGCGTTGTGGCCGAGCTTCTGCTCGAGCTGCTCCTGCTCCTCGCGCAATTCGGCCAGCTGAGTGGCGAGTAGCTCCTCCATGGCGACACCTTGCAGATATCGAATGCAATGCCGTGAGAGACCTCCTTCCTTCCCCCTCCCCACGCGGTATGTCCGCTGGCGCACACACACTTACTGTTGTGCACTACACTTCCCACAAAAAGCTCTTGGTTAGAACTTGGATGACTGCTATGGTCAGGGAGCCCTGTCCTTCGAGCATCTAGTGTAGAGGAGGCGGTGAGGAGAGTTCAGTGACCCGGCTGCAACCCGTGTGTGCCACACTCACTGGCAGGAATGGAAGAGAACGAAATGAAGGCGTGCGTCTATGCGGTACGATATTTACCACGTGCGTTTCTCGGGTACGTAGACGAAAGAACAAGAGTAGGGAAACACTAAAAAATGAAGAAACGAAGGCAGCAGCAGCAGCAACAGTGTGACAAGTTATTGCTCTGACGAAACTGGGGACTGCTTCGTCGGTCACCCTCTGTATGTGTTTTATGACCTCGTCCTTGCAAAGGGGCCCCAGATACAAACACTGTACGCAGACACCACCCTAGCAGAAGACTATATATATATGTATGTGTGTGTGTGTGTGTGTGTGTGTATGAAGGGGGGGGGCAGTTTGTTTATACGTCTATTACACCTTCAACGCAGATAGGTAGACGCCAAGGAAGCACAGCAGTAGTGTCGTTCACTCCTCCGACGCACACACAAATACGCCCGCGAAAAAAAAAAAAAAGATAATAAATTGACAGACAAGAGGCTAGGTGAAGCAAAGGGGAGGGAAGAAGTGTGGACAGCGAAATGTTTACCACGACGAGAAGAGAAACGAGGATGTGAGCGTGCGGTGGCGGCAGCTGTATGAAACGAATCAGATTCCCCATCAGGGATGGGCCGGAAGGGGAGAATGACGCAAACGATGGCTGCCTCCTCTCTTTCTTTTTATCTACCTTGACTCCGCGAGGGGAAAGAAACCATCAGGGAAAGGTATGAAAAAATCGAGGCATGTGAGAACATAGCCTCGGTCGGGCGCACGCGTACACGCATTCGCTTCCGCCGCGCACCCACTAATCACACACACGCACACACACACACACACACACACACACACACACACACACACGTCAAATAAGATGATGAGGTTGATAACAGCTCCCTCAACAGAAAACATGATATCGATATATTTCCCTCCCTAACGAGGTCTCTGCTCAAACAAAAGTTTCTGGAAAGCGGAGTGCAGAAAAATATCATATGAAGAAAGGTGAGAGAGCGGCGCGCGCAGAAAAGCGGGTAGAAACGAAGTCACTTGCACAGAGAGCAGCGGCAACCGCGGAGGAATCACGGCGAGCAGTAGTCAGCGAATATATCTTCTGAAAATGCAAGAAAAAACGTGAAGCATTCAAACCGCGTTTGTACGAAAAAAGAAAAACGTCTTTTGAATGATAAACGTGCACCCCACCGAAGTTACTTCATCTCACCGCACCCCCAGGAGAGAGAAGGACGTAGGGTAAAGGCGCGCGAGCAACAAAGCGATGCCTGAAATAAGCGCAAGCAGGGTATGCCCTCGATCTCTCGAAATAGAAGAAAAGCGACAGAATAATTTTAAAAAAATGCACACACTGAAGGGGGGGAGGGTGTAGCAAGGTGAAGCCCTGTCGTAGATCCCTCAAATAAAATGGAGGAAAACACAACAAACACCCCACAAACAAATCTGGGTGAATGAAAGTACAGATGCGCAGGGCAACGCCTAAAAAAAAGCTGAAGGTGGAGACATCAGTCGCAGAACATTTTTTTTTTTTGCAGTGAGGAGAAGAAAAAGACTTCTAATGAAGAAAAAAAAAATATGTAGCTGCGGGACGCAATGAAACAAATAAAAGGGTCCTCAATCCAATACTATGCGAATCTCTGCCTCACGACGATACCGAAACCCTGACCAAACAACCATCGCCGCACCCGCATCCGCGACTGCTACTCCAGCGGCTGTAGCCACCAAGGGCCACAACGGCACTGCGGCTGTTGTGGCAGCTACCCCTCTGATTCGCATAGCCCGAAGAACGATAAGAGGTAATGCGGAAAGTACGGTACCCAGCACCATGCACGCAGAGCTGGCAGCGTGGTCGACGTAGAAAGACACGGCGTGGTAGGCGTACCAACACAGTAGAGAGCAGATACCTCCACCGAGAAGCACGACCACGTCGGGGAAAAAGCGGTAGCAAGGGAGAAGCACGCCATTCGAGGACAGCGATACGCTAATCCAGGTGTCTGTGGATGTTGGGCGGGTATCCGCACCATCACTCCTGACAGTGTTTTCTTCATCAGATACAAGAACCATATTAATAACATATGTACCAAGGCCGAGTGTCAGCGTGCTCACTACCAACGAGCTCGAGAGAAGAAAGTGTTGGCTCACACGCTGGCTCATATCCCGCAGCTGCCGTACAAAGCATGTCCAGCAGACGCCAGAAACAACCACGCTCATACCCCACCCCGATAATGAAAAAAGGGTGAAATCCAGTGATTCGTCAAGAGCCATCATCCCCTGCAGTACATCACCGAGCACCATCGAGGCCACACCAATACAAGCCGTCAGACAACCCAATGAATCCCAGTGTGTAACAGTATCCCCGCTGTCACCGCGGTTGATGTATTCTACAACAAGGTGACACGCGAGTGAGACCACCATGACACCTGCGACAGTCGAGATTATAGACCAACTGACTACTAGAGCTGTTACCAATCCTAAGATGGTAAGTGTGCAGTACGACCACAACTGCGGTAGCCGCCCCCGCTGCCCTGCGTCCTCGAAGAAGCCCTGCTGCTCTTCGCTGTCCGGTCTCCAACACGACAGGAGGTGCACCGTGAAAACGAAAGCCCCCATGCCTATTACGATTAAAAAAACAAATGGCGCTGACATGGCGCGATCCTTCAGTCTCAGCAGGTCCTCCTCGAGGGTCATCACGCTGGCGTACGAGAGTCCGAGGAGCACACCGAATAGAGCCAGCAGCACGTACGCATACCACGGACGAGTGTACACAACCACCAGACGCATGAACTCGTTGTCGGGCACCGCAACATGGATAGACTCGATAACGTCATCAGCAAAGTGCACGCGACGGGGAGAGGCACTGCGGGTCGCTGGGTGCACCTCCTCCCCTCCCTCTTCACATGCCTGCTGATGGCGAGACTCATTGATTCTGTTGTCCGCTGCTAGTCGGGCGTGCGGTGCCGAGGCGCCTGAGCGAAGGGCCGATCTTGGTGTGTAGCTCGGTCTGCAGTCAGCACCGCTGTGGGGTTCCGGCGCCGTCACCGTCGCGCTCAACAGTGTTGTCTCCTCGCCGCAGTCAGATGACGCCTCTTCCTCTACTGAAGAGTCCCCCTCAGTGTCCTTTCCTCGGAATAACGCGGTGCCAGCACCGTGGGGTCCTGCTAGTCCCCTGCGACATGTGCCTACACCACCCGGCGGAGGAGTGCCGCTTCGTCGAGACGACGACGATGCATCGTCACACGGAAGAAAAGACAATGTCGATGACGGTGGCAGTGGAGGCGGCAACAGTTGCACTGTGGCGGAGGATAACACTGACGTCTCAACACCAAGCTGCGTAGCACGAAGTGTGCTCTGCCGCCGCTGGTAATACACTGGCCGTCGCGTCAAGGGTGGTGTTGCACAAAGGCTTTCGGATGTACGGGGAGACTCAGTAGTCACCCCTGTGGTGGTGGTTGCAATACCAGAAGAAAAACCTGTCTCACCGCCTCCACCGGTGCTGAAGGCACTCCCCAGACGAGAAGAGCCAAGGCGGTAGGAAGGGGCCGAGCGGCCTTGAAGCATGAGTCGCTGTGACACCAAGTCTGCCCGGCGAATACCGAGTGCGCTGGAGAGATCATCCACTGCCAGACTAATGACACAGCGATCGGCGGTATTGAACGTGATCGCGCGCTCCGAGGGGTGACTTGTAGCACTACCGCTTCCGCCGGACATATTGGTGGCCGTGCTCGCCCCACTGGCGCGGTTGTCTTGAAAACCGAACTGCTCTGTGGGAGCGCCGACGGAGGAGCGGCTGCGGCCCCTGCCGGAGCCCTCAGGACCACTATCCATGCAATTCTGTGCCACCTCCCCGGAGCAAAAGAACGAGCGGGAAGAGGGTGACAAGCGCACGGCTAAGACACAAACAGCATGAGAATTTTATGTGTATACACGCGTGGTGCCCATATAAAAGGTACTCACAACGGTAGGCTTGCTCAAGACGGGGTGTAGGAAAGAAATGTGAGTTGTTTGCAGCGCTACCATAGCAACGTATCGGCAAGTTGTTCCCGGATGTACATAGACCATCCAAGACAGCTGACTCATGTCTGCACCTTACGGTGCGCTGCCTTCTTCAACCGATATGAAGATACTCTAGCAATTGATTTGCAAAGGTGAATTCAGAGGAGGTTCACGCTGACTGGACTATAGAAGAAATAAAAAAATCGGGAGAAAAAGATGATGACGAGACCCACCCCATCCCCCTACCGAGACGCGCGCGCATGACAGCAAATGAGCGGCGAAAAATTAACAATGCGGTCACCATCATTCCATTCGCAGAGCAAAGAGGTGCCCCACGTGCGCAGAGAAAAATTGAAAAGGGCTGAGAATGCCAACTTTTTTTTTTGAAGAATGATTTTAATATACTAAATATATATATATATATATATATATATATATATATATATATAATGTGTAGTTATTATAATACTA